>OW203732.1:11696200-12296200 GCA_934045075.1 Yponomeuta sedellus | reverse complement strand
GGCTGATACAATAGTTTTCCATTTAACAATGTTCATGGCTAGGCATGGTAGCTTCAGCGAAGTTACTCCCGTTTGGGGCGGTCTTCCGGTCGTCGTGAGTCCGCCGCGGGGTTCCAAATGAGATTCACCTTCGGGATGAAATGATCAGGACTTTAAAGGGTATTTCATTCGCAATTTGCATTCCATGATGTCTTGGGCTACGGGTTTTGTTTTGTAAACTGCCTTAGATCATTTAAGAGGATTTTTAGGTTTTTCGGGATGGAATAAAATCACGGGCAGCTTAGTGCATTTGAGAGGATTTTTGGTTTTTCGGAATGGAAAAAAATCACGGGCAGCATGCTCCTTTAAAATTTAATTGGCTGACGAATGCGATTTAAACTATTTCAGTTGACTTGAATCCCTAACGGGTTCTTGATTGACCATAACGGTTTTTTTCATTCTGTATAGAAAGAAAAAACCGGCCAAGTGCGAGTCAGACTCGCGCACCGAGGGTTCCGTACAAACCTGTATTATAGACCTGAGTATTTGGTATGAATTTCAATTTAATACCTCTACGCGTTTATGAGGAAATGGGTAGTAAGTTTAAAATTATTAAAAAAAATATATTATGTGATGTAACTAAAAATTTATGGTTTTCGTAATTTTTCCTTTATCTATGCTATAAGACGTTGCTTCGTACCAAATTTCAAGATTCTGAGTTCACGGGAAGCACCCTGTAGGTTTTGATTCCCTTGAAAGTGTCGAAAATTTGCGGCATAAACGGCTGTATCTTTTAATTGCGTTGGCTTAGAAGTTTGATTTTTTCACAGCTTCAAGGGACAGTAGACTTGAGTAATTGATATAAATTTCAGCTTCTTACCTCCACGCGTTCCTGAGAAAAAGGGTCTTGACAGACGGACGGACGGACAGACGGACAACAAAGTGATCCTATAAGGGTTCCGTTTTTTCCTTTTGAGGTACGGAACCCTAAAAAGTAAAAGGGCAACAATGTACAAGAGAATAATGTGCAATTTTCTGAAGGACATTAAATTCTCATTCCTAAAAAAGATAAATACAATGTGCTAGCAAAACCTGGCAACTGTTTCTTCAGTAATGGCAATTAACCGTTATATGAAATATTAGTGTGTACATATTATATAATTGCTGTAGTATATGTATTATATGTGCTCCCCACGTTGTAACACAGATATCTTTACCTATTTCTTTTTTGCACGCCCACCTCAAATGTTGCCTCCTCTGTACCTTCTGTGGGTTAACTGGTAGAAAATACAATTAGCATTAGGTCCTCCTTTTGTAAATTATCTATTGTGCAATAAAGAATAAATAGTCTGCTTACCAATCTGTAAAAAGTTTGAAACTTTTATTTCCAGACAGCTCAAAAGATTGTTAGTTATGCCTTTCCAGTTACGGACTTTGCAATAAAAATGTAAGGGTTTCCTACTGTTGACAGTACTAGTTAATACAGCGGTTGACACTTTATTACGCTCTTGGATTGAAATGCCATGTGCAGGTTTAACCCAGAAATATGATGCAATTTTCAAAATAATACGCGCGACTTTAATAAAGTGAATTTTAATATGAGACCTTTTGGTCTATGCCTGAACGAAGCGTTCGACGTAAATAATGTTCATTGATTTTTTACCGCTCTTTATAGAGATCACCTTGTCACTATATCCTACCCCTAAGTAGAAGTAGGTATAGCTTATTGGATTGGGTACCTTTTACATACAATGTGCTTAGGTAGGTGAGGCCCTCCCTTTTTCACGAGGAAATTGACTTCCGCCGAAAACATCATTAAAAGCCATCAGGTGGAAGAAATATGACAAATGGGAGCGGGAGTAAGTAATAATATTTTTAAAGCTGTCCTTAGGCACAATATAATCGGCTTAGGAAACGAGGCGCGCTGCGTCATTTTCAAGGAAAACGGAAACTACGTAGACTTAGTCTAGAAAGATCTCTTTAAATGGGAATCCCCCGTAAACGACATTACGAAAAGGGATGGATAAAGAAATGTAGAAAAGCTGGCCCCATCACTATGTGGTAGGTACCAATTCTAGGAAGAGGAAGAAAGAGACAATGGAAAGAGAAAAGTAGAAAATCATTCAGTACAAAAAATATACTTTTTTTTTATTCTTTCTTAATCCCAGAGACTGCAATTTTAAAATTACTGTTTTAAAGTTTTTCACACCGTTTATAACATTTATCGCACTAAAACTTTCATAAGAACTACACATTAACTCAAGTCCGGATTCACTTTCTTGCTTTTTTGTCGGAAAAGTCCGTAAGAAGCAAGTCAATGAATCCGGAATTAAGTTAATAATATATATGACAATAAAAGACATAAAGCTTTAATTTGATTCGTGAACAAAAGGCCTAACTAAGTCCAAGTAAGATGCCTCCTGGGTATTTCACATTTTTGCGTAGCAGAGGCAATGAACTTTGTCATTTAAATCGGTTTGTTTTGCGAGTTTTCCATTTCGTATTTTCTGAGCTACTCTATAATAATGTAAATGTCTTTTCTGTTCTAAAATGGCCTCATAAAGTAACTGAAACGGCTACGGCAAAAACTGGATCCTTCTGGGATTATGCCTGAGATGGTTGAAGGACAATTTTATTCAATTTCTTCGTTTTTTTAAAGCTTCTCGGAGACATAAAATTCGCTTGACAAATTCTGTGAATTGTAACACAAAATGTTTACACGCACGCACCAGACTTTATAAGGTTTTCACTATCTTCACTTACGTTAATGTTAGCAGGGAAATACCCATAAGTATCCATAGAAAAAATAAAATAGAGTTCACCGAATCTAACAGATATAGTTATATATGGTTATATATTTAACGCGTCTAATAGCGATAAGACCCGGATAGCCATATAACTAATTGATACAATACAATGTAAGAGTATCGCGAATAATTAAGAAATTGTAACAGATATTTTGGCAAGCAACATAAAAATCACAAGGCGGGTGAAGTTACGCGACTCGAGGCAAATATTTTCTAGTCTAATTCGAGGCAGAATATCAGATTAGATACTCGCCGGATACCGTACGTAATAAAGAGAAACAGTGAAGCCAAAAGCAATCTGTACGTTTCGCGTCCGGGCGGAATCGCGCCTCGCTGTGTTTGGCAGCTTGCCATCTGTAATGTCTTGTTTTGTTCCTACCGATGTCTAGTTTACATGTTTATGAACTCCGGGGACTTACTTTGAAGGTTCACTATACAAGAACCCACTTTTATTTTCTTTTTCACTTGCAAAACCTTTGAATCCCGAAAGTCCAAAACTCCGAAGTACGGACGCAATGGCGCGATAGGTACCTAAACGGAAATGAACAGCATTGTTTCACAAAGAGTTCTTTTTATATCCTGAGTAACCTTTTCGCTAAAGTATTTTTCCGCACGAGAAAATAATTTTGACTGGCGTTCTTTGTCTGCTAAATACACTTCATATTTGGCAGATGTAAAATGTTTGATATCCCAGCCATACTGTCGCCTAACTAGATTCGTATACTTAGAGATTGTCATAAAACCGTGCATGAATTTGGGTAGGACTATATTTTTAGGCCTTCTGACAGTAAGGCTCGCCACTGTCTTACAATCACCACCAACCTGAATTTCGCCGCCGTGGTGGAGTATGGCCTAACTTTCTTGCGATGCAAGAAGAGACCCGTGCCCTAGCAGTGGGGACATACAAAGGGTTGATGATGCTGATGATGATATTTTCGTGAAAACTGATCATATGAGCTCGTTCTGATAATGAGATGTAATAACATACACCTCATTAATAAAACTACAGCAGCTCCGAGAGCTTCCAAGTTTATGAGTATGTCAGCCGTGAAAGAATAAAAAGAAAACCGCGAAAATCTCTGTATTTGAAAAGAGACTGTAATACTTTTTAAACTATCTACTTTAATACCACAGGATATTGAACGACAAAGGATATGGAGCGAACAACATAATCCAATAGAGTCGGCATCCGATAAAATTCTCTATTCGGATTTTTCCTGGCCGAAATCGCGGCAAAGGACATTCCAATATGTATCTTATTGTTGCATTTGAAGGAAGATGCGGAACATGCGGACGGGAATAGTTATCTACCTATAACACACACAGAAGATTCATCACAGATAACAGTTTGGCGTGTTATAGCGAGGTGAGACGGGGTAAGTTATGACGATCGCACCCGGTGCTAACTAGCGTTTAGAGGCTAAAAATTCCACCCATGCCAGGACTCGAACCCGTTACCTCTGGCTAAGTCGCTGCCTGTAAGTCATACAGAGAGTATTGTAAAGAGGTTCGAAATTTCACTGGTGCCGGTAGTCACCCATTAGCTCAGTTGGGATAGCGCTGGCACGGTTAGCCAGAGGTCGCGGGTTCGAGTCCCGGCATATGTGGCATTTTTAGCCTCTGAATAGGTTTTTAAGACTTAATATTGTTTGTGTTTTCTTAGATACATAAGACTAACACTGTTACTCACGTATTTTACGGATCTATTACTCGACCGTCGGTATTTACAGACCGACTTTTGTTTGAGGCACATAGCATCTATGATTGTGTGTGCTGAGCGGACCATCTGGTCTATGTGCTTTGGTTATTGAGGTCGAAGGAAATAACGTCTCTACAGGATGCTACAAAAAAAATTGCCGTCTTTTAAATAATATACTAGGCTGTCCTCATACGGCTTGGGTAGGAAAACCCAATATAATAAAGTACGTAGCTAACAAGCAGTTCCGAAATACTACGATTGATTGTATAAATTGGTAAGTATTTTTGTCACTACTGGGTAAAGGCTTCCCTCTCCCGGAACTTCTGGCTTCCCAGATAATTAGTTTTAACGTAGGGTTATCTGACAAAAGAATGTTTTTAGTCAAAAAAAAAACGTTCAAGTTTTACCTTTTAAAGCGAAAAAAGCGTCGTTAACCTAAATACGAATCGCTCGTAGCCCCGGCTGCCTGAATGATCTTAAACGATCGGCGAACGCGTCCTGTGTTAAGCAACACAGGGCGCGTTCGGTGCATGGATGGGTTAACCGTCTATGACTAACACTAGTGGCATTTTTCCGAGCGGTTCCGTGCTCTGCAAGGCACGTTAAGCAGTTGGTGCCGGCTGTCGTCGGTAGATGGCAGTCGTTAAGCCAAGTCGGAGGCCTTAGGGCGGCTCGAAAACTTCTGACAGTAAGACCAGTTTTGCAAGCCTCGTGGCGTTATAATGAGTTAATGATGAACCTTAATACAACGTAACGACGCCCTGTGACCAGTGGGAGCGACGACATTCGCAAAGCGGTGGGCAGTGACTGGAAGAGGAGAGCCGAAGATCGGGCTCAGTGGCGTATCTCGTGTCTATGTCCAGTAGACTGACACCGACGGTGTGACATTTAAAAAAAAACATCACCACCATAATCAGGCGGTGTCACACCGGCTGATTATGATGGTGAGGTTTTATTTTTTAATTATCATAGCCTACAGCACAAAACCATATAAAATAAGTAAATTAATGTAGGCCAAACATAGGCCAATTGCGGACTAATATTTATTTCATACTAATCTTATTTACGAACCACAGAGTTACATGGTCTTAGTTATTTAAAAACAAGGTATTGAAATGATGATGATGAACCTCAATACATCGATTAGATTACATACTCATAAAGGTGTTAAGGTTATGTGAGGAATGTTTTCGTATTTCCGTGTGGAGTTTCTGGTCTCCCATCGGACGCGTCCCCAGGTGGCGGATAGGGGAACGCCCTCCAGATATGGGGGGTACCGGCTTCGGCCGGCGCGGACCAAAACCAGGTGGGGGGACGTCCAGTGGCAATCTGCTGATGGATGTCCGGCGGAGCCCAATTTGGGCTTCGCACTTGGCGGCGGGTCCGGTTTGTGCGCTTGCGCAGCTACCGGGCGGGCTTCGGCCACCGTCGGCAAACCCGGAATCCCACACTGAGTGGGACCGGGGGCTTTCGGGCTGCGAGGAGACAACCTCTATAAAAAACCTCAATCCTCGGCGCTGAGGCACGTGGCGTCGGGGTGGTCGCAAGAGCGGCTGGGGAGTGCATCAGTCACTAGCGGCCAAACCTGCAGGCTTAGTGCTGGCCCTGGGTTCTAGCCCCAAAAAGAGCACCCGCGTCGTGTTGGGAAAGCGGCGCGTGTAACCTCCCACGAAAAACATGAAGTCGACCGGAAAAAAGTTATTACCCCAGGAGGGTAGCTGCTCAGCAGGAGAATCCCTCCCCGGCGCCACATCGGCGCCGGGCTGCCCCTCGTACTCTGGGGGGGGCAACCTCAACTCTTACTCCTTGAGGCCGGGCGCCTCAAGTGAGTCTCCTACTGCCACGGGTAGTTTTGCCGCTCCTTGCGCCACAAGTGGCGTTGGAAGCGACAAGGTCGTGGCAGACCGTGCGGACATACGTCCGCGAAGCCCCATCGTATCGGGGGCGGGGGGCGTTTACCGCTCTACCCGGTCCCGGTCGATGGCAGACCTGGCGCGCCTTACGGACGCCGATCTGCGCGCGGAGGGGAGCCGACCTGGCTCCTGTAAGGGCTCGACGTCGAGCGTGGAGGCGATGGACTCTACCAGCGTCTCCGCACTCGACGGGCGAGTGTGGAGAAAGAGAAAGCCCGAGAGCGCGGCTCTCGGCTCCGACTCGGGGTCAGGGGGGGAGGAGCACCCTCCCAAAGTCGCGGCCAAGGAGCCGCGACTATCCCAGGGACGGCCCTTCACGGCGAGGAGCGCCTTCGTGAGGGGCCAGAGGGCCGAGAAGGAGCAGAGAGCCGAGCAAAGGCTCGAGGAGCTGGACGCGGAACTCCGGGAGGTCCGCGCCCGCAACTTCGGAGCTGATGGGGTCTCCGAGTCCGAGGCGTCTCAGCCTGTCCGCGCCGACAAGACCGCTTCTGACCTGATGCTTCAGGTCAGAAGCAGCGTGGACATGGTGGAATCGGTGTCCAAGGGTTCAAAGAACCTGAAGGGCACCTTCCAGAGGCGCCTCAACGACGCTGCGGCCTCAATCCGGGAGGCGGCGGAGGCTTTTTATAGCCGCACCGCCTCCGAGGAAACGAGGGTCCTGCAGGCGAGCAACGCCCGCCTCCAGAAGGAGGTAGAGGAGCTCCGTAAAGAGCTCACCGAGCTGCGGGCGGAGCTTGGGAGACCCCGGCAGGCAGTGGCCTCAGCCCCTGCCAATGCCCCCGAAACGGGCGCGGGATCCCCCTCGAGGGAGGAGGCTCTTGGTCGCAGCCTGGTGTCGCAGATCGGGGCGATGCTTAATGCTCGCCTCGCCTCGATTGAGGACCGGCTCCTCCCGGAGCCTCGCTTGCGGCCGCCTCTCGCCGCAGACAGAAGGGCAGGCCGGACCTCGACCGAGGCTGTGACACCGGTGCCGGCCCCCCCTGTTAAACCGCCCGCAGCCTCGGGTGGGAAACAGGGTAAAACCCAAAAGGCCGGGGCCCACCAGCGTGGGCCAACCGTAGCCCCTAGGCCTGCCGTAGGGGGCACGCCGATGCCGGCACCAGGGGCGGCCCCCAGGAAGCCGTGCCCACTGCCGCCGCCGCCACGATCCATGGAGGAGCCATGGAACGTGGTGGCCCGGCGCGGCCGGAGAAAGAAGAAGGGCGCTACGGTGCCACTGCCGGCGGCGACTCCTGCGCCTAGAGCTGCGCCTCGAGCTGCGCCTGATGCGCCTAAGTTGCGCCCGCCTCGCTCGTCAGCCGTCGTGCTGACCTTGCAGCCGAGCGCTGGGGAGCGGGGGGTGACGTACGCCTCGGTGCTGGCCGAGGCCAAAGCGCGGGTGGATCTGGCGGCTTTGGGGATCGAGGGCCTCAGATTCCGCACTGGGGCTACTGGTGCCCGCATCTTGGAGGTGCCGGGCACCACCAGTGCGGACAAAGCGGACTCCCTAGCCGCAAAGCTGCGGGAGGCCCTCAGGGACGAAGACGTTCGGGTCTCCAGGCCGACGAAGTGCGCGGAGATGCGCATCGTTGGTCTGGACGACTCGACATCCAAGGCGGAGGCGGTCGCGGTGGTGGCAAAGGCCGGAGGCTGCACCCCGGACGCAATAAGGTCCGGAGAGATCAGTCGGGGCCCATCCGGGATGGGCTCCATGTGGCTGAGCTGCCCCGTCGCGGCCGCCAAGAAGGTGCTGGGCGGGGGTCGCCTCCTCGTGGGTTGGACCTCTGTGCAGGTGAAACTGCTCGAGGCCCGACCCATGAGGTGCTTCCGGTGCCTGGAGCACGGGCACGTGGGAGCCAAGTGCCCCGGCACAGACCGCAGCGGGTTGTGTTTTCGCTGCGGGAAGCCGGGGCACAAGGCGGCCCAATGCACCGCCGCCGAGCCGCACTGCATTTTGTGCGCCGCGGCCGGCGGTTCGCCGGTGGACCACCCCTTGGGGAGCAAGGCGTGTCCAGCCTCGCTCCCCAAGAGGCGGGGTCGAAAAAGGGGGGGGCGGAAGCGCAGCGATGGCCTGAGGGTCCCCTCGCAGCCTTCTCGGCGGCCAGCGCCGCAACGGGAGGATTCCATGGACACTGCGTAGTAGATGGCTGCTCCATATCTGCAGGCGAATATCAACCACTGTGCCAGAGCTCAGGACCTGTTGGTCCAGAGCATGGCAGAGTGGTTGATTCAAGTAGCCGTGGTCTCTGAGCCCTACCTGGTTCCCGCTCGGGATAACTGGGTGTCGGACCGGGAGGACTTGGTGGCCATCGTCGCCCGTCCGGCGGCGGGCTCCTGTCCCTTCGACGTCATTGCGAAGGGCAAGGGATGCGTGTTGGCCGTTACGGGCGGCGTTGCAGTTATTGGGGTGTACTTTCCGCCCAGCAGGAGCCTCGCTGACTTCGAGCAAATGCTCGTGGAAGTCGGGGCTCTGATGGGACAAGCACACCCCAACCCCGTGCTGGTCGCGGGGGATTTCAACGCCAAGTCAACGGCGTGGGGATCCTCAGCGACTGATGCGCGGGGGGAGGAGCTAGAAGATTGGGCAGTGTCGATGGGGTTGGTCCTCCTCAACAGGGGATCGGTGGACACTTGCGTGCGGCAACAGGGCGGGTCAATCGTGGACATCACGTTCGCGAGCCCCGCCCTCGCCCACCGAGTGACGGGCTGGTGCGTCAGGGAGGATGTGGAGACATTATCAGACCACCGGTACATACGGTTTGATGTCTCCGCACTGCCTGACGCTCCGGCTGCGGATCGCCGATCCCCGGTTGGTGGGGGTCCGCGCTGGCAGCTGAGGCAGCTGGACCCTGAGGTCGCCAGGGAGGCGGCCCTGGTGGAGGCCTGGGTGGCTGGGCCTGATCCCGGGTCAGATGTGGACGGCGGAGCGGAGCGGCTCGTCGGTGCCCTCGGCCGCATCTGCGATGCAGCTATGCCGAGGGCAAAGCCGGCGGCTTCGCCGAGTCGCCGGGTGTATTGGTGGCGTGACGAGATTGGCAATCTGCGTCGAGAGTGTGTGGCGGCACGCCGCCAATACACCCGGTGCAGAAGAAGGAGAGCTCGGGATCGGGCCGAGCAGGACACCCTGTATGCCACATACAGGGCCGCCTGCAAGAGGCTACAGGCCACCATCGCCCAGGCGAAGGCGGCGGCTTGGGAGGAGTGGCTCGAGACTCTGAACGCGGATCCGTGGGGGCGCCCCTACAAGGTGGTCAGGCGGAAACTTCGCCCCTGGGCTCCCCCACTGACCAGGAGTCTCGAGCCAGACTTCGTCGCGAGGGTCACTTCGACGCTGTTTCCGCGGAGGGCGGAGTTTAACCCTCCGCAAATGGCACCCTTGCCTCCCTCTGCGGAAACAGAGCCGGAGGAAGTGCCGCCGGTCTCAGCGGCAGAGCTCGGGGCGGCGATTCTGAAGCTTCGGTCGAAGAACACCGCCCCGGGCCCAGATGGTGTGCCGGGACGCGCCGTGGTGCTGGCGATGACGCAGCTGGGAGACCTGGCGGTGTCCTTGTTTTCCGCGTGCCTCGTCGAGGGTCGATTCCCGCGACCCTGGAAGACGGGTAGGCTCGTCCTTCTGCGGAAGGACGGCCGTCCGGCCGAATCGCCGTCGGGCTATCGGCCCATCGTGCTGCTCGACGAGGCGGGCAAGCTCTTTGAGCGAGTGCTCGCTGCACGTCTCGTCGAGCATATGACATCGGTGGGCCCCGATTTGAACGACGCGCAGTTCGGCTTCCGTCGCGGGCGATCGACAATCGACGCAGTTGCGCGGGTGCGAGACATCGCCGAGGGAGCGGTCTCACGGGGTGGGGTGGTGTTGGCGGTTTCGCTTGATATCGCGAACGCCTTCAACACCCTGCCCTGGGAGACCGTGAAGGAGGCCCTAAGATACCACGGCGTGCCCCGGTACTTGAGGAGGGTGATGGCGGACTACTTCGTCGACCGGACCATAGTATATCCGGCCCGGGACGAGTGGTCCGCCTTCGCGATGTCGTGCGGTGTTCCGCAGAGGTCGGTCCTCGGACCGCTCCTGTGGAACATCGGCTACGACTGGGTGCTGCGTGGGGCAAATTTGCGGGGGGTCGGCGTGACATGTTACGCCGACGATACCCTCGTGACGGCCCAGGGCAGCACCCACAGGGAGGCGGCTCTCCTCGGCACGGCGGGTGTCGCCCATGCCGTGCGGAGGATTCGCAGCCTCGGCCTGGAGGTGGCGCTCAATAAGTCCGAGGCTGTGGTCTTTCACGGCCCTCGGAACGCGCCGCCTCCAGGAATGAGCATTGTGGGACCTCCATCGCCGTCGCACCGCACATGCGCTACTTGGGCATCGTGCTCGACGGTCGATGGAGGTTCACGGAGCACTTCCGGCGCTTGGCCACCAGGCTGGTGGCCTCGGCCGGAGCGCTCTCGGAGCTGCTCCCTAATATCGGGGGGCCTGGAGGGAGCTGTCGCCGCCTGTACGATGGTGTGGTGCGCTCTATGGCGCTCTACGGGGCGCCAATATGGGTGGACGCCCTAGGGTCCGTGAACCGGACCCTCCTGCGGCGCCCGCAGCGGGTCATGGCGACCCGGCTGGCCCGAGCGTACCGCACCACCTCGTATGAGGCGGCGACGGTGCTGGCTGGTAGCCCTCCGTGGGACCTCGAAGCCGAGGTACTCGCGGAGGTCTACTGGCGCAGCGCGGAGGTTCGCGCCAACGGCGGGATGCCTCTTCCGGAGCAGATCGTGCGGTGGAGAGAGGGAGCCCGCGACGGTCTGTTCCGGGAGTGGGGGGAGAGGTTGGCGCGACCTACCGCCGGCCTCGAGGTGGTGGCCGCCGTTCGGCCCGTCCTTCGGGACTGGGCCGACCGCAGGCACGGCGCCCTGACCTACCGTCTGGCGCAGGTCCTCACCGGGCATGGATGCTTTGGTGTGTACCTGTGCCGGATAGCGGGTCGGGAGCCGTCGACGGCGTGCCACCACTGCGACGCGGCGGAGGACACGGCGCAGCACACGCGCGCCGTGTGCCCCGCATGGGCGGAGCCGCGTGCCCAGCTGGCCGCGGCTATTGGGGCGGACCTCTCGCTGCCGGCGATCGTCAGTGCGATGGTCGGCAGCGAGGAGGCCTGGGGGGCGGTCCTCGCGTTCTGCGAGGCCGTCATGGCGAGGAAGGAGGCGGCGGAGAGGGCGCGAGAGGATGATCCTCTTGCGCTCCCTCTCCGCCGTCGGAGAACCGGGCGCAGACGGCGGGCGTATGCCGACCGTCTGCCGCCATAACGGGGGCCTTCGGGCGGTGGGTCGGGGGGCCCGCCGCTCGACTAAGAGGTCCCGTGCTGGAAGGCGCTCTGCGTGTTCCGGAGTGCCTTCAGCGGAGTAGGGGGGACAAAGGCATCCCCCCGGAGGAGTGCCCGCAAGGGCGCCCGCAGACGGGGTCGCGGAAGTGTGCGCAAGCGTCCCCGTGGCCCCGTCCTTTGCGGTGCGGAGGAACACCCCAGGAGTTTTAGTCGGTATACCGCCCTTTTCAGGGCGGGGAGTCCGACATAACTACTGTGCTCCCCCGAGCCGGTGGTACCCGTAATTGGGGTTTCTCCTGGGTGAAAAAAAAAAAAAAAAAGGAATGTTTTCGTATCATGTTAGATAAAATCTTCGCATATGTGAGAAAAACAACTCAATTACTTAAGTTTCCCAAGAAATCTTGTAAACTTCCTGTATAAGCAAATATTTTCAATCGAAGCCGGTTTTATAAGAGCTTCACGTTTACCTGGGGCTTCGATATGGGAGTTCTTTTAGAAAACGTCCTATTGTGTTTGTTATTTATGCCCGCAGATAGTTGTCCAATGCATTCCCTATTCACTTAGCTACAAAGTGAATAGGTGGGTTTTCTATTTCCAGTTTTCTTTTACGAGAAGCTGATATAGCGTTATATCAGTTTGATGTATAGTGATTTTTTTCTATTTCGTTTTCCATCTAGAACTCTGTAGAACACATTTTTGTTTTGCCGCTATCAACGTTTTGCGATATACACTTGTACCATTCGCAGCAGAGAAAAAAGCGAATTGGAAACCGAGGAAATGAAAAAACTAGAATCGAAAGCCCCGTCATTCAGATAGACAGAAAAAGCGCAACGGAACAAAGCATATTCTCTAAAAAACGTCTCCTTCAAAAAGCATTACAAATATTCTCAGAAACGTTATTTGCCTTATTTATTTATATAAAATAATATGAAAACGTGAAAAAACACATCGTTTTTCCAAACTACTAAAGCAGTTTAAGGGGAAGCTCTCAGTAACTAATTAGACAGTATCTAGTTTAGTCGATACTGTTTAATTAGATGACTGATTTGCAGGCATGTCGTGACAGCGTATTAGGGCCTTAATGATGTCGTCACAGATCCCATTACCGGCGTTAATTGGTGCAACTGCGCGCAACACATGTGTGGAAGTGCGAGTCATTAAACAATTTTTGCGCCCGGGTTGGCTCCCGTGCCTTAAACTTTAAAGCAATACTGTATGAGATGTCCCAGGTTAAAGCGACCGGCTCATTATACGATATCAACCCTTGTATGACCCTACTGCTGGGGCACGGGTCTCTTCCTGCATCCAGGGAAGGTTAGGCCATACTCCACCACGGGGGCTAAAACCGGGTTGGTGGAGAATTGTAAGACAGGGCGGGCCTTACTGTCACAACTTATCAAGCCGCCCATAAGGGCTCTGACATGGCTTAACGACTGCGATTACATGACAGCCGGCACCACGGCACAAACGGTTTAACTTGCCTTACGAAGCGCGGAAGTGCTCGGAAAAGATTCCACTAGCTTTAGTCACGGGACGGTCATCCATCCTGCACCTGACCGCGCCTGTTGTTGCTTAATTCAAGTCATTGATTTCAATCACTTGAATTAAGCAACCGCGAGCGCTTCAAGAGCGGCTAATTATAGAAATGCGGAAAAGAAGCCAAAAAATAGGAATCGTTAATGTGAGTAGCGGATCGTATTGGGCCAATTGGTTTCCCGCCAACGACGGGAGAGGCAAAGAACCAATGCCCTGGTCCGATGCGAGGGGGATCCCATTGCGCCTATAAACGTGATGAGTGGAGAACTATTGCATATGGTCACGATCCTCAGAATAGTGTATCTGACAGGTTTCTGAAAACCAACTCAGATTTTACGTTGGTGTTTAATAAGTGCTCAGATATTGATAATTTTTAAGTCTTCCGTGCATTTTTTCTAAAAAAGCAAATAAAAATTAGTGTCTTAGGAATTAGTGACGTCACTGGTCAGTAAACAAACAAACGTCAAGTCAGCCTTGGGTTTTCGGATTGCTATATTTACTGACTGTGACTTCGTTAGATTCGACTAATCCTGGCCGTTTTCGATAAAATTGCTACAGATACAAAATTATCAAGGTTTATTTTGTTTTTTGCATAAATGATCCTTTTTTTTTTTTAGTGAAAATGCCTTAATCGATTTTGAAACTCATAATTGACACAATGTCAAGGTTGTTTTAATTGCACAATGTATTATAATTAATACTTTTATCACACTGTCAAATAGCCTATTAAGGGGCCAATTTAAAAGAAGAAGAAGAAGAAAAACATTTATTATAGCCACAGTACACACGCCACAGTAACAACACAAACTTAAAACACATTACTAAATAACATTTAAAAAAAAAAGGAAAGAACACTAAAGGTCACGGCGTGTCACTGCCGCTATAAACGGCAACTGACTCAGCCTATGCTGATGGGCAAGCCTTCAGCGCTGATTTTCAGTCAGTGCCAGGAGGTGTTCCGCGAGCGTTACGGACTGTGGTGTGGTGCAATCATGGGAACTACCATACTGAATAGAATACTTATATGTAATAAAGAGTAATAGTTGTATAGAATAGAATACGTAATATGCATACAGAATGAAACAGATACTTAAATAGTTTTAACTAACTGACAAAATAAACTACGGTGTACACAAACAAAAAAATCTTACACAAATGAATATAGGTATACCTTCTATCAGTTCAAAATTGTACTGAAACCAATTTATGAATATAGTTAAATACATTAATGATATATATAATCAATACACACATATATTTACTTAAATAAGCGAGAAAAAAATAATAGGATATGCATATATACAAATACAGTGTAGCCATGTTGCATATCCCTACCATGCGATTGCAGACTCGTGTCAGTTTTTGCGGCGACAGGTTGGAAGGGAGGAAAGTAGCGCTCTCTGAAGCTCCAGCAAATATGCTCTGAGCTTGCGACCAAAAACATATGAACTGGACGCTTCACGGATTGGGGGAGGAATGTCATTCCAACACTTGGACGCCGCAAACCTAAAACTACCGCGGAAAGCCATGGTCCGAGGCGCCGGTGTCAGGATTCTTTCCTTATGCACATACCGTTGTCTAGTGGACCAATCAAGCTTTGCGAACAAATAATATGGGTTTTTTGTTCGTATTACACCGAAAAGTAGTTTAGAAAAGTGTAGATTCCGACGTGCCTCCATATTCAAGAGCTTTGCTGCATCCAAGTGCGGACTGACGTGGGATCTAGGAGGGATTTTGAAACAAAATCGTGCACATGCGTTTTGTACTTGTTGGATTAACCTCTTTGTCCTACCAAGTATACAACCATGTTAAACGACGTCACAGTAGTTTAATCTAGATAGTATCAGCGATTCACTGAGCCTGACACGCAAATCAGTGCTCAGGTAATCGCGTATATTATAGAGAATTTTAAGGCGATAGAAACAATTACTGACTACGTTTCTGATGTGAGTTTCGAAACGAAGTTCACCGTCCATCAGTAACCCAAGATGTTTTGCTTCCGTAACCCTCTCTACTGGTTCACCCCTCATGACTATATTCTCGGAGGCCAAGGCTTGTATCGTATTATGAATTTGAAGTTTAGTACCAAGTATCATGTACTTGGACTTGCCAGGATTCAGTACAAGACAGCTCCTGTCAGACCATGATGCTATGCGATCTAGATCGCTGCTGATGGATTGGACAGAGGCCCCTATGTCAGATGGAACAGTAGAAATATATATCTGTGTGCCATCCGCATAAAGGTGATACATGCTGTTCTCCACGACCGATACTATATCTGCTGTATATAGAATAAATAAAAGGGGTGCTAGAATAGACGTGGCACACCCCTTTTTAAATGTTTTGTCGAGGAGAACGACACAGTACCATCGCTTTTTTCCAATCCAACAACTTGCGCACGGCCCGAAAGGTAGCTGTCAAACCATCGCACCGTGGCAACATCAAATCCATAATATGACATTTCATATAATAAGAGGGAGGTATTCAGACAGTCGAAAGCTCTGGAGAAATCTAGCAACACCAGGATTGTGCTTCTCCCTCGATCCAGCTCTGACAAGATGTTGTCCACGACATCAAGCAGGGCTGTTGCTGTCCCTCTACCTTTTCGAAAGCCTGACTGCAATTCCGGTAATATACTATTTTCCTCCAGATATTTCGACAGTTGATCACACACTGCCCTCTCTATTATCTTAGAAAGGCAGGGAAGGATACTGATAGGGCGGAGATCGGAGTTGTGTACGGGATTGGGTATTTTAGGAAGTGGAATTACCTTCGCAGTTTTCCAGTCAGTCGGAAAAGTGTCAGTCAGTATGCTGTGGTTAATAATGCCAGTCAGAATTGGTAGCGTTCTCGGCATAGTCAGAAGTAACATGTTGATGTTGATTAGGTCAAGTCCAGTCGCATTAGTCTTAATTTTTGTCAAGATCTTCGATACCGCAAAAGGTGTCAATCTACGTAATGAAATTCGTAGTAAGTAAGGTCTGAGATAGTCAAATCGGGTGTTCCAGGAACGTTCAAAAAATGGTCTTTAATTGCGTCAGGGTCGTTATAGTGTGAGAGCAGCTCCGCATTCCGCTGACTTGGCAGAACTGTGCGCTTGAGACTCTTCCACAGACGTTTCGGGTCACTGCACCGATTTATGTGCTCCTCGAAAAAAGCACACTTTTTCCTATGAAGCGAAGAGGCTTCTAGATATTTTAAATCGAGGTGTACTTCCTGTGACTTTCTACCCTTGTAGTCTTGTATTTTTTATGTGCTGCGTCTCGGAGTCGCAGTTGGCGAATGGCGAGTAATGTATTCAGAATAACTTCGGTAATCGTTGCAGACCTACTATAATACTGTGATACAATAATTTGCGATCTACTCACGTTTTCGTATAAATGGGCGCACCGGTCGCTACCAATTCAATTCCTAAAATTGATCTGAGCGATTTAGGACCATAATTAACTTGTCAAATGATGCAAAAGTGACTGGCTTATAAGTGTAATTAACTTGTCAAATGATGCGAATATTACTTGTATATTAACTTTCCTGATCGGAAGTAAGTAATTAGTACTCGTGAATCAGTCCTCACTTCTTCTGCTAGATAAAGAAATGGACCGTGCGGTACAATATACCACTATCAGTTTAATTCTTTACATAAAATATCTCGGCTGGTTTTTCAACATGATAACACCTCGGTTTAAAACAAAGTTTTAATAAAAAGTGCTTTACGGAATATTGCGCCACTATTAATATGTTTGGATGCGAAATGGGATGGAAAACGCGTGCACGACGCAGTAATTCACGTGAAATAATTAAAATACGTCAATTTTCGTTTAATTAAACAATGGCTATGATGATAATACAGTAAATTAAAAAGCGTGGTCCTGTCCACAAAATTGATTTCGGTATTTATTTTACGCCTGTGACAGTAAATATTCTGTTCTACTTAATAATTTAAGTAGAATGCCCGCGTGCCCAGCGTGGGGATTATGGGCATTAACCCCCATGATAGCACAACGTGGCGCTCTTAAGGGGAGGGCTATGTCCGGCAGTGGACTAGTATAGCCCGACGACGACGACGACTTAATAATTTAAAGCAATCGTAGTAAGAATCGCTCGTAGCCCCGGCTGTCTGAGTGATCTTAAACGATCACGAAGGTTAAGCAACATAGGGCGCTTTCAGTGCATGGATGGGTGACCGTCTATGACCAACGCTGGTGGCATTTTTCAGAGCGGTTCCCTGTCTCACAAGGCACGTTAGGCATTTGCTGCCGTCGATAGATGGCAGCCGTTTAAGCCAAGTCAGAGGCCTTAGCGCGGCTTGAAAGCTTCTGACAGTAAGACCAGACACTAGTCTGCCTCCACCAATACAGACTCGGCCCCGTGGTAAAGTATGACCTATCCTTCCTCAGGAAAGAGACCCATGTCTCGTATAATAGGTACAAGTAGTTCGATGCCTGAACTGTGTTGATAAAGCGAAAGAGATTTTTCAGAATCTTACCAAGTGACTAACCCTGCGATGTGCCTACCCTTTTGAGATACAGGCGTGTGTTTATGTACATTGTATCTTTTTACCTAATCTCTAATATTGCCTGCGGCATATAATAGGTATGCCTGTCCGTTTCCACTTACCTATTTTGGGCAATCACCTTGGCTATCTCAGTATAGTTTACTTTTCCGTAGATTTTCGTACCTATTTCTGAAATTGGTAGTCCTGATATCACGCAGTGATATAACCACACCGTGTAAGTAAGTGTAATCCCACCTACAGAGTAGCGGAATTAAAAATAAAGGGAATGTATGCCCCTTAAGGCTACAAAATGTAAAGCTGAATAAGTAATAACTTTATAATTCACAACAAGAAATTTCATATCCTTGTATTGTGTACGGTGTGCAAAAAAGAGTTTTAGGCTTAGCACGCATTACGAGGTTTCAGCGCGCGATTTTTTCCGAATAAATCTGTGAGATATGAAAAATGTATAAAGGTGCACAGACTAACGAAAAAAATATCGCGCAAAATAATCTTTAAGAAAAAAATCGCGGCAATTTTCGCATTACGTGCTAAGCCTTAATCTAATCTAATAGGCGTGACGACAGTATCAATTAAGGGAAAGTACATATAAAAGAATTTGAAACATTGATTTAGTTTTATAAAAAAAAAGAGAACCCCAATATTTTCGACAAAGTAAAAGGTATTTCTACTGGTTTCAGCTATTTTGACTGAAACACCCATCGCAGTGCGTGACGTCACTCTTAGGTTAACATTGATAAACTTCATTAGTGCTTTGTTGTGACTACTAGTTACGTTAGATTTTTTTTTTTTAATTAATAATCATTTATTTACACTTACACACACACGCAATAAAAACAATATTAAGCATATAGGTACAAGAGAAGAAAAGCAACAACAATCCGATACACAATGAAACAGAGACACAGAGCATTTTCCAATGTGAGTACTGTGGGTGCGGCAAGTGTAAAAGGGCTCTGACTCAGCATAAGCTGGAGATATGATACTCCAGCGCTGGTCTTCCGTCAGTACCCGTGCGATGTGATTACGATGTGGCGTGACGTCAGATTTGACACCATAATACCGCGAGCTGTTTTCCCACAGGTTTAAAATAATTTTAGGAATATGGCTTTAACCTTTGTTAAACTTTACTGAAACACAGGTTTTTTTGTAAATAGTAAATGTGTCCCCACATTATGGAAGAGGATTTCATTGAAGTCTGGCCTAAGCGTCTGAGAGGGGCGCGCGCGGGGCAGAAAGATGGGCTCCGCGGCCTGCGAGGGGCGCGGGGCGCACCACGAGCCCTGCTGCCCGGGCACGACCCTTCTCGATCTATCGCAGAGTAAATGTATTATCATCATCATCACCCATTTAACGCCCACTGCAAGACAAAGGTATCCCTCATAGTTTTCCAGGCCTACCGGTCTTGTGCCGCTCGCATCTAGCGACTCACCGCCACCGTAACCAGATGGGCAGGCCGTCTTAGGGGGTTGGGGTTCTGCCCACGTTGCGTCGTCCGGTCTGCCGTCACCAGGTCAGAACTTTTTCGCCCCAACGGCCATCAGGTCTCTGAGCTATGTGCCCCGACCATCGTATTATACTTAGTCATTATACTCACTATGTTTACAACAGTTCATGCTTTTATTTCTCAGACAAAGTCTTGATGTCCCTAAAAGGAAATATAGATAGAGCACTACTTTTTCCTCTGTAACTAGAGATAAGCCGGCGAGAACGTTCTCCGAGAATGTTCTTGCATGACGGTTTTAGCAAAATAATGTATTTGTTCACTGGATTCCGTTCAGTTAACACTTCCACAATCAATCTACAAATAATTTGAGTTAACTATAAATGACTTCAATAAAAATAAATTCACACAATTTACACGTTTTCCGATTTTAACTAATGAAATTACCATTAAAGATTACTCTGTCGCAGTGCCCGCAATATCATATCGTTAAAATACCCGCCAGAATGCTGATGCTATGCATTTGCGAAATTGGAGCTGGTTATTTTAGGCATACAATGTTAATGGTTTGCTCAGTAAACTGTATGTCGTTTGAACCTAACCAGTACTTTTCGTATCTAGCTTCTGCGGCACGGCTGCTGTATCGAACCCGACAGCAGGAGATGTGATAGATCTTTCTTTTCGCGAGGTTTTATTGCGTTTTAAAAAAATATTTAGAGGTTAAAAATTCCACCCAAGCCGGGATTCGAACCCGCGACCTCTGGCTATCCGTGCCAGCGCTCTTTCCAACTGAGCAAACGACTCACCGACATCAGTGAAATTTCGAACCTCTTTTATTGCGTTGTCTAGCTCCTCATAGCGGTTGTGCCCTTCGAGATGCCCAATGCTGATATCCTGACTCGGTTTTTACCTCCATTCCAGTACTATCGTTATTTCTGAGTCACATGTGGCCCGCTTACTTTCTCAGAACGACTAAGAAGACTTGGTCCGAATCTCCGTACTTCAAAATTCATCACGGAGAGAAAGACCCCGGAATTGCTCTGCTCTGTTATCTGGTATCTAGGCCATTCCAGCACGGATTTTCCCCAACTGTCGTTATTTCTGCGTCGCATGCGGCCCGCCTATTGCCATAGCATGACCACCACCTTATTCGAAACTCATCGCAAAGAGAATGCCCGGCGCCGCTTCGCTCTGTTTTGTATCACAGTTCTAATGGCGGCGGTGGCCCGTGTAAAGCAACCCTCGTCCCTAATTACTCGTTTCCGAGATGAGTTCATTAATTATTGTTGTGGACCGTCACACCGCCGCGGGCCGCGCGGGAGTGACAAATTTGTTACACTTACCGTATGATTTACGATCTTTTGCGGTTATTTTTCGCGGGGCTGATGAATAAATCATTATTTTTTGTTTGCGTTGCAATTTTTTTCAGCGCACATATATTTAATGCTGCAAGGTAAACGCCGAGAGTGTTTACGTTTAAGCGTTTAAGCTCATCGGCACTCGCTTTTGTTTGCTTTAGCTGTAAGTCAGCTGGGACTAAGTAATATTTGTAAGGAATAAAACACTCGTAAGGCATTTGTCATTAACATAAGTTAGAACAACAAGTTGCTGTGTGGTGTCGGCCTAGAGAAAAGCACCGACCCAAATTCTTCCCGCGGGTGTCGTAAAAGGCGACTAAGGGACACAAACCGGGGGGTGGGCAGCAGCGCCCCCTGCAGTACAATTCCACCAAACTGCGATCCCCAACCCGCATGCCCAGCGTGGGGATTATGGTCCAGGGTGGTGGACGTCAAAACAGCTGGAGGGACCCTGCGCCGACCCGTCAGAAAGTTAATATTTTTAATTTAATTTAGTCGAAAAATGTTTTGTTTTGGATCAAAATGTTATATATTATACAAACATTATGATAGCTTAAATATTTATAATAGTAATAATTAATGATAAAAATGGAACTAAACCTAAAACATTCTAATTTAAATAAAATATTTGAGCCAGATCGCTGTCGGGCGGCAGAGTAACAAGAAGGCTGGCGGCATTGCCTCGCTGTATGGCTAGGCTTATTCTTTGGCCAAAGTAAGCACCAGCCCTCGGGTCTCCTGAAGCATCGACTAGGCGCGACGAGATCTCCTTAAAGAGGAGTCTCGCCTCCGGACCCCATGGCCCCAGAGTCTCGACTCCAAAAGGCACAAATATATAGCCCTGCCCTATGGCTGCATATTTGTGCCTCTTGTTCGACTCTGCGTTAGACGCCGCCGCCCCTGCATGGCAGGCGGTCGCATGGATATGGGACTGTGCAAGCGTATCAACACAAGTTGCGTCCCAGACCAGCGACCGCCCATTCTTCCATGGAATGAGAGTCATTCCGTCAGGCCTCTTGCCATCGTCGCGCGCAATCCCAGTGGGCTCCAGGACTGCAGGCACGCCTACGCTGGCAAGAGCCCGACGGATTATGTCATTCAGGGCAGCGTGTCTAGACAGACGTCCAGCGCTACGGCAGCATGCCAGGCCATGGTGACCTAACGCATCGACGCCTCCACCGCAGCGGCAGCGATGTGGCTCGTTAGTCCTGGCTCCCAACCTCAGACTAACTCCCAAACTAAATGTGGTTCTCTCTAAGAGAGTACCTATGCTCGCCGATGGGAGGGCCCTCAACCAGTAGCCTGATTCTGGCTCGCAGCTGGCTAAGAGACGAGCACGCTCCGCGTCGTCGCCTGCAGTTTCAAGGAGTTCTTTACGAACCCGCATGCAGAGCGGCTCATCCCAAAGCCTTTGCGATCCCAGAATCTTTGGAATTACCTGGCTCGGACCGGCTGCGTCGGTCCAGGCACTCCTGGCCTCAGCTACGCACGCGACCTCTACGTCTCCAAGAGACGGGGAAATAATTTTACCAATGAGGTCGATCGTGCTATGAACCGAGGACGGGAACGCCGGGAGGGCCACACGTGATGCCGTTCTTATACCCAGGCCACCGTGACGGATCGGAAGTGTGGCCTGGGTCCAGCTCCTATCCTGTAACGGGCAATTTAGAATTTCTATTATAGTAGTTTTGATAAGTTCGTCGAGACAAAGTAAAAGATCTAAATGATTCCAAAGGGTTGAACACCTTAGAGCATACGTGAATTTAGGGACAAAAAGGCAGAATTTGATGATCCAGTAAGCCATGTGTGGATTTATCTCCTTGAGACGACCAGACGATTCCTTAAATTTAGTTATTTGATCACAAACGAAGCTTGCATAGGAATCGTCCAGAATTGGGGCACCTAGGAGGCGAAGCGATTCGTTATCAATTATTTTAATGTCAGGTGCCAAAATTTAATTTAGTTGTAGTTATGTTGTTTACTTTTGATGTTAGAGGTTTATGTTTCGTTTTAAATTATTTATTGCCAATGAAAGTAGATAATATCTAGGTAGGTAACCAACTATGTATGCAGTTGATTTTTACGATATTTTAGTAGTGGTTAATGAGTGAATTATTGTATACAGATGTGTTCTTTTGAAAAAAATGGGAGCATGTTGCGGACCTTTTTATTAATAAAAACATGTTTACCACCGGAAATACAAAGGCTTTTCGGGGGTTATTAACTGCGTCGTCTAGTGAAAATTGCAGCATTAATTGAATAGCTGGTAATGACGTGACGGTTGAGCCTTGAACTTAATGACCACCATCCGTAACGAGACATGAACCGAAATAATTACGCAGAGTTATTTTCAAAATGCGTTATCATGAAATACAGGTATCTTGTATGGGTGCTTTTGCGTAATATCCGTAGTGCCAGCTTTTTTGCCTCTAGTTAGACATGGTCACGGTTTGTTGGCTGTCATGATCAAATTTTATTTTAAGATATTTATATTTTGGAATATTACCTACTTATCACTCTTTCACCGTTTTCTTGTAATATCTAATACATATATTTTGTATTTTACATATATCTAATTTTAATTAATTACGCAATGTCTCGTAATATACACGCCAATTACCGCAGGCCCTGACTGAAAACCAGCGCTGAGGGCTCACACTGTCAGCACAATGCTGAGTCATATGCCCTTTGTGGCAACATTGACATACTACAGGGTGTACGGTATGACTTTGCCCTGTCTTATCTTGTATTAATGTGAATTGTTTTTCTTTTCCTTGTTTGTAACTATAAATGAGCCTTTTCTTTCTTCTGATGTATTAATTTGTACCAATAAATTTCTTTCTTTCTTCGTAGGTTAGAGTTTGCCATTTGCAACAACTTTTGGTCTAAGACTTTATAATCATTTTTTGTTAATTTTTCAATGAAACAAAATTTTTGTTTACGATATTGCTGGCTTTCGAAAGGCGATGTGTGATAGGTAGTGACGTTGGTAGCATGTGAGGTGCGAATTTAATATATTTACATAAGCTCTGATATTTATAAAAACTGAGAAAAAATCTAATAGAACAAAAGTTGTTTTAAAACACGTAATTATGGCTCTTTAGTGTCCCAAGAGTTGCACGTATTAAGGTATATATAGTCTGTCCATCATGTGTGTCATGTCAAGGTAGGTATGAACTCTGAAATGTTTTGGGATATCTCATAAAAAATTCTATACCACTGTTATAGTCGACAGCAGTTCATCCTTTACATTTTTGTGGCCCACCCATCACCCGCAATCTAGCTCAGTAGAGAGAATGTTTAGTATCGCATTTAGTACGTTTTCGTTTATTATTGTACGTTAGAAACAAAATTTAATTTGTAAAATATGTAATGAATCTATTCCTGCGTTCTTAATTGCATTTTTATATTTATAACTTAATTCCGCATTCATTGTCTTCTGAGAAAAAAATATGTGAAGTGGTTACAAGGTTAAAAGGTTTAGTTAAAAATAATTTTTATACATTGATAATATTGGAGTTTTGATCACAAAACTAATTACAATCTCTAGCTATATCCACAGCTTTAGCAACCCGAAGACATCATGTAATCTAAAGGCTTACATCTTAAACACAAGACATCAAGAAGACAGAGTACAATAAACCAGCGCTTTCATTATACGTAAAGTAAAGCTCAGTAAGGAACATTGGGTGTGTAATTGTACACCGCCGTACAACAGCAGCCTAAGAATAGGTTTTTGGCAAATACTTACGTTATGCCGCCTCTGTTGAGTTACTGGTGTAAAGGAGTTACAGATCCTGTACCCGTATTTTCTCAATAAAAGGTTCTTTTGGTAAGACTTTAATGTCTATTTATAATATTACCAAATTGTTCTTGTCAAAGTCAGTTAGTATTCAACTATTAGTACCAATAAGTTTCTGAATACTGATTTACTTAATCTCACCACAATTTAAAAGGTTTGTACCTATATGAAATTTAAGGTGTGATATCAAACATTTTAATCGTTTATTCGTTAAAAAGGCTAGCAGAGTTTCATGAAATATATTTAATTAGATATGTATCTTATTTTCTAACGGTTGTGACAAATCATTATAAAACTGTACCATTTCCCTGGGTTTCTATAGAAAAGCAGTTGTTTTTTTTTATAATAAAGTTACTAAAGATGGTTCGGAATATTCGGAATCCACTGTTTGTATTGAATATTTATCATATTTACATTTGTTTGTGGAAAATGTTTTGCTTCATGCCGTACATTTTTAAAATAACAGTGGTAGTCTTGACGATCATTTTTAATAGGGAATTTTTGATTTCATTTGAACAATATTTAATGAGTAGAAAAATTTAGGTTCAGTCATGTTTAGTAACTTACAGTGCATTAATAGCGCAGTGAATTTATTTGGCTGTATGACTTCTATAATTGGCAGACTTATTCAGATTATAATTTAAGCAATTCCAACCCCTATACTTAGTAATAAATATAGCAATAGTTCTAATGAAAATCTGTCGTGCTACTGTCGGAAAGTCTCAAACTGTAACCTCAACACACAATGATGAAGGAGTCCCATGTCGACCCCGGTAAAGCTAAAAGCGGGGTCTCTCGAGCGCATACACACAAATGAAAGGGATTAAGCCACACGTGGGGATCCCACTAAGTTTATTGTGATTTTAAACTGAGTTAATAGCGTGTTTCTTAATGCCGTGCCGCGCATTCACAATTCGTAAGGCGAATTTACATTTTGTTTGTTTCGTGTTTTGTCTCTATAAAGCCTTTTTATGAGGCCTTCCATGTTTTATATTGCCTTTTCCTGCGACTTTGCTCGCGTGGGAATTATATAATGATCTATTTTTTGACACGAAAATAAAAAAAAACACTAAAGATGTTTTGCTTTTCCTGTAGCAATGTGAATCTATAGTAATTGAATCTGCAATAACCCTAGCAGATTGTGATTGTGTAACATCGTGAGGAAATTTAAATACTTGAGGTGCCATAACTCAGTACTCAAAATGCCCTAATCCGACTTGGACTATAGCAGATTAAAAAAAAGTGGTACAGATATTAAAAAAATGCTATGGCTACTTCTGGCATTTGACTCTATCCGGGACTAAATGCATTTTATTAGAATGTCACCCAAATGGATTCACGGGAACAGCTAGATTACGCCAGAGTTATATACCATGAATATTGGATGATTTGAGAGCCACACTAAAATAAACTCCCTTTAATAATGATTATTGGATGCATTATAGCTGTCTAATACGCCAGTTTGTTTTTTAAAAAAGATAGAAAGAGTTTATTTGCATTTTCCAAAACTATTTCGACACGAACTCGAATCTGAGAGGATCATTACTAGCCTACCCATATAGCCAGACGCTGGTCACTGATAGACGAAGAGGTTTTTCTAAATTTGACTCAGGTTTTTTATTTTACGTCTATGTTAAATAAACCCTTTTATGTCCCCACTGCTGGGGCACGGGGCTCTTCCTGCAACGCAGGAAGGTTAGGCTATCCTCCACTACGGGGGCCGAGTGCGGGTTGGTGGAAGATTGTAAAACAGTAGCAGGCCTTACTGTTAGAAGTTATCAAGCTGCCCATAAGGCCTCTGACATGGCTTAACGACTGCCATTACATGACAGCCGGCACCAACGGCTTAACGTGCTTTACGAAGCACGGAAGTGCTCGGAAAAATGCCACTAGTAGTAGTCACGGGATGGTCACCTATCCTGGACCTGACCGCGCCTGATGTTGCTTAACTCAAGTGATTGATTCCAATCACTCGGTTCGACTAGGCCACGAGCGCTTTGTGTATTTTACGACTATACTATAAAGTAATAGCCTAAATGGATGACATTCTTGACCCCAGTTTCTAGTACACTAACAATGTTAATCTACGGTAAATGGCTGTCAAATGTTTTTTTTCGTATGCAATTTGGCCAACTGACCGCTGTTAACAATAGATTAACGAGCTGTTAGTGTACCAAACTCCACCGGCGTGCGTGCATGCAACGACTTATGAACGTTGATGAAGCGAAGGTGATCTGTCAGGATCGTGGCAAGTGGCAGTCCCTGTTCTCTGCCTACCCCTCTGGGATACAGGCGTGAGGTTATGTACGTATGTATGTATGTATGTATGTATGTATGTATGTATGTATGTATGTATGTATGTATGTATGTATGTATGTATGTATGTATGTATGTATGTATGTATGTATGTATGTATGTATGTATGTATGTATGTATGTATGTATGTATTTATGTATGTATGTATGTATGTATGTATGTATGTATGTATGTATGTATGTATGTATGTATGTATGTATGTATGTATGTATGTATGTATGTATGTATGTATGTATGTGTAGTGTTCTATTTAGGCTATTTATCACTCTTTACATAACCTCTATTTTAAAACTGCCCAGATATCAGCGTGTATGGGTCTATACGACCCTTTAGTCGTCTGAGTTTATTTATACTTTTTTCCAATTTAGACAGTCCGCCATCAGCGTTTTTCATTTCCATCCGTTTTTTATCAAAGTTAGTTTTAGTCGATTTTCTCATTTCAATTCACGAGTTCGGCGTTATCGCCTATCGCACGAGCCGTGTGAATAACGGATTCAATCAATATCGGCACTCAATGCCGTCACAGCGAATCTACAGCGTATGCTGCGGACCTGAGAGTCGTCATTTAGTGCCGTGACGCGTAGAGCACTCGTAGCAAATTGAAACGTGCGAATTTGCTACAATTCTGCTACGCTAAACTTGAATGCTTTGATAGGTGGAGTGAACATTATTTTCTTATGTTATCCCATTATTACAGCTGAATGCATGACGTCATTCGAAAAACAAGTGGCCTATCTGTGTGCCTAGTTACATCGCCGTTTATGCGTAGTTGAGTTTCCTCAATTTCCAAACAATCACATTAATAATGTTATTGGGATAATAGGGGGTAAGTCCCATACTCTGATCGTTCAAATTCCGTGCATAAGGTGTTGGTTGATAAAACTCTAAATACATACTTAAAATGTTGTTGTAGGTACTGGATAAGATAAGTATTTTCTTTACCTTTTATGTACATTAGACATAAAAAATGGTAAGGATATAAGGTTAGTATGTTCATGGTCAATAACAGCAACTTCTTTCAGACTACCTTATGGTGTACAGTTTTTAAACCACTACATCCGTCACAAGACAAAACAAAATTTCTCATTTATAAAACCATGATTCCTCTAAAGCAATAAGAGACAGTTGAAATAATCTGTGGTTACGTCTATGCCTTTACTGTTACAGACAAGTTATGTAAACTGCACCTGAGAAGTGTTTTATTGAATAATGTTTTTACGAATAAGACTGTTAGAATATAGTTGCTACGTAGCTAGGCACGTTACGACGTAGCTGCTATGCTACGCTACGTCGTAGCTCTATATTGTTAGCTGTTATTCGTACTGTGTCTAACATAGCAGTGAAGAAATGGTCGCAGCAAGGTAGTTTGAATTAAACCATCAATTTTATTCGAAGTCTACAAATCCATCAATTTTAAATTTATTTTAACGTCATTAAAATTGACAAGCAAATAAAAATACATATTCGTAACAGAACGTGAAGAATGACATAACTTATAAAGCCATTAAGAAATCCGAAGTGACTCCGTAAATCTGAAATATCATTTTGTGGCAGATTTATATAAAGACCATTTATTTCATTGCAGGTCTCTCAGACAGTTTCGTGTATTGTAATAATTTTGAAAGAACAATTATAAACAAAAATAATTCCAACACGACTCTCAGAATTGTTCAATAAATTAGCGGTTGAAGTGAAATATATATATTTTTTTAATACGTATTTTTCTATGCAATAAATTGCATAAGCACACAAATAATAACACCCATACAATTTTTTCATCTCGGTCCCAAACAAGGATACGCTTTGCTATGGTACCAGGCAAGGACATAAGAAGCATGTAAATACACTCAGAATGAGGCTGTTTGTATAAAAGTACGGCGGCCCCGGACAACGAACCCACGACCTTCAGCATGGTATTCAGACGGGATACCGCTAGGCCAGTGCGTCAATAGATGAAGTTTAAGTTAATGAAATTGAAGTTATTACATTCATTGCTACACTTACAAAAAGACTAATGCAAGACTGAAAGAAAAATAAAAATGTCCTTTATTGTGTCCAGTAAATATAAATCTACCGAAGAGAACCTCTAAACAATTTAGGACAAGACAGCTTCGTTCCTGTGCCGGGCCATATCTTCCATCTTCTGTTTCTAACACATACCACCAGCTCGATCCGTCTCTAATCGTCTTGACGACCTCTGTGGCATAGCGGTAGCGCGTCTGCCTACCATACAAGAGGTCCCGGGTTCGAATCCCGGCTGGGAACAAAAAAAAACCCCAGGTCTTGGATGTTTACATGTTTGTGATGCCGTTGTTTCTGGTTCCCACGACACAGGGCATCCTAGTATAGGGCCAGAATCAATTGTATGTAGATGTTATGTTATGCTAATAATCAAAATCTTGAAAGCCCAGCGGGTGTCTTGCCTTCTTAGATATAGTAACGGGTTGTTGAGTCCTTGGCATGATTGAGACGCGACGGCCGGCCGCGCTCGGCGGAGTTGTGTCTTCCTGTCTGGTACCTGGCATTATCGAAAAACGCCTGAAACGAACAAAAACGTGCTTAAAACTTAGACTTGGAAATGTTTAAGAAACTCTTAAGCGGACATTAACGAGGTGAAATAAGTTATTGAAAAGTTCCTGAGCTTAAGTGAAAAACTTTGTGTTGTTTTGACAATTTAGGTGCTTTCTTGTTTAATCTTTCGTGTTTAACGACCATACAAATTGAGTTGAATTTTTTTAAGTGAACAATGGGCATGCATGATTGTGCATGTAATATTCGAGTTATACCCTAAAATTTCGTTTAAATGCGTTCACCTTTGCTACATCTATGTTAATATTCTTGGATGTACTAAATCAATAACTTGATTTTTCGCACTTATGAAACCTATTAAATGTACTAGATTTATTTGTTGTACCTTTTAATAAAATATATAGAATTTTATGACATAAATATATAAGAAACTAGCTGACCCAGCGAACTTCGTACCGCCTAACAGTTGATTCTTTATTTTTTATTTTTTTATGTATTAACCATCCTCGTACTTCAAGGAATATTTAAAAAAAAGTATTAGCGAAGTCGGTTCAGCTGCTCTCGAGATTTGCGTTTACCAACACATTCAGCGATTCATTTTTATATTATAGAGATGCTCTTTCCCAACTAAAAAAGATGTCTCAGGTCCTGCAATGTAAGCGATTACTTCATCTACTACAGGAACGTGTTGCCACTATTGAATCCAATCAGTCGGCCCCTCAATACCAGGGGAATTGTGGCCGCTAAGACGCGAATGGGTGCCGACTGCAGACTACTGTGGACCTGTCGTTCGCTGTGTGACAATGTTTTTAGTTGCCTAGAAATAATATTAATCTTTGCTCGCGGCGCTATCTATGCGTAAGCTTGTAAATATGCAACTTAGTATGTGAATGTGCACTGTGCATTGCCGGTAGGGAATGTCCAAGTAACGTGCGTATGTGTAGAATAGTGCATACTAAATAACTGCTGTGTCTAGCCCTCGTTTCAAATACGTGCTACGCAAGCTAAAAATCATAACACAGACTGCAAAAGCAACGCATTTACATGGCAACATGAGCTTCAGTGACTCACCAATGACGTCACCAATTAATGACTTAATGACCATTAATGACAACAAAGGAAAACGTGGCTTAGAAAGGTGTCAATCATGTGTATTGTAACTTTCAGGACCCATGACTTAGAACTTAGAATACAATAAACCATTACATTTTTGTTGCAAAGTAGCCCTTAACGTAATTGATTAGAATGCAAGTCTGTGAAAGTTGTTGCTCCCGAATATACTACTACTATTCGACTAATTATAATACTCGCAGGATTTATGCCAAATGACCGTTTTGGGCGGAAATGTTAGCTAGGCCTAGGTTTTGGTCTAGGCTAGAGGCTTAGGCCAAAAACGTGTTCGTAAAAATCACAACATAAGTCCGCCCGACACTTACCTTTTATTTTTAATGCACTAACCCGTGATAAGGACAATTTTAAAAACCTATTTAGAGGCTAAAAATTCCACCCATGCCGGGATTCGAACCCGCGACCTCTGGCTATCCGTGCCAGCGCTCTTTCCAACTGAGCTAATGGGCGACTCACAGGCATCAGTGAAATTTCGAACCTCTTTACACTATTCTCTGTATTATGTATTATGCATGGTGGAATTTATAGCCTCTAAATAGGTTTTTAAAACTTACCTGTTATTTCAGTTTTTTCTGTTTCTCAATTTTTGTGCAATAAAGCGTAACAAACACAAAATATGTTATGATTTTTATTCATTGTGTCGCTAAGTCATCCTCATCCGCTTAATTCGAAACAAATCAATACGTTGTAGACTTTTAGTCCGGATCTACTTATAAGTAGATCCGGACTAAAAGTCTACAATGTGTTGTGCTTACGAAAGTTTTAGTTCAAAAATCAATACGTATTTTTCAAAAACAAAAACGGCTTGTTTAATATTTCTACAAACATAGAAAGTAAATGATATTGACAAAAAAAAAATGTTTTGTAGTTTTTAAACAAATGTTTTTTGATTCACGCTTACGATTATTTACTATTTACCCGTCTGAGACCAGGCCAAAAAGGAGGGTAATGTTTAGCTCATGTCTAAGTATGTGTGTATGTAAAATACAATATAGGTATTTCAAGTTGCTATTCCTCTCCAGATATGATGCTGATATGAAGTAGTATTACCCAAATAATATGAAACTAAAAAAAAATAAACTCAACTGACTCATCCAAACCTTGATTAGGCTTTAATTAAGCCTTTCTGATAATGGGTTTTATTCCTGCGGGCCTTACCTATTCGCAGGTAATGTTGACATTCGCCTTAAGAGGTGCTTGGCAGCTGATTTCAAGTCATCATCCGGCATCAGACTGACCATCTCTTTCTCTCTCTTCTCCAACTCCGCCTCGTCTGATGCTATTTCATCCTCCGTCGATACATTGGCACACTAGGAGACGAAAAAACATTACGAACTAGCTAATACTAGCTGTTTCTGTAAATTTACTCGCCTGAAATTGCATCCGAAAGTAATAAAATGTACATCCGATAACGGGTGTCTTTACTCATAAATACGAACAACTTATACTACGCGTATTAGGAAAAATTTGCGATTGTGAAAATATATCAGCATTTTTATGGTGATAAAAAAGGTTTATTAATTTAGTCTGGGACATCAGGGATTTTTTTATCGAGATTTCTAAGTATTCCCCGTAATAAATGGTATTCGTATTGACAGGCCCACTTGGCCCACCCGCAATTTGTTATATCCTGTTTACGTTTCATTCAAATCTATTTACCCAGTGATATCGTGTCAAACAAGCATATATCCAAGCCAACAATTCTTAAGGGATCAGGAAAATATAATATTGGGCAAATATCGACAAATATCCCTTTCAGATTGTTCCCGGCATAGCTACGTTGCCAAGGCACCAACCTTCCTATAGGTAATGAATCCGATGATTGATAAGCCTACCGACAGTTAATATTTTACATTACGTTCATTAACATTCAATAAACACCCGATGCTGTATACGCGATGTAAGCCCGAGGATTGACGTAATTTTTAAATTATTCACATAGAATACCTTAGCCGCTCTAGGCAATAAAAATTCCCGAGGTAGGTAGTCGAACGCGTGTTCTAGTCCACTTACCGTTTCAAAGAAATAAGCCACGTCTCGCTGCTGCATCGATCTGGCTAGGGATGCACCCTCGATCAACGCAGCGCGGGCTTCGGGCCTATTGTTCTGCTTCACATGACAGCGGGCCAAGAGGAACGTCGCGTTAAGCAGCCACATGTCTAGGCCAACTGCTCGAGCCTCTGTATTGCGTAAAGTCAGTCATCAACCAACGTCCGCTGTAGCACATAGGTTTCCCCCGGTCGCGCCACAAAGACTTACTAGCCAAGAGGAGGTTTTTCCCGTAATCATCACGCTGGGCAGGCGAGTTGGTGATTGCTTTAAAGGTTTACACGAGAGGCGCTTACTTCCTGGATTCCCTTTAATCGCTTTATACGACACCTAATGGTTGAGTCGAGTTGGACGAATTGATACACCATGATAGACCGAAGACCACATTGCGCGAAGATTTGAAAGTTAAGGAGGAAGAAAGATCCTCGGAGAAATTTTCAATGCTGGTGAAATTTCAATGAGGTTGACCTCTTAACGTTTTAATGTTAAATAATGTTAACGGGGGCGATTAAGTCTAGTGTAATGTAAGTTTAAGTTACACGGGTTAGTGCATAAAAATAAAAATAGTATAATCATGTGGGTACAGTGATATCGTTCCGATGTTAAGCCTAACTGCAAAGTAGGTAGTCGGGGCTGTAAGTAATGCAATTTGCTTTAGTCAGATGTCGCTGCCGTACGTAATACAGAGAATAGTGTAAAGAGGTTCGAAATTTCACTGATGCCGTGAGTCGCCCATTGGCTCAATTGGTAGAGCGCTGGCACGGATAGCCAGAGGTTGCGGGTTCGAATCCCGGCATGGGTGAAATTTTTAGCCTCTCAATAGGTTTTTTAAGTTTAAGTTGAAAAATCTGTTTATCAAGTTAAAATTTATAATATTTTTATTTTAATGCACTAACCCGTGCTAAGGAACAAATTTAAAAACCTATTTAGAGGCTAAAAATTTCACCCATGCCGGGAAGCAAAAGCTTTGACGTTCATTAAGTGAACATTTTGTTTTTATAGTGATTAAAATTCTTTTGACTTTTGATTTTTTACTTCCTTACTGAATCTCGTACGAGCTGAAGCAAATGACATCATGACAACATGCGTTTATGGAAATTTAATAGATTTTGTAGAGTGAACGATATTAAGGTTTTGTGATGTGTAGATACATTTAAGCTGGAAAACACAATTTACCGAAGAACACTGTTTGGCTCTTTGGCCAATTGTAAGCTGTTTAATAGTGAATTAACAGGTTATTAGTGTGCTCGAAACCTCGGTTTAGCGATTAAAGATAGGACATTATAGCTAAGTGGGAGGGGGAACGGTCGGTGGGCAGACCAGCAGCCAGATGGTCAGATGACCTAAGGCCAGGTTTTCAAGGTCTTAGTATGCTCGGACCGCGTACGCCATCCGAGTAAACTAATGCTCCTAATTGGACGGTTTTTCGTGACAACACCAAAATAGCCAATCAGAAGCATTAGTTTATTCGGATGGAGCACTCGGACCGAGCGCACTAAGGCTGACATTCAGAGACGAAAACTAAGCAAAGACTGGTCTTAGAAATGTCAAAATCACGTACTAAATATTTATATTTTGACATTTCTGAGACCGATCTTAGCTTAGTTTTCGTCTCTGAATGTCAGCCTAAGACCGTGAAAACGCGGCTTAAGTAAAGTAGCCGGCAAACAGTGGATGAGACTAGCGCGAGACCGTGCTGGTTGGCGTGGAAATGAAGAGGCCTGTACCCAGCAGTGGGGTTTACCGGGCTAATGATGATGATGATTATAAAAATACTGTGATCGAAACTTTAAGAGACAAGAGCCCACATTGGTGACGTCACCTGATTGACATTTGATAGAGAAATAGCGGGCCCTCTGTGACTGCTTGGTGTCCGACAATAGACGCGCCAGCTCGTGCAACACGTAACATCGCTCGGAGGGGCGTGCGGTCATCGATAGAAGGCGCTCAAGTGCTTGGATTCGACGCCTGTTAGAGACATAGTTAGTTAGTTAGACCTGAGATTTTCGCACTTAGCCTCATGATTGGGTTATAGTACGTAGTGGCGAGTTTACTCCAGCCAGCCTATCTCTTTCCAGAAAGCCAGCAGTGCTCCGATGTCACTGCGGGCTTCCTGAAGGGACCTCGGCTTCCCAATGATGCCTGTTAGAGAGATTTAGGTATCTTATACTTTTTGTAAGCATATATCCACTGCATATATCTTTCAAACGCCACACCTTGAAATCTTTTAAGTAAATTAAATTTATATTCTTTTTTTTTGTTGCACTAACCCGTGCTATAAAAGAATGTAATCATGTGGGTACGGGGATATCATACCGATGTAAAATCTAACTGCAAAGCAGGTACTTATATCTGGTATTTCAGCAAGATATCGCTGCCTGTAAGTAATACAGAGAGTATTGTAAAGAGGTTCGAAATTTCACTAATGATGCCTGTACTTGCCCATTAGCTCAGTTGGGAGAGCGCTGGCACGGTTAGCCAGAGGTTGCGGGATCGAGTCCCAGCATGGGTGGAATTTTTTGCCTCTAAATTGGTTTTTCAAATTAAATTTATAAATAGGTACATTCTGACATTCCCACACAATCCGTAAGTTTAGAAGGGTTAATAAATAGACCAATAGGGTCAAGGTCCTTCACGACGAAAAGACGCCATCTTTGTCTTGCGCTAATCCATCCTCCATGTAATCATCCACTTGGAACACACGCAGGTCTAACTTAATTTTCTTTACGTAGCCTATATTTATTCCACTGCCGGCACAGGCTTTATTTGTACTACGGCACAGGCTTCCTCTCGGAGTGAGAATATCGGCATAATTACTACTTGTACCCACCGCGGATTGGCAATTTCAAGCGCAGAGGTATTTCAGGTATGTATATGGTATTTACCCCTCAGTATGGTATGCTACCACCACCGACCACCTATCTATCTTATACTCGTAGTAACAAATGTACCTTGCTTAGAAAACAATATCATTGGGAAATGTAGAGATATTTACATATCTCAGTGCTTGCTACGTACAATACTACAAGGTAGAGTGCAAAAATTGTAGCTTCATATCCACTTACTTGACATCCCGTGGCGGGGCAGGGGGTCGTGTCCGGAGTACGGAGTCACGGGAAGGCTCTCTGGACAGGGAGAGCCCTAGCAGCACAAAAGCACGCTTCTCACGGTCTGACTCACTCATGGTTTGTACTACACGTTTCTAGAGAATAAAAATGTTGAATAATTACCTACTATCTAAAGCTTAATATTTACTTGCCTACAATAGTATATAGATTTAAATAATTTTATATAATAAAACGAGTTATCTATCTATATAAGTATAATAAAACGAGTTATCTATCTTTCTCAAAGAGTGCTAAAAGTAGTCTGTCAAGGTAAAAGTCTAGGCATACCTACTGTATTTTAGTAGGAATAGCATCGGCCATGCATACTTGATTGGTAAAAGGGTCGTTCCTTAACAATAATCGGAAACTTGTACTAATTTGACCTTTTCGCAGATTGCCCTTATCCTAATTATATTGCTGTGTTCCAGATAATTGAGCGAGCTCGGCACTAACTTGATCTAAAAAGGCGTTGCCAACAATATCGTACAGTTCCTGCAGATACTTCTCTTTCTCCGGCAAGAGAGTAGCTCCTATGGCAGAGATCTGTTCCATAGCGAACTGAGCACTCTCTAAGCATTTAGCTGTTTCCCGTTGTTGACCGAGGACGGCTGCTGCCTTGATGAGTCGCTCGGCGTCGATGGCGTGCTGTCTTTGGGTTCTAGTGAGACGTTCCTTGCGAGCCTTCTTTTGTCTCTTTTTCTCCTTGGCATTCATCAGCTGCGCAGCGTATAGCGGTCTGCGCTCACGCAAGACAGCCTGTGTGGAGTTGATTGCGAACAGTGAACTTAAGTATCATGAGTCTGATTTGAAAAATAAATATTTGTATGTCGAAAAAAACAGAACTGTGGTGAGATCTATACGAGACTCAAATCATTTAATCAATAATATATTTTTTGTCATAAATTACATGTGCAAGGTTATTTATAAATACATTATGTTTCATAGCAATTTTGCCAGTCTGGTGTGACAAATTTCCAGCGAATCAGAAGCAAATAATAATTAACATATTTATATACGTATGTTTAATATATAACTATGTATACTAGTCCACTGCTGGACATAGCCCTCCCCTATAGAGCGCCACGTTGTGCTATCATAGGGGGTAATGCCCATAATCCCCACGCTATGTATGAGTATCGCGAATCATTAAGAAATACTAAATAATAATTAAGTTATTTAAAGAGCTCATTAAAATTAAGTGAATTTTGCGAAAACTCACTCAAGACATCAAAAACATCTTATCGAATACCTAAAGACGTCAAAGTTGCAAAAAAACTCTGGAGCTTCAGTTTGACTCAAGCGAAATTACAACAAAGTTGTACATGTTTAAGTATCTTGTTATCTGAGTAAGTACACAAATCATAATTTGTCAAGTTACTACTAGACTAATAACCGTTACCTTGAACAATTAGATAGAGCAGAACAACTCCGTAAAATATGCCTGTTAAAAGCTTCGTTATTAATTAACGGTCTCTCAAAACAGAGACAGAAAAATCACCTATTTGACAAATTTGTGAGCTGAAATTACGTATATACCGTTATTAGTTTGTTTTTAATTTTAACTTTATTTCAAGTCACTACTGCGCTTAGACAAGAGGTCTTTATCGTGTTATCTAGTCCACTATCACATGAACCACAAAATCCCCGAACTAAACAATCGTCTAACCTGTCTCTTCTCCAAATCCACCAAGGCATTATGTGCGAGCTCTTGCATCTCTTTAGATCCCTGCTTGTTAGCTGAAACCAGTCGCTCATCCTGGCACAGGTTGATGAGAAAGAACTTATCATGCGCCATTCTTTCCAGGTACTTCGAGGCCATGAGGCGAGAGATCTGGTTCGCTTTCTGTTTCTCAACGCGGGACATCTCTTGGACCTGAAGTATCGGAATATTGAATTGTGAAAGTTTTGAGCCGGAAAACTCCTCTGGGGAATATACTATCCAACTTGTGAAAACAATTTTTAAGCAGTTCAGGCGACGTGTTTCCTACCGTATATTTCAATTTTTGTTTGTCAAAGGGTTCATTTGTTTTCTTCTATCTATTTCCAATACGTGTGAATTGATAAGCTTATCTGGTTGCGATACATATATGTGATTTTTTTAAACTCTGCCCCTAATTTATTTATTGCAAAATTAACAACGTTTACGATCATTAAGTAAACATTTTGTTTTTCTCTAATATATCCATGAAAATCTCGCGTCAGTGTTTGTTATCGAACTCTTCCGAAACGGTTTCACTGATTTTTGTGAAATTTTTGTATTCTCAAATCAACAAAATGTGTTGGTCTGAGAATAGTTGAATTACATTGAAAATGAATAATGTGCTCCCGTGATTGTTATTACCTGAGCACTCGTAAAACCTTGTAGGCTACAAAGACATGGGACAACAGCTCAATCTTTGTTAGGTACGGCCTGCCTGACAAGGTCACTTTGATTGATGACGATTGGGTCGGCACATATATAAAAGGGGCATAACAAAGGTGTGGTTCAAAGCACACACCCATTTTCTCCCTCTCTGAGTAAATTAAAACAAAACAATATTACCCCGCAAAATAGCTGTTAACTCGGAACAAAAATTTGCTTAATAGGTAGGCATATTGCTGCCAGTTGCCATTTAGAAACGCCTTCGAATATCAAACCATTTTCCGCACAGACCTGGTGTGTCTGGTGTGGCTGCATCCTGCTGACCCGTTCAACCACCGGCTCTTCCTCCACAGACTGCCTTTTCAACTCCACGTGGTGGACCACCGGCACATGACGGAGCACCTTGGAAGCCTGCTTGCTTACGCACTCGCGGATCTGAAAAGACACTCTTATGAGTGAACTTGGTGTAGGGACATGCCGTCAATGTACTTATAGCCCATTTTCAAAAGGTAGAGTCCCAATTACTGAAAATCGTCACTGATATCTTCTAGACTGGGTGCAGAACTCTGTGCATTGCCTTGTCACTCGCTGTATTGACAACAACGCATCATTCAATTACCAGGTGTTAAATGTTTGGCTTGTTGCGTTGAGTCCTTTGTGTATGTCATAATGGTTTTTCCTCTGCATAAGTTGATTATGAATTCGGATTATGAGCTTCTAAATAAAGGTACCTAGTTCCTAGAATCTTCTTCTTGTAGTGCCATTTCCTATCGGAGGTCAAATATTATTGTGGCTAATGTAACCCGTAATGTGGTGACTCCGAACAAATTGATAGCACTGAAACTATTCAGCAAAGATTTGGAGCCAGTGAGGTCGTCTGTGGCCCTGTATTTTTCTCTGCGGGTTAAATTAGAGGAACTGTATTTATCACTTTGCATTATGACTCATATGTTGCGGTTTGCGCTTTAATAGCTCTAAAACCTCTGACATTCAATACAGAACCGTTTCGTTTATGACTCTATCTACCCAAGATATTTTTAACATTCTCGTGGAACATTAAGTTAGTTACCGTTTCTTCAGCATGTCTGGCGGTTTCAGCAAAGTTGGGCGGGTAGCGGCGCTCGCGCATGCCTCGGTTAGCCAGCAGGAGAGCTCTTTCGAACGCTCTCTTCTCGTACTCGGTCTGCGCACGTATTTGCTTAGCCGTCAGGTTCTCTGGTTCCAATTCTACAAAGTAACTGCTGATCAGCCTTTTTGTTATATCTACTTTGCACATATTTTATCGCGATATCTTGTCATTGATTGTTAATAAAACATGTTACAATGTGTTTTTCAAGTATCTACTTTTTGAATAAAACCTAGAGGAGCAATATTTTGTCAAAATGAGAAGAAACCAATGTTCGTTCAATTTTCCTTTCCATAGAAAATACAAATAGAAATTGGATTCGTCTCCTTAAAACAATAAACACTCGACAAATTAAAAAAACCCCTCCCGTATCAACTATTATTTCAGTTGCGCGCTACTTCCACCTTTGTTTTTCCAATTCGTTTGGTGGGATTTTTCTAGCAATGTTTGTCTCGTGGAAAAATATCTACAAAAATATGGAATAAGATACCGGTGGCTGTCGCCGCATCGGCTAACGCCCCTCTGTAGTGCGTCGCCTTTGCTCGTGCCAGGCTTCTGCCTAGCAGGGAACTCACGTCGTTTGGCTTAAGAAAAATAAAAGTTTTATCATCGTCTGAATTTCAACAACCACGCTTTGAATTTACGGGTTAAGTGATGGTTCTTAAGGTTCCGTGCTCAAAGTGTCAAACGGCCCCTATTAATAGGCTGACGATGTCTGTTTGGTAGTCTGTCCTCCTGATATGTGAAGGACTTTCTCTATTAAACATTTGTGGGTAGTTAGAATTTTCACTGAATAGGCGTTATTATTGCGGCTTGCCTAACAAAAAATTTGGTGGGTAACTAATATAAAAAAGAAGGATTCCCTTTACGATCCAATGAGCATAAACAATGAAATCTTTATGTCCTTGCCACAAATCTTCACTTTAAAGGTTCTAACTTTAAGAAGGATTAATATCATTGGTTTATACAATGAACAGTAGGTTATTTATTCAGTTTAAATCTATACCGAATTTGCAAAGAAAATTATTGCCTTTTAATTAACTAGTACTTAAGAGAAATACTGCAAAGTTTTCGAGCGGGGTTGGTAACGAACCAACTAACGAACCAAATAAGTTTTGGCGGACTAGCCGTTGCCGAACTCATAAATGGCTGTGCGGAAATCGAAGCGCGCCCCAAAATTATAGAGGAAAATAAACACGTTTCGCCGACGTAGTGCTAGTTGCTAACTTTCCTCTTTGCAATATTAGTGTAGATGAGAGGACAAAGAGATTGAGTAGCCGAGCAGAACGAGGTTACAACTTATTTTGTGGAGGATTTACGCCCTTAATGGGGCGTAAATTAGACCGGCAACTAGTGAGGTTCCTACTTACCTACTTTATCGAAAAAGAGAAAAAAATAATTTATCAACTCTATGACTTCAATACAAGCAATTTAGAACCAAGAATATTTGGGTTCAAAATTCAATCGTGGTTTCCTACGAATATTGATTTTCCAAAATACGTTGTACTTACATTCCAGCGCAAAGCTTCGTCGTAGGCCTGTATAGCCTTTTCGAATTGCTCTAAACGCTGCAAATAGTTTCTGCAAATAAGGTGTAAGTTAGTAGGCATTCGATTCTTAACACAGAACATTATGTTCTGTGATTCTTAACTTAGAATAAAAAGACACCTTTGTTCTATACTAGCTTTAGACCGAGGCTTTGCCCGCGTAAGAAATTATCTCACGGTGATGTATTACCGGGATTTCAAGCTTTTAGCTCTGGGTTTGGTCTGTACGTTTATTACAATTTTCTTCCGCTGTTTTACCCCTTTTGAGGTTGAATTTTAAAAAACGCTGACATAATATGTAAGTCGTACTCAACTCATACGAAATTTCATGCAAATATCGCCAAGGAATAAAAAGTTTCATTGAAACTGTAATCCCGTATTTCACGATTTACTTGTAAACACGCACCTCACACAGCCGAACGAAATTAATATTACAATTCTTTAAACAAACTTTTTCTTTTTAATCGGTGGTATGAATTCCAATGGAACGCCGGTTACCAACCCGAGCCGCAGCGGGCGAATTTGGAATTCGGAATTGGAAATTTTGGAAGGCTCCCAATGGCTTACTTTTGATTCTGTGCAGTCGCTCGATTCGATGCGGATAGGTGCGCGTTCTTCATATATTGCCCATCTACAATTTCTGGAAGTCCGTCCGGAAATTCACAAACCACTTCATAGATGGCACTTATGTGCATGTACATAAGAACAGGGACACGTCTGTAAAATTTTGCTTATCACAGATTAATTTTGACAGCCGTATTCCGGTTCTTCTATGGTCACACCTGTAAGCGCCATCTTTGAATAGGTTTGTGAATTTGTGCTGAAAACGACTCATCAGCGTTCAATAATGACGCATAATGGTCGGTAGACGATCATTTATTATTTAACAATGTTGAACACTAGTCGCTTCAAGTATATCGTGCAACGCTCATGCAATGTGCTAGCGTAAAATAATTTCCTTGAAATCATTACGGCAACACAACGCGGTAAGTAACAAAAGAGAGTCTCTTGCATTAGTTACATTATGTTCGTGGTACAACCTAGTGCGACATAGGTACCTACTACTACTCTCAAGCTACCATTATATCAAAAGCTAACAAATTATCCCTCACAATCATGCAAGTCCACTACATTGTTCCTTAACGTTGCCTCATTGTGCCGCTAGCTCCCAGTCGGGACTGAATAAACTCTGTTTGCAGAGCTTGAATATTTGCACCTATACGAATGCTGCTCGGCAATACGCTGTTTAAACAGTACACCTGATATCACGGTGACACAGTTACCTTCTTAACTAAAAAGAGCCGGGAAACTAATTAGTGTTTGTGTAAGAACAATAAAGGATACTTTATTATAAAGAGAATTAGCTTTAACGTGTTCAAGAAAAACATTTTGAACTGCTTTATTGATACCCAATTACCCATTTCGTTATTACTAATTTCCACTTTCACACGTCACAACCACTGATCTTAGTATCAAACTTGGATACTAAAATAACTGGACAAAGACTTCACAAACTGCGGCCTCCAGTGGGAATCAAACCCACGACCATGGCGTGGTAATCAGACGTGATTCCGCAAGACCAACGAGGCAGCCGAGATATTACGGTATTTTTACTATAGTTTTTTTTCTGATTCACAAACTTTATATGACTTTTTATTCGTTATAAGGAACAGACTAGTAAATATTTCAATTCTTAACATAATCGAACAACATAGGAGTGTTTTAGCTAGCTTTAGCATCTATCCCAGCTCGTTAAAATCTTCCCAAAGTTAGCACTGTTAACGCTACATTATACCCACTGCCTTTAACTATGAACCTCTCACGAGGTTCCGACCGACAGAATTTCAAGTATACTTTTGAGTACCTATTCTACAGGATGACTTCAATTTCAATTTACAAATTTTAAGAAATCATTCTAATCATGATTTTGAAACATGCAGCGCTAGTTTTGAAAAAAAAGCAAAAACAATTTCATTAATAGCATTTACTGTTTCTCATAATGGACAGAACATTCCCTTAAAATATAGCGAACGATTGCAAAATCACTCCGTAGGTGTGTTATGCAAGATACGGACCCTCTTCCCCGGTACGCCGTAACTACGCCGAAAGGCGCGCGTTCCGGCATTTCTTCCGGCTTCGCCCTCTTCCTCACCATATCCCCGGTCTTCACCCACATATTTGCGCGTCCCCTTTGTCTCTGCTCGCGACAATCTTTGTTTGCCCGCAGACGTGTTGATATGACGTGTCGGAAGGAAGTGTTCTTAGGTTTTTTTGTTCGCGGCCTCTAGGCGGCCGCGACGCTACATAGGTACCAAGGTTCTTCGAATTTCGCGTGTCGGTTTGTTTTTTGTTCGTGACACAGTTGCGGAGATACAGGTAACTCTATAAAGTCTAGGTTACATTTGCATTTTTATTTAAGGCCCTTGCTGAAAATCAGTGTTGTAGGTGCAAACCCTCGGCTTATACTGAGCATGAGGCCTTTTTTCCGCTGCATCGACATACTGTGTAGCGTTGGAATTTATGTTCATTTCATTCATTTGTAGTTTCTCTTTTCTTCTGCTTTTGTTTTCTTCCTGCTTTCTTTTCTGTATTTACCTCTTCTTGTTAAATTTGGTATGTCTATGTGGCGTTAAATAAATGTTTGTCTTCTTATTCTTCTTCAAAAGAGATCAAATTTATATGGTAATTTGAAAAAGGAAGAAAGAATAAATTAATAAACAATGCAGTAACATAATTACATCATTGTCTAAAACCTGAAGTTTAAAGTTATTGGATTGTCACCGGATAAACTTACTGGGCTTTTTGTCGGAAGAGTCCGACCACATTTCGCTCTGATTCGCAGAGTTTAATCATGATGAGTCTACGCCGACTAAAAGCCTAGTAAGTTTATCCGGTAATAATCCAATAACGTGTAGTACTTACGAAACTTTTAGTTCAAAAGTTTAAAGTTATTATCGCGTGTTCAACTCATTCGGTGTTGGATTCTTCGGAAATGTTCATATAAAGTATCCATTACCTTTATTCGTCAATAGAATTGATGCCTATCAAAAGGTTTCTATTTGGTTCCCATTCTTTTCGTGCTCGATGTCGACAAGTCTTAATTTAAATGTTAAAATCGTCTTTAATTATTCTCCATTTAGAATAGCTATAGAAGATCCTCTCCCTTTGAGGATATAATCCATATTTCTTTCTCTCTCTCTCTCATTGCTGCTTTAATCCTAGCTTTCTTTACTTTCTCGCTACTGCGTCTATGAATTAATAGACGCAGTAGCTCACTACCGAAGAAGTTGGAGGCTTTCGTTTCATGTGCCAGCTCAGCTTTATATCTCTTTTACTCTCTTACATTTTACTGTGGATATCAACCATTTATGTTTGCATGATTGTGATATTATGTTTTGATTGCATAATTTAATATTTTTATGCTTTTTTATTTTATATTAGTTTGTGTTAAAAGAGAAATAAATGTTTGCCACTTTCAATTTTCAACTATACAAAATGGATCGGCGGTAGCGTAACGGTAGTGGGTTCATGGGTTCAAACTCCGGAGCATGCACCAATGACTTGTTTTCACACCGGTCTAGCAACAAGAATCCTTGTCTAGCAATCAGGGTGTAGGAGAATTGAAATTGAAGTTAGTTCATTGATTTCTTAAAATCATGTATGATATTAAGATTAATTCGCATTCCCCATACTCTATCTATCTTTCTCTCTCTATCTATATATACAGGGTGTCCCAAAAATAGGACGTCACGCTGACATCGGAGGTAGATGGACTTAAGGCGCATCAAATAAGCTTAACATGTCCATAGAAAAGTGTCATGAGTACTGAGTATGACCAATTTCAATAATTTTTGAAAAAAATGCCACTTTTTGATGATTTTTGTATCAAGGATCTTCTAACAAACCGTTTATTTAAAAGAGAAATACGTTAACGGCTTGGTCAATACTTACTTATGATGTAGCAAACATTATTTAGTTGATGATCAAAGTGAAACACTGACAATTTTATTGTCAGAGTAAATTTTTATTCTCTCAAAAAAACAATAGCTCGACTTAGAGCATCTACCACGAAAAAAAAAATACTTGAAACGTAGTGAACAAATGCTTTTAAAAACTTCCCTGTGCTATATCAATTCCAAAATGGTATAACACTTGCAACAACAGCCCTTTGTTTCTTTAAACAATACGTCAGATAGAGAAAAAAGCTTTAAGCGGAAGGTGACGTCACTCGGAATTTATCCTGCAGCTGCGTCCTAATAACAAAAGAAACGTGGGCAGCGCACAAGCTCACTGTGAAACAGATAGAGAATTGTTTTTAAAAGACAGGGACGGAGATATCTCCATCAGCCTGACAAGACGCACCAGGTAGTAAAGTAAACCAGTTCGTTACCTTGCGTTTCGTGCTACACTCGTGTTCTCTGCGCCGCTCCGCCTCTGTTTTGTTTTTGATTTCGACGATTTAAAGCATTCCTACCGGACTTTGATTTGCTTGTGATTTGGACTACCATTGTGTGACGGAAACGACGATCAGCGCTCAACCGGACTTTGATTTGCTTGTGAATTTGGACTCCTGTGAAACGGACACGATGCCGAACGATAACAATCGTTACGGTCATAACGAGTATGCAGACATGCACCTAATTTATGGTGAAACGAGGCACGTTTCGACTCGTGGTAATGTGACCTACAATGCCCAGTTGGCTGCGCGATTGTATGCTGAACGATATCCCAATCGTACGCCGACAACATACGAAATTATTTTAAGAGTGGTAAATGCTTATCGCGAGGGTCGAGTACCAGGAATCAGAGGCCCACGTGAATAAAATGCATTCATAAAAATAACCGTTTTTTATTATCCCTCAACGTCCCCATTGTTCCCACCAAACTGGTGTCTAATCTGGCAACATTCAAATGCTATCTCTTGTTTACGTATCCAGGCCAAAATCTTATTAAAAAAAAAATCTTGTTTACGTCCACAACAGACGCCAGACGCCATTTTGGTTTGAACAGCGACTTAGTTTTTGTCTTTTTCACTCCCTTATGTCTTAGTCAGGCTAAAAAAGACACACCCTACTCGACCAATTCTCTTATCTACTCGATTTTGTCAACTGCAGGGATTTCCTAGGTTTTTTAATAATTTCACTTGGGTAGGACTTCGATGTCTAATACCTCGAATCTGTTGTTTTTGCAAACACATTATATCATTTTGGAATTGGTATAGCACAGGGAAGTTTTTAAAAGCACTACGTTTCAAGTATTTGTTCACTACGTTTCAAGTATTTTTTTTTCGTGGTAGATGCTCAAAGTCGAGCTATTGTTTTTTAAAGAGAATAAAAATTGACTCTGACAATAAAATTGTCAGTGTTTCACTTTGATCATCAACTAAATAATGTTTGCTACATCATAAGTAAGTATTGACCAAGCCGTTAACGTATTTCTCTTTTAAATAAACGGTTTTTTAGAAGATCCTTGATACAAAAATCATCAAAAAGTGGCATTGTTTTCAAAAATTATTGAAATTGGTCATACTCAATACTCATGACACTTTTCTATGGACATGTTAAGCTTATTTGATGCGCCTTAAGTCCATCTACCTCCGATGTCAGCGTGACGTCCTATTTTTGGGACACCCTGTATAGAGAATGCCTGCCCCCTACAGTGCCACGTATATAGCCTGCATTATTATTGCACATACAAAATCAAAGCTGAAATGGGCCTTCATTCCCAGATTATGGAAGCAGACAAAGACTTGATGTCTTTTTTCAAAGACAGCTAGTTCTTAAATTTGCATACTGAACCACAATCAGAAATGTTAATTAAATACGTCATCAGACGTTGCAAACAGCCTGTTTAAAAGTTAACCTACTAAAAACGGCTGCATCAACATAAACCGATGTCTCCAGCTAATTAGGATCCGCTAATTTTATTTAATAAGTTGCACTGAAATCTCGTCTTCGTTAGCAGGATGAAAATTTAAGCCCTACAGTTCATTTCATTCATGAACACCCTTCTCTTGTTATATAAAATGTCTAACGTAGCTGAAAGAAAATACTCCTTAGTATTTTGTACAAATTTAATATGCTTATTGTGTACCTAATAAAGAATTTTATAATCTAATCTAATGTAATAATACTATATGGGTTCTTATCTTCAATTTCTCACAATATGCATTGACGCAGCGGCGGAGGCCCAGTGGGTAGAACGAAGCAAGAGACTCAGGTTCGATTCCCAGTGCGGGCATGTATAATGACTTTGTTTTCTAAGCACTGTATATAAGTTAAGTGTAGTAGCAATATCACTAGCTAACGGTGAAGTAAACCATGGTGAGGTGTTTAAACACTTCAGCGCTGGAAATTGCCAATCCGCGGTGGGCACGCGTGGTATTTAAGCCCGTACTCTCTCTGAGAGAACGTCTCTGCCCTGCAGGGGCATATAGGCTACATAAAAATGCATTTACCTGCATTTGCTATTGGAACATCTAGGTAGACTTTATTACGAAGACAGAACATCTTATGGCCGGGTCTTCGTGCAGTGCACGATAGAGCCTTAATACAATTAAGAAGTTTGTTAAGCAGACTCAGTGCCGTAATCCTGATAAACTTCGTCAAGTCGCATCTTGAAGGGTGGAATTCATAAATGTAACAGAAACTAGACTGAGAGCAATTAGTTTTACGTCTCATTTCACCTTATTTTGTTAATAAGGTCCTCTGTCTTTCTTTGTACTAACTGATTTACTAGAAAATTTTGGCATGTTTATAAATCCCAGCCTTGTTCTGAACTAGCTGCCACTTTGCTTAAGAAGTCTCAAAGTTGGGAAAGATATCCATTGCATTTGGCACTAGAGCTGTTTATAGAACTGTGAGTGTCTGCAATGCTGCGACGACGTCTGGAATATCAGTATTGTTTGGTTTAGTTTTATTCATCTGTCTATTAAACTATATATTTATTAGTATGGACTATACCGCACCCTAGCATATTCGTGAGAAAAACAGGCTGAAAATCAGCGCTTTGGGCGAATGCACTCAGCACAACGCTGTCTTTTTCAGCAACAGGACACACCGCGACTTATGTGAGTTAAGTTTTTTTATTATAATTTTCTGTTTTGTCCTTATTACCCGACTGCGGCGAAGCCCAAAAGGAGGGTAATGTGTTTAGTTCGTATGTATGTATGTATGTATGTATGTATGTAAGTATGTCCGATTCTATGTTCCCTCATAACTCCTTAACCAATGGTCAGATTTTGTTAAACAAGGTGTCATTCGATTCGGCATCCTTGCGCGGGTGTCATAGGCTATATAAAATCATAATTATGCGATCAGAACCGTGACGAAAAATTAAATTCGTTAAGAAGCTTCGTTAAAGTACAGCTAGGAGCCACTAGATGGCGCTGTTATATTTAGTTTATTGAATTCGAATGCTAATTTTATTGAACTACCCCTAACTGGTGGTGTGAAATATTTAAAACAGAATTTTGCGGATGACGTAGGTTACATTAAATCAGCATTAATAGAGAACCAACGGAACAAAAAATAACATTTACTTCTACGCAATTAAAGTACCACTTTTAGCCACTAGATGGCGCTTCTATATTTTATTTATTCTAATACATTGTGTATACATAATTTCGGCTTTGGTCTACATGTAAACAAACCATTTATAGAATCGGTGCAAATACGGAAAGAAATAATTCCTATAAAGTGGTTTGATCCTTCATTTATCATCCTAGATCATTCATTTAATTAAAAAATATAATTTTGTTTAACTACGCCTAACACCTGTAAAGTATTTAAAAGAGAATTTTGTGGGTGTCGTAGATTACATAAAATCAGCATTAATAGAGAACAAAAGCAACACAAATAATATTCACTTCTAAGTAATTAAAGTACTGTGGCATTAGTTCCTCTACCCAACCACAGATGGCGCTGTTTGTATTCTAAATTGCGGTATGGTTTTGTCCGAAGGCCCTACATAATATTAAACAAACACCATTTCTTTGAGACTCGTGCGCCCTCCTCGGCCTCGAGGGGGGTCGCTCCCGATGTGGGTTTAGGGGTCTTTAGGACCAAAACCAGTCCCAAGGTGGTGTTTAGTGGGTAGGCGCACTTCTTGTGAGTCCCACATTGGCAGCACGGCCGGGTCCGTGCTGTTATGCATGAGCATTCACCACCTCCCTCCCTTGTGTCCTCCGGAGGGTGCCCTTTATAGGGTTAAAAAAAAAATTTCTTTGAGTAGTCTTTGAGCGCCTGCAAATCACTTCGACTAATACTGACTGTCCACCAATATTGGGACGACTAGTGACGTAGGTAGTAGTATGGTAGGAGTAGTACAGTTACTGTAATCCTTAGTCTCATATTGCTTCAATAAATAGATCCCTAAGTACGTGCTGTCGTGCTGAAACAACGTTTCTCTTCTTGTCTGCAGAAACCCTGTCCTACAGTACCAGTACTACAGTACTTTTAGCCACTAGATGGCGCTGGCAATTGGCATATATTTATTCTATTACGTGTATAAATTTACATAATATCAGCTTTGCTCTACATGTAAACAAACCGTTTATAGAAACGGTATAAGTGCTGAAAGAAATAATGCCTATAAAGTGTTTATTTCTTTCTACGCCATTCGTTTATCTCATTAATTAAAGAAATATCAACCTCATAGGGGGTCAAAATAATTAATTTCATAACTCTGATATTAATTTCCTACTGACACTTAGACCAAAACTAACTAAACAAAATATATAAAGTGTAGCATGTAACTCCTTTTCCCCTGTGCGGTCATAGTCAGACAAGCTGGGTTCAAAGAAGAAACAATAAATGATAAAAAAATATTTGAACGCTCTCACTGGTAACCGAAGACGGATCCTCCGTGACCTCGTATCGTAGGACCCATGAAATTTTAAAAAAATCTAGCTCTATTCATCTTAACGAATTTTATCTCGTTTCCTCCGAAAATAAGATTATGATTTTGTGTTAGGTTTCCTGTTCACTTGTGAGACCAAAGATTGCTTATCTATACCTTAATATTCAGTAAAAAAATTCAATGCTTTAGGGGGCCATCTCAAGATGAATTTGTTATACTTAGTTTCATTTTAATTCCGGTAATATTTGGGCATTCAGAAAACCAAGATTTTGTATGGAGACATACAAAATCTTGGCGCCCATGCCACAACTCTAAGTAACTACGCCAGGCCGAAGGCCGAGTACCATCATGTGGGTGCGAGGAAACTTGCCGCGACGAGGTTGAAGGCCGAGCTCAATACAGGTTGCGGCACGGCCGAAGGCTGTGAAGCGGGCTAGAGGAATACTCCCACGGCGATTCCAAATGCTGAGCTCTATTTACGCTGATGCCAAATGGAGAGACTATTAGCGCGGCCGAAGGCCGCGACAGTTACTTAAAGTTGCTGTTAGGAGGAAACCTGTCGCGCCTTTGTACAGGCCGCGGCTGAAGGCTCAGACCATTTATGTTCCCATTTACAAGTCCTTATTCTAAGTAATTAGCGAGACCGAAGACTGGGCCCAGCAATGCAAGCCCGAAGAATTCTACTCTGGAGATGTCAAAAGCTGAGCGCCGTCAGGTCGAGGACATAATTCGTGACTATTCCAGTCCCCACCTACAATCGTTAACATTAAATAACTAGGTGCAGTGGAGCGTTTTTAGGCTACATAAAAAACAGACAATTTATGTAAGGATAATAAAGAAAAAAGTCTGTCGTTTCCTTTGCAAATATTCTAGATCGTTTAACACCATTAGACCATATTCATTATACTAGCTAAAAAATATCGTACGACATATTTTTTTAAAGCAGGCATGTGGTACCTATGACTATATGAAACAAGTATATCAGTAAAAATATTTATGATTTGCCGAGACATGTCCATTGTCCAAAATAAAGCAATAAACTAAAATTCATTTAGGAAATAAAATAATATAACGATTTAAAGCATGTAAGCAGAACAGATGGACCTTTAAATTTTATCGTATTACTGAGTCACTAAAAAGTCAAAAATAAAAAAAATATTTAAAAAAATAAAAGAACCCGACTGCAGTGATAAATCAACTGAAAGGGAAAAATAAGATAATTTTATTTTCAAATGCTAATGTCAAATCAGAAAAGTTCATGCTGCTTTACTTGAGGGACCAAATAATATAACTTTATAAGCATTATTTGCTCAAACTGTTGCATTTATTAATTTATATAAAATGTTGCAGTCGGGACCCATTACCTACTGTTTGTTTAAGGTCCTCTAATGGGTCCCGACTGTATCATTTTATATAAAATAATAAATGCAACAGTTTGAGCAAATAATGCTTATAAAGTTATATTTGGTCCCTCAAGTAAAGCAGCATGAACTTTTCTGATTTGACATTAGCATTTGAAAATAAAATTATCTTATTTTTCCCTTTCAGTTGATTTATCACTGCAGTCGGGTTCTTTTATTTTTTTAAATATTTTTTGTATTGTTTTTGAAAATTTCATGTTGTAATGTGGTTAGCAAAAGTGCGTGTTTCTGTTGCTACAATAAATGGTTCCGTCTTCTTCTTCGTCTAGTTATGACTAATTTATCTGTTAAGAGTTAATGGTCTACTACATTACATTATTACACAACATAACAAAACATAACCTCGCACCTGTATCCCAGAGGGGTAGGCAGAGACCAGGGACTGCCACTTGCCACGATCCTTACAGATCACCTCCGCTTTATCAACATTACATTTCTTAAAACCTATTTAGAGGCTAAAAATTACACCCACGCCGGGACTCGAGCCTGCGACCTCTGGCTAACCGTGCCAGCGCTCTCCCAACTGAGCTAATGGGCAAGTACCGGCATCAGTGAAATTTCGAACCTGTTTACAATACTCTCTGTATTAGGTACATTAGATTATTACAAACTCACGCCTCTGTCCCTGATGCGTAGGCGTAGGCAGAGGCAAGGGTGTGTCGCTTGTCACGCTCCTGATAGATCTCTACCGCTTCATGAACATTAATATTTCAACGTAAAGAATTTACATGCTGTTTGCTGAATGACAATGTATAACGTGAAATGTGACCCGCCGACTTCGGCCGTAGTGCAGTAGAAAAAATGCAGCGGGAAAAAAAACTCCACTTTGACCATCTTTTCTCAAGTAATCTTATGGCAGCTGATGTAGTTGCCACCTAGAAGTATGATAAGATTCCATGATTGCCATCAATAAGCCTGAATAAGTGGGGAAAACATAAGTGCTGCGGCCAGACATACGAACAACACTCGTTCACGAGCATAACGCAGGGGTCAGCCATCATCAGTCGCGACTATTTTGGACATTTACTGTAACCTCTTTTACAATTTTACAATGCCACAATTTAGCAACACCTCTAGCCACCATTTTTCGGTTCCGACCAATTCGTGTAGTCCTTCAATTATAGGTATTGCAAAACTACGCTTAAACTTTTACTGCTTTTTTTACTTAGCACAGCGATTTGCAGTAGCAAACTTGGACATAATTATGGAAAGGATGAAGGAAGATAAACTGTGGGTGGAAAAGCCGATAAGTCAAGTCCAGGCAAGCCCGGATCTGATAAAAAGTACACGAATCCGGCTTGCGTGAATCCAATAACCAATTAGGTTCATGAAGTGAAAGAAAAATGTCAGGATCGTGGCAAGTGACAAACGCTGGTCTCTGCTTACACCTCAGGTATACATGTGGATAATTATATAATGCGTGTAGATAAAACAAGGAAATTTCTCATTCTTCTTAGTGTATCGATGGAGACGTCAATTTGCTCAATCATCAGGAGCTTGCTAATTGCTGCTTGTTATTTTTTGCCCCCACCATAAAAGCGGTTTGTCGAATAGTATTGTTAAGTGTGTTTTGTTAAAAAAACGTTTCTTTGTCAAACGGAAGGAACCGATAGTAAGATCCTAAGGGAAGGCGAGGAAGGGTAGCTAGGCATCCTTTCCCGATAAAATCGGACCCTGATTAGGGCTCGTCCTTCGCCCGTTATTTTGTGATAAAAGCTGCATAACGAGGGTCCCGCGCAAACTAGACCACACGTCTGTAGCAGAATGAGGCAAAACATCAACATATCTGTATGTAAATATCTTTAATGTGATATCTGTTACATTTTTAAGGCAGCTTAGACGTTATGCGTGACTGTGACAAGATTGATCAGCTGCCATTTTACATTTTTAAAATGTAAACATTTTAGTTTTTAAGTATGTATCTTACAATGGCGGGCCTTACTGTCAGAAGTTAAAAGACTTAGCATTAAGTCCGCCACATTGTCATTGTATTTTTTTTTACTTATGTGCAATAAACGTATTAATAATTATATATATACGTGCCCCAACAGTCGGGATATAACAAGGGTTGACATCAAGCCATCGAATCATATATAATTTACATTTATGGAATAATCAATAAATTTTAGTATAAAATAATCAAATCTAACATTTACAAAAATTCAACTCCATTTTCTCAGTGAAATTCTCAATTCAGAAACTGGTGGTTAGCTTCTACTTACAAGCAGGTTCTCAACCCATTTGGAAGCAAACGAAAATATAAACGAAAATAACAAGCGCTCTTCTCATCTTCTCGCTTGGATAATATGAATAATTCTTAGTCTGTTATTCTGGTGCTAGATCTCATGACAAATTTTGCCTTATTCCAAAACGCGGTCTAAATTTTGTACTGGGATTGTTACCAGGGCCCCGATTCTACTCAACAACATTACAGTTCTCAAGGAGTTCATCGGTAGTCCAATTACAAGGTTTTACGCTAGCGGTATTCCACTAAGCACAAATGTTCCATTTAACGACCAATGAACGACATGACAGGTACCGTAGAGCTACATGGAGCCACTTTCGTATGCTCTTACAAAATTACAGTTCCTTGGTAACAGTCTGGCTGTCAAATCCGTATGCTACTCCTTATTTGACGTTTCATTGAGCTATATAACTGCATGACAGCTACCTGACAGCTGCAATATTAGTATCTTTGAACAACAGTAGCTTTTTCGGTATGATTGCTCACTGGCAGTTGTGACGAAGAAAGCTAAAAAGTATTTTTTTAATAAAATTTATACTTCTTCACTCGGTTTATGATAGCGATTATCACAAATAGTCAACAGGGCGAAGCGCAGAGTACAAGAGCGCCGAAATAGACGTCGGTATCACGCGTTTCGGCAATCGTTCCAACAATCAGAGTTCACAAAAACCTTCCGTGTTTCCAAACATGGGTTGAGGCATTTGGCGGACGAATTAATCCCATTGATACCCCAGGAGCAGAGGCAAGTCGGGATATCCCCTATAATAAAGGTATGTTACATGAGTTCAATATAAATAGTTTGAGGTGGTCGTCTCTTGGATTACTTTTTAGTAAGTTAGGTATAATCTTTCTTCTACGGACATTCATCGCCGTCTTTTCTTGTGACAGGCTTATATCAGGCCCTAGTAGGGCAGTGTCCTTCACAGTGTCAAGGTATTAGAATAAAAACATAATACTTACTTAAGTACCTACTAGATTTCTGTGGTATGCAAAAGACCTATTTTGTAATTATGTACCTAATGTCGGGACAGATAAGTAAAAAATGTGTAACTTGACACTGAAACATGTGAGTGGCACTGTTAGTTAGTTAGACCTGAGATTTCCGCACTTAGCCTCATAGTTGGGCCATTGTACGTAGCAAGCGCTGAGGTACGTTAACACTTCAGACACTAGAGTTTCCTTACGATGTTTTCCTTCACCGTCGGCGAGTAGTATTGCTAGGTACTATAATTTCACAAATGTACATAACTTAGAAGACAAAGTCATTGGTACATGCCGGGGTTTGAACCCACGAACTCCCGATTGAGAGGCCGGCGTTCTACACCTCACCGCTACCACCGCCCTGAGTGGCACTGTACCACACATCATTGTATTGTTAAAAAAAATTACCTACTGGAGTAGAGAGAAGTGCATCTCATCAAATCGAAGTTATACAAGCTCAAGCATAAACGTAGAAAAGTTACTAAATAACTTGAATTCACTTTCAATTATAGTTTTCTTATTCTAGACAATTCGAAATTGATGGACTGCGGGGCTTTATTGATGCCATGGCATGCATCCTTCGTGCAGCACTCCGTGAAGAGCGGTTTCTCAATAGAAAGGGGTACCACTCCCCACATGTTGGATTTGTAAGTACCTAAGTATTGGCTAGTTTCCATGTAGCTATATAAAACACAATCCATGTACAGTCTATTTATTCTTACTTGTCCAATTTAGTAAACAAGATTCTACCCGTAAACTGTAACTTTTTAGTCCAAAACTGCCATATTTCCATAAATTAAGTAACTTGTAACACTCTTTTAGATAACACGCTGCCAATTTTATAAACATAGTTCATGAATTTGCGAGAAAATGTCTAGTAAGGTTAGAATCTTGTTCACTAAATTGGACAAGTAAGAATAAATAGACTGTAATGGTATATTGCCTGTTTTAGATTTGAACATTATGTGTATGCATGCCAGGACACCGTACTCTACTCATAATGCCAATCTATGGCAAAGCCACACACTCGGCCTCCACTTACATTTGAGAGAGGACTGAGAAGTGGAGTAATTCACAGATTTAGGTAAGGTTTGATAATTATTGTAAAAAGCACATATTTAAAAAACAAGTTTTATTGGTTACAACCTCACTCAAATATAAAAAAAATAGAAGTAACAATACAAAATTATTTCACATAAGTACCTAAATTGTTCAAAATTAAAAAAAGGAAGTGGCTTTCAATCAAATCAAAAGATTTATTTCAAAGTAACACCAAAACTGCAAATGAGTGTGACCCTGCTCTGCTCTCTAGCTACTGTCAGTTTCGAAACCTCTGAACAAATCCCTACTAGAATTCTTCAATTTTCAGAATTTGGAAGCTGACGCCGAGAACGTCTTGTGTGCAGAGTGTTGAGCGCAGACGCCGGGACTTATTTGAGGGTGTGGCACTGTAGCAAGTTCTTGTGGAGAGGCTGTGGAGAAAGAAATGTGACTTAAGGTGCAAATCATAGTTTATTATAACAACCAAAAAAGATTCTTCTTAAAATTGTGTTTATCACATGTTTTCTCAGTGTTGTAAATAAATATTTTATTATTAAAATTTTATATTATTATCAATAACTTGGATTCCTGACTTCTAACAATATTTGATTACAAGGCATGAATTTAATGACATTATCTATGTAGCATTATTGCTATGGTACACATAATTATAGCAATAATGCTATGTATGGTATTGTTTGAAAACTATTATTATTATTATACTTTAAAACATAAATAATAAATTTAAGAAAATACATGTACAAAGGCGAGCTTATCTCTGTGAGAGATTTCTTCCAACAAACCTTAGGGATTCGGAGTGGAGATGTGAAACAGGTCTATGCATGTGCACAACATGCACTACACACTTACACAGATAACAAAATCCTATCAAGATAAATATCTACCCAATAAATATATAAATTATATTAATAAATTCTAATAAGTAAATGAATAAACTACATAAACCATCAAAGAAATATAAATACATACATATACAATACATAAGTAATAACCTACTAACATAAATACCTAATAAATAACTACATAGATTCTATATATTGTCGATGTCCCAGTGGCTAACTATGAAAACAGAGGTCATCAGTTCGATTCCCATTGGGGCTCGCTATGTATTTATAGAATTGAGAATTTCGCTAAGTTAAAACTCAACTGTAGTGCTGTCTCTAAGAATTTCTCAGCAAAGTATTTACTGAGTGTATTTCTCAATTCAGGAACCAGCCTTTAGACACATACATGGCCTCAACATAACATAATACTCACTTCTGGATCCTGGACAGGTAAGCATGTATTTATATAAACAAATTTTGTTTATAAATGCAGATTGTTTTGTAGCAATATTGGCTCTTTGCCTCCACAAGCGTGAGCCTTCCATTGGGAGTGGAAGTGAATGACCCAATCAGTGGAGACCCCTGCCATGCTGAAGATGAAGACGGTTCTCTGAAAGAAGTTATATTTGTGACTATAATACACACATTTTAAAGAAGGATTTCTTTATCCAATGTTTATCCAATGAAGTGATCACACCTAAACTTATATAAGTTCTAACAGTTTATACGATGTTTATAAGATGTATATACATCACATCAATATTAACTGTTACCACATAGGATTGTGATATTTAGCTTCGTAAATAAGCAAGAAAATTACTACATTGTGGTACTAGTACCCTTTGTCTACATTCATATTGCTTGCAGTGGCTGGATGAGGATGGCGGAGGACCTATGCCTCGCAGTGAACGAGAACGGGCTGGATGATTGATGTCCACAGTAAAGAAACAGTGGCTATGATAATTACATATTTATATAGAAAATTCTTTATTGCACACCAGTAATTTACAGAGATAAATAGTGATACATATTTTCCAGTACCATGCTGGAATCCAACGGGGTGTTATAAGGATAAGGACCACACAATGTTTCTTTTACACTCACCAAAGCCTGCATACAAAGAAGTCTCGATGACACGACTTTCATTCGTTCGGTATTGGCTTCGTTCCTTACATTTCATGCCGATTTCGATGCTCAATTAATACACAAACACTTCATTTTCACTTTGTACACTAACGAAAGGTTTGTTAAGAAGAGTTTAATTACTGAAACTTTATTTTAACCGACGTATGCCACAAATTAGAAATCGTCGTAGGTACGAATTACGATGTCTACTTCACACAGACTAAATTTGTCAAACTAATAGTGTTGCCAGTCTGTGCTTACCATTTAGTACGCCGGTATGCTTGAAAAGGTATACGGTTTGGAGTTAAAAGTTATACGATACGATATTTTATATAAATGAAATAATTAATATTACTTACTTCGGAGCTGGAATTATTGTAGCTCGCTTGTAAATAAGCTAAGATAATAGTTTATTTTTCTGTCCACAAATTACATTCGTATTAAAAATAACATTGGATAAATAATACAATACAACAGAATGCACTATTTGTGGAAAGACTGGAGCTTAAACTAGATCAAAAGATCTGTATCTTAGGTTTCCAGGCCTCCCGGTCTACAAAAAAACGGTATTATATTGGACGCATCATCAGCATAAGGTGTAAAGTTAGTATAAAAAATGACAGATGTTTGCAAAACTTATATAAAGGAGACTAAAATGTACGTGGATATAACTGTGTGTGCATGTGTGTGTCTGCTCAGCCCTACGACCGGAGTCTTGGATTCGGGCTTCAACCACTGAGCAGAGGGTGTGTGAAAAGGTAGGATGAGTGTATATTTGTGCATTATGGCAGTGATGTGTGTTAAAAGTTTGTACTAGTAAGTCTAACGGAAGGTGAGAAGTAAAATGAGCTATTATCACATCAATTTCAAAAATGTTCGATCATAAGAAAGAGTGTTTAAGTATGCTGTTAATTTCTGTTTCAGTTCATATTTAGTAAGATCAAATATATTTAATCAAATATTTCGCCCAAACTTCGGTCAAGTGCGTGTCGGGCCACGCGCATCATAGGATTCCGTAGAACTACTTGCGCCTCCTTATTACAAATCTTAAAAGTTTATTTAAATTTCAATAGAATTAGTACGAAATCTTCCTTTTTTTACGTTTGTAGACTATATTATAGACTAGTTACTAGTTTGTAGACTTACTCGTTATCTTGTAAAGCCTATGTAGTATATTTCGGTTACTTTAGGACCGTACACACCATACACTTTGAACCTACATGAAATGCTGAAATATCTAATTTACACAGTGTGGAATTGGGCGTCTTATCGCTGAGAGCTATCTCTTCCAGACAGCCTTAAGATGAATAGGATTAAAAAATAAAAAGTACGTAGGTAGTAGGTAGACTCTGCTGCGTATTTTGTACAGAAGTCGGATTTTATTTTAATATTTTGTATAGAATCAGGCGTTACTTTGCGGAAATCCATAATAGTGTCTTCCCATTTTTTTCCCACTTTTTCATGAAAGTGGGAGGGAGGGCGGTGCATTAGCTAACCGCATGGTGCTTGTGGGATTTTTGACGGAATTCAGCAAAGTAATTTTAACTTTTTAATGCTTTTAATATTTTAATTTTTTAAAATAGACAATGTGGCTTTAATAACTATTGCATGTAGTATATTTTTTACTAAGGGAATAATAACCACGACAGTAAATTGTGTATTTTGACTTATATTCTGGTTTAATAAGTGCAACGGTACCTTACACTTATAGGTGTTATTAGTCTATTCTACATCTGGCTCTTGATTTTTCTTGGGTTTGCTACCCTAGGAAACTACATATTTCAACTTAAATTCCGAATTTCTAGGTTCAACGTCGTAACAATGTCGAACAGACACAGAGAATGTCAATGAATACTGAATGAAAGTATTTGATGAACAAAGTGTTTCTTATATCAAAACATAACTTAATTTTTTTGCCTTAAAATTTGAAGTTCTCAATTTCCATCTCAGAGTCTTCATCAGAACATTACCAGATTACCCTGGGACAAATTTTACGCTATATTTTCTGAAACATAATAAGCATATTACTAATGGATGGGCCTCATTACGCCTTTTCTTCATATCTGAAAGTCTTCATTAGATCTTCACCAAATTAAAATGAAAGTAATGGGATGATATACCTAGTCGAACAAAATAAAATTTATCCAAATCGGTTAATATTTGACGAGGATATGCGAAAAAATAGCAAAAAAAAGGAATATATGCATCGAACTGATAACCTCCTCCTTTTTTGAAGTCGGTTAAAAATACTTTATTTTATTTAGAACTAAACACGACTTGTGCTATGCTTACTGTATGTCGTATGTTAGATATTGATATTAATGAAAAAGTCTTGCTTGAAACGTTGCGTTAGATACTTTTGGAAACAAACCATTTTTATGACTAAAAATATTCGAAAATGGAGTAGTTTGTACCTAAAGCTACAGTGAGGGCGGTCGCAAAAAAAAGTTACTGGCGGAAGCCAAATAGTACGGTTTTTGTATTAAAATTTACGATCTGGCAACATACTTAACAATTGATGGTCAAGTGATACTGTACAGATTAGTTTGCTTGTTTTTTACGCTTGGATTTGGATAACTTCGCAAACAGCCAAATTTCTAACAAATAAATACAATTTTGATAGCTTTGTTGTGATTAAAACCCTCTAAAGATTGCGAAGTTATAAAAAACTGAAATATAAGTAATTTATTGCAGATACAATCCTTACAAGCAACGTTTTTGTGCTCCGAATATTAAGGTAGAATTTCCAGTTCACAAAGTGGCAATACCGGTTGACCGACCGAGTAGCACAGTGAAACTGCATGAGTATGACAAGAGCATGACAAGGTTCATACAGCGACAGAGCCAGAGTAATGCATGTAAAAGGTAGGGGAATACGGTTGTTGTAATGTCATGCGTTGGCATTACTCTTGTCATGCCATTGCTCGAACATTGTTTGTAATTTAAGAGAATCGACGCCCAGGCTTAAACCATAGACCAAGTAAAATGTTATTACAAAACGAAGTTTATCGTTACGTCATGGACTATGGTACTAAAGTTAAACTTCCGATACCCCTAGTTTATCTGTGGACTAACCTCCAAATTGAAGTTTGAATTTGTTTGGTTTCGTGTGTGTGACAGATTGCAATAAATAATTGATATTGTGGACTCCATTGATATGATGGATTTCGATGATTTGGACGATTTGGGCATGCTGGAGATGTCTCGGCGATCCAGCAGACATCGTCATCGTGTGAATCCCTTCGAATTAAGTGACGAAGCGGACAAAATCTAGTAATAAATAAATCAAAACTTACTTTATCTTCTGAGCTCCAATTTTCACTTCTTTTTTTCTTCAAATGTTCCATTTTATTATTATAATAATTAACAACGAAACCACCCAAAGTTTAAAAATTAATATTATGTACATATTCCCAGTATGAAACTATCAGAATATTTTGACATCTCGGATTGGCGCGCGCGCTCGAATATTTCACTCCATTTCACACAACACGAGAGTAGCTAGTTGATTATAAAAACGCTTCAATAACAATATAATAATTAATAGTGCCCATTTTAGTTAGATTGGAACCTAAACGAAGAACAATTTACGATGTATAGGTATTTTAAACGCAATAATGAATATTTTTGCGTTAAAAATGTGAAGATAATATCCATTTAGTGAAACGGAACGCAGCATTGAATGAAAGCTGAATGAACGAATCAGTGAATATTATTTGAACCATGGCTGATCTCTGGTTTAACAGATCCTCGAATAGTCTTCTATTTGTAATAACGACACACATTTGATCTGGGTCTAACTTTGACACCGTAACAGCGGCAGCGGCAGTGGCAGCGGCAGCGAAAACGGAGACGGCAATGGAAATGGCAAAAAAAATAGCAATTACTTTTGGACTAATACTTTCGCATTACGATGCTTAACATAGTATTAACTTAATTCCCAATTAACTAACTTGATTTTTAGGAATCTAAAACCAAGTACGTAAATCCGGAATTAAGTTAATAATAACAATAATAGTATTTATATTATTTTTAATGCACTAACCCGTGCTAAGGAAAATTTTTAAAAAACCTATTTAGCCTACGTATTTATTTAAAACCTATTTATTAATAGGTTTTTTAATAATAGTATTTATTTCAGGCATAGGGAATATACAAATAATTGAATTATTGTACAAAAAGGTATTTGTAAGGTAAAGTACATAGAATAAGAATCATTTTATTCATGAACATAGGTAATAATAAAAGGTCTTAAGGCTTACATTAGTTCATTCCATATTCTGCCCTTTAGAGCGTATGAATGTTCATGCAAACATGCAATAATAATAGTAATGACAATAATAAGTACTTATCACAAGAGTCAGTAATCAATTCAAATGTCATCTAACATACACAATAAATTATAACAAGTTTCTACAACTAATTAAATATTTTTGTCACACAAGAAATCGTTAATATTGTAATAGTTTTGTTAATTAATAATATAAACAATTTATTTTTAAATTGCTTTAGGTTAAGGTCTTTAATGTCATTGGGAATTTTATTATATATCAACGGAGCCATACAAAAAACGCTTTTGCTCATAAGAGCTGTGCTGGATCTTTGTAAGCAAAGCCTGTGTCTGTGATGCAAGCGTATGTCATTGGAACGAACTGTGGAGGCCTTAACAAAATATCGGGATTCAACCTGACAAAGACAGCCATCTCAAAGATATAAAGTGAAGGCATTGCCAATAATTTATTTTGTATGAAATATGGTCTGCAACTATCTGTTCTTTTAAGACCAAAATAGCTCTAACAACGTTTTCGTGCTTTAAAATAATGACATAAGTATTTTCTTCCAGCTAACCTATCCTTGTCATCCATTTCTACATTTAACACCTGAAAACGTGCGCCCCGGCACTCGCAGCGTCATGCTACGTGTGCCGGGGCGCTTACCTAAGCGGAGGCTCAAAACTACAAGCGGGTCTAGCGGTGCACCACATAATAAAATATGACCCACTTTGAGGTTTTCTGTTGCGTATAAATCCACAAGAAGCTGCTTTTCAAATGCAAACTAAAATATATGCCTTGGGAATTATACAGAGTGCGGTTTATGTACAATGTTACTTTCAAATAGCGTGAGTATGGAACGAAATACCAACAGAGTCAATAAAAAACATAGTTGTTGAATAAAGTCATAATAGTACGATAATCGTTGTTTCATGGACACCATTGCTCTGCCGTGTCGTGACAAGACACTGTAATTTAAAAACAGGCATTTTCCAGAAAACGCCAAAAACATTTCGTTAAGAAAATTCCGCATAGATACGTCAAATCAAAACAGATTACTTTAAAAAATTTACACGTGTTAAATAATAGTGCACATAATTATTCCGTAACTAGTTAATTTATATTTTTTGTATATAGACTAATTGAAAATCTAGAATTTTCGCACTGAATACCCGCTTTTTTTCTTGACAAATAGGAAAAGGTTTTAAAGTTGTTATGACAAAACACTGCATCTACAGTTATTTGGCATAAAAATCACGAGCATGTTTTGGCAAAACACGGTACCTATCTATAGAAACAGTATTTTGTCAAACAGGTCTCTATAATATTGGCTATACAGTCTTATTTGCTATGACTGATTTGCGTATTATTAAAACTTTTTCCATATTTTTTGATGCCATGCCATGTACTTAAGGGCGAAGAATCGATTATTCATGTTACTTCAAAACACTGTATCTATAGATACAGTGTTTTGTTATACCACGGCAGTGCTGTGGCCGCCAATTGTCTAACATTATGTAGATTTACGAATTCATGGCTGTATTCTTTTTTTCTGATTGTGCAATAAAGGGTTCTATCTATCTATGTCTAGTTATATCATTGTAATGACATAGTTAGAATTTTTCGGGGCTTAATCGCGTAGTAATTTATTGCTATTTTACCTCGACGTTTCGACGACGTTACAGTCATCGTGGTCACGAGAAGACAGATTGTAATGACAGTAATTGTAATGACATTGTTGTGATAGTCTTCTGTTGTACTCAGCGTTCAGAACCAACTGCTAGAGAGGATCCGTTCTTAAAGATACCTTGGATGTATGGTAAACGACTAAGTAGATCACAGTACAGAAGTTAAATGTCATAGAGAACAAGCCAGGAGCGATTTTGTCAAAATGACTCACCTTCTTTGTATTCGGGAACACAAACTCTCTACCAGATGGCGTTTGGTACGATACTACGTATTTTCAGTCTTTCTGTATACAATAGAAGCCTGGACTCTCACCCAGACTGAGAAAACCGTTGGAATAGTGGTTTATAGAAGAATGCTGAAATATCATGGATAGACAGAGTAAGTAACAACAAGGTATTGCAAAGAATGAATAAAAATTAGAGCTCTTAACGAGACCATAAAACGGATAAAACTACAATACTTTGTCTTATCATCTAGTACAAGTACAATCTGTTGCAACTAACTCTACAAGGCAAAATTGAACACGAGAAATATCAAACTCTTCCGAGCTTCAACATCACGGGACGAAATAGCTACAATGTTAGCCGACCTCCGATAAGAGATAGAACCAAAAGAAGAAGAAAGATATTATACTTCTATTGCTTAGTAGAGTACCTAGTAGAAGCAAAGAACTGCTGTAATCGGGCTCATAAATTGCTATTGAAAAACTATGTGTGTGTTAGTATCTAGGGCCTAGTCTGAGTTCCATAAAACTACAATTTGTATTTATTATGGCAATTCGATGTATATTGCGTAGCAGACCTACTTGTCTTCTTATCTGTTAATCAGTGGGTACTCGAATTGTCATAAAACCACTAATGTATGTAGTTCTAATGTAAACAGGCCTCCGCCGACGTATTTACTTACATGACACTTGAGACTTAAGACTGAAACGCACTAGCGGTTACTTAGCATGCAGTCAAATGCCCGTATATATACAGTGTTATTTCTCAAATTCGTAATTATAATAGATCCTGTAATTAAGGTGTACGGGTTTGTTATTTAAATCCACCTTTGCGCTATGACTTTTCTCTCGTATTTATAGTTTTAGGATTCCGTAACATATTTATTACTATTACTTTGCCTCCGCTGTCTGCCTGTCCGACCGTCCAACCTTTAAATGACTCTATATTTAGAAACGTAATAGGAAGCAAGTTGAAATTTTCACAGAATAGGTATGTGTTATGTGCGATAACTTCTGACAGTAAGGCCCGCCACTGTCTTACAATCCTCCACCAACCGGGACTTGACCCCCGTGGCGGAGTATGGCCTATCCTTCCTGCTATGCAAGAAGACACCCGTGCCCCAGCAGTGGGGACATAAAAGGGTTGATATCGATGCGTTTTTTTATTACGGTGGATTACCTAACAAATAATAAAATTTTGAATATTATACAAAATAAGGGAAGTTTCTATACAACAATCGTGTTTCTTCGCAGTTTTTTTATTTTATACTCTGTAGTAAAAACGCTTCATACAGGCCTCAAACATAGCGTGCTTGTAAGACTTATTATACGACAAATAATAATAAAGGACCAACTGCCAGACGGAGTCACTAAATACTTTACATATTTACAAGAACAAAAACACGGTACGGAACGCTCGTGCGTGAGTCCGACTTGCACTTGCTCGGTGTTTCCGTTTCTGTTTGGTTGTTATGATAAATGTCTTTTCTTTGTTTATTTTTTCTTCATAAAAATATAAACAAATAGCATTATCTCACTATATCTTGAATTTTCTTTAGGGGTTGGGTGATGGAGAGATCACCTGGGTAAATCCACATAATCTTTGTATCCTTAGTTATAAACCCTTTGTTATACAAGAAAATAGGTAATGGGGTAACCCATTACCTACTTTTTGTGTGACAAAAGGCAAACACAAAAACATATTCTTATCCTAAGAGTACGCGGACTTAACATAAAAATGAAAATGTTTCGTGTGCAATAAAGAATAATAATAATAATTAATTTCTTTTAGACAACTTTCGCCAACGTAAGTTAAGTTAAGGTGACTTTAAAAACAAGTTAGTGTATGCTTATCTCCATTTATTATGGGCAGGACATCCTCAAAGAACGACAAGAACATATTACCGACTTGAAAACAGGGTGTAGGTAAGTATAGGCTTTTCTCGTGCTATGGGCAGGACACCCTCATAAAACGGCCAGTATAGGCTTTTCTCTTGCTATGGGCAGGACACCCTTAATAAAATGACAATAACATATTACGGACGTATAAGCTACTCACAGCTAACGGATATATTTCGAAACAGGTAGGTTAGTGTATAATATTTATATCTCTTTCTATGTGCTATTGGCGATGACATCCTGATAAAACGACCATAACTTACTACTGACGTATAAGTGTCATTTTTTTCATTTTAACCTTAAGAAAGACTTACGGACACACTTGGAAACAGGGTTATAGGCTCAGATCATATTTAGAAAGGGGGCGTGATGCGTGTCGTATCTATATGATCAAATTGATCATAGAGGCGCGCACCGCTCTTAGCGCTGACTCATTTACGTGGCAACGTTGTTGACGCAGGAGCTCGTTATAGGTTACCGTATAATATTCTTACTCCATGTGCTATGAAGGGTCAAGAATATAAGGTTCTACAATATACCACTGTCGCGGTTTAAAAAATATGTTAAGTATAAATGATATACTATATACTCTGTGCAAAAAGCCTATTATAGAATTAAGGATTATTTCGAAGACAAATATGTGTGGTATTAAAATAATGGCAACGTGAACGATTAAGTCTAGTGAATGTAATTTAAGTTGAATACTCTGTTCTGTTTTGAAAAGATGAAATGTGGAATAGGTATCTTTGTTAGTTTTTTCTCCACGTAAGGCGTTTAGGGGCGTTAACTATCGCCACCAATGGAATAAAAATCATAACTTGTTTTATTTCTAATCCGTTTTTTTTTTCCAAAAGTAAATATCAAATATCTTAATATCTGTGATAGCTATTTTTGAACATACAGCCAAGAATGTAGTATTAATATCCTAGGACTTCAAACGATTTCCGCTAAAAACGGACCGAACGAAAACCGTTTTTGGCGGAAATTTGGCGGAAAGATTGTTGACCGCAGGTTTTAGTCTGTAGGTTCTAAAAATAGCTGTCACAGTTGCTAAGATTTCTCATGTTCACTTTTAGATAAAAACGTATTATGACACAAGTTATGATTTTTATTCCATTGGTGGCGCTCGGCGCTAGTGAGCACCCCGAAACGTCTTAATTGTGAAACTAACAGCTTTGACGTTCGTTAAGTAAACATTTCGTTTTTAAAGTCAATAAAATTCTTTTGACTTTGACTTGGACTTTACACCTCCAACCGATGTATAAGTGACTTTGAAACCAAGGTTTTAAAATAGTGTATGCTTCTCTCCCCGTGCTATGGGCAGGACATCCTCGTAAAGTGGCAGGAACTTATTACCGTACCTTTGACAAATTATCTATAACACCGTTAACTGAGGGCGCGGGGTAATTGCATAAATTAGCAACGTTCGCGATCAAAGGGGTCGACAGCGAAATGAAGGCGCCACTTCACGTGTGTATGACTGGCTAGTAGGTCTAGCGGGAACATGTTTGAATACCAATCAGGGGTCGGGGTTCACTTTTCGCCGAAGAAGAAATACCTACATTTATTTATCGCCACACATGTCTATACATAACTTAAAATAGAAATTAAATAAAAAAAAGTAATAAAAACAAGCAATCAAGACGGAACACAGTAAGGGGATACCAGCCATGTCCATGCAGCGGTAAAACGCCTTAAGCTAAGTAATTGCTACAGGTATATTGCCCACAGCACTGATTTTTAGCAAGGGCCTGGGTCCAGTGACTCACGGAAAGTCGCATCAAGACCCATAACCTACGATACAAAACAATACAATAAAATGGTATATTCTAAAAGCTAAGAGACTGTATGTAGTTTCGGAGATAATCCCCTAGATACAAACTTATAGACTTACATGATTTTCCTCTTTAGAATATTAATAGTGATGTTTTACCCATAGTAAAATTTGTCTTCCGTTTTCGTATGGATTTTGTTCCATACGAAAACGGAAGACAAATTTTAAATATACGCTTGTTGCCAATCCCTGTGAAACCTGGAAAAGGTAAATAAACAAAAGTTTTCCCTTTATGAAAAGTGAGTGTGTTTTGAGAGCAAATAACCATGCCAAAAGGTCGGGTAATATTATAACGAGAGACACAATCATAATGCTCGGAAAATATGAAAAAGAGAGTTAATATTAAGTAAATATAAATAAAGAGACATTATGCCTGCGGTAGCGAGAAATGTTTTGCTGAACTCTCGTGACTGGGGCTTTACAATTGATATTAGAGTTTTTTTGTACAATTTTTCTTCAAAATGATCTAGATTTTGAAATGTACACCTAGTTTGAATTGTAACGTTCATTAAGCCGCAGTTTCTGTGCTACTTTGGATAAAACCTTTTCATTTAATTTCATTAAAAGATACCTTTTTGACGATAAATTGATTATTATGTATGCCAGGAAAAATATCAGTAAATCTAAAACTGTGGGTGGCCAACAAAATTTAAACACCACAAATAAATAAACTCTCCTTTCGCAAATTTAGGCAGACAAAGCTTATTAGGGCATATATGGCATTGTATATTTTTGTACTATAAAATAATATACGGTTCATAAATAAAAACACGATTCCTTAAAACACTCGAATAACGCTGATTAATATAATCAATGTTGGAGATTTTACGAAGAAAATCCGTAACTACACATTAAATAAACTGACTCTAAAGAGTGCTTTAGTTACGCTTTAGAGGAATCGTAATAAGACCGGTAATGTTTAGTTTATCGTTTGTGGCGAGCACACGTCAATTCTGCACGCACACTGCAAACTTTGACTTTTCTGTCTTTCAAATCGATTAAAAAAGGGATCGATATAGCGCACCTGACAGGTAAGAACCAATCCATAGTGCACCCTGGTTCATTGAATAAAAGGTTATAAATAAGTATAAGTAAGGTTTTTATTAATACCTCTAGTATGAATAACTGTCAGTGACATATTCTTGTAACCTTAAATAACTTTGAAACTTAATATAACATTACGAGAATAACTTAACAGAATTAGGTTACAAAATATTTTCAAATGCACTTATTTAAAAACAAATCATATCGAAGAAAATAAATTGACCTACAGTCCCACTTATAGTTTAGAACACTATATTTTAGTATTTTGAGTTTAAGGACAAATTTTGGTGTCTTAGATGAGACGGTAGGTCATGACAAATTTTAATACAAACCAACGAGAAGATATATTAAAATAGATGCGGTCAAAAGTATATAAATCGTAACTATGCCGTGACTATTTCTTCTTTTTGCCTTTATCCTTATCTTTTCCTTTTCTTTTCATTGGCTGTGGCGGTGGAATACCTAAGGCTTTTATTGTATCAGACACCATTTTTTTATAGTCAACCTCTGCAGCTTTAACTATAGCTTCAACATCAGGGATATCCTCTTTTTTCTCCTCTTCGTCACCTTTCATAGCTTTGAGGCGAATTTCTTTCACGCGCAGCTCTAACAAGTGCTCCCTTACACCTTCCCGGTCGAATGTTTGGTTCAATATGTTTTTATCATTTGGGCCAGATTGGACCATAGCTTCGTTCAATAAAATAATTATAACGGAGCCTTTGCTATCGCCACAAGCCACGAAATGCCCTTCTTCGTGGCATTTTAGTTTAAGCACAGGGTTTCTAGAAATCTGTAGTTTTTCGACCGGTTCTTTGAAACTACGTAGGAGATCGTAGTAACGGAACATTCCATCATTACTCACAGCCATGTAGCTGGATACCCTGGTCGGTGACCAGCTGACATCACTAGTGACGTAACGCTGCTTAGTTCCGGTAAGTATCGGCTGAGTACGTACGTCATCGCTCCATAAATTTATAGACCAATCGCCACACGAAAGAAATATTTTTGTAGTACTAGGACATCGCTGAAGTGTTTTCACTTGTCCCACTTGAGTCTCCATGACGACACTGAATATTTCCGATGGTGTCTTGCCTTTGCGATTCACGTTTATCACCAAGCCCGTGTCAGTTCCGCATAGGAATTTTGTAGGAATTTGACGCTCATACTGCAAACAACTCACCGCTTGAGAATTGGTCATGTTGGCCTCTTGCCCAACACCCAACCGGACTGACATTATCATTACTTCTGTTGGCTCTGAAAGATTGCGGACATCCCAAAACCTTACGCTGCCATCGGTAGAACCAGTGAAAAACTCGTTGTTAAGCCTAGATGCCAAAAACAGCAGTGAATTGATAGGCTCCCGGTGTGCGAGATGCACTGGACAAATCAGTACAGGTTCTTGCTGAACGCGTATATCAAACGCGCAACATCGCCCGTCATCGAGACCACCAAGGACTATCGCTGGATGAGCAGGAGTGCAAGCTACTTGCCAAAGTGCTGAAGGTGGTACAAAGCTTGTCACAGGGCTATCTGAGTTCTCAATGTCCCAGAAAAAGCAAGTTTTCCTCTGGTTCTTAGGATGCAACGCTGGAAATTCTCTGTCGCAATAAGCTACTACCAACTTAGAGTTCTCTTCCAGGGTCCAATCGATACAAGATATCGGTCGTTGGTATAAATCAGGTATAACATTTTTTATGCGAATCATATTTTTCTCAACGGGATTGAGTGCTGGCATAGATGTGCAGTACATCTCATAAAAATCGATGCCATTATTTTGGCTAATAAAATGTGCGAAGGACGGGTAAAGGTTAAGAACAGCATCGATGTAGTTATCATCCCGCTCAATGCGTCTGCGAAATCGGGCCGTGTGTTCCTCGTCTTGACAGTTTACCTCTTTGGGCCAACCTCCTTCTGAGTGGTCTACTAGGGCATCTCTACATTTTTTACCTGGTGTGTTGATGTAACATTCAGATTGCATGAGAGTCGCTTGGCTAAGCTCGTGGACGGGATTGCGAAGGCCGTAAAACTTTTGGAGTGCCACATTGGGTTCAATCGAGTCCACCATATGAGTCGGCACCTCACTGTACATAGGTTGGGCGCCGAATTCTCTGCGTTTTTTTATGTAGGAATACGTGATGGAAGACATTATTTTTGTTCGGTCACCAAAATTCTTATTTGTTAGATGACAAGGCGACAAAATTCACAGATTAAAAAGAGAAAACAAAATAGCAACATGGTATTCGTCAACAGAATGTTTTTTTTTTATTTAGGAACTCTTTAAAACATAAACTTTAAAAAAGCTAACTTTGCAGTGGCGAAAAGGTTTAAAAATATTTTATATGGTATCCCCAAGTGCGTCGCGAGTAATGATCTTGATACTTTAATGAAATTAAAGAGTTAAAATTTAAGTCCTGTATACAGATTGGTTTACCTTTCCGCACCGAATATTTTTTACTACTGTTGTATGGAATTTTCGCAAGCAAGGGGGTGGATAATAAACTATTTAAGAATCAAATTAATTTGTTTTATTTACAACATTAAATATCTTTATCGGAATCGGATTCCAAGTACTGGATGTCTTCAAATATTGGTTCATTATTTTCATCACCATCATCCTCATCGTTGTCCGAATCTTGAACATTGATAATAAAAGGAATCATGTCATCATCCAGTAACCTATCTTTTTCTTGGTGTTCCAGCTCCAGTTTTATGACATGGTCCGCATATTTCTTCCAGTGTTCGGTGTTTACTGATGAGAACGCTTCTTGTATATGTTTTAACATTTCTGTTGGGGTACTTTTTACATTTTTTAGCGATTTTTCTTTTTGCCTCACTCCAAACCATCTCGATGGGATTGAGATGGCAATGATAAGGTGGCAACCTGAGCACCTCATGGCCGTGTTCTTTCAACAACTCGTCTATGTAGTATATTGGGTCTGGTTTATGTCTCTTGACGAGACAAAACAGTTCAGCTTTGGTTAATTTATTCGACCATTCAATGTTATTTTAGGTCAACCAATCTCTGATTACCTGCTTTTGTGAGCTGGTATTTGGCATATTATTTATTTGAATGCTGTGGTAGCTCGCATTATCAAACTAGGCACTAGGCGATTGAAGATTGGGTAGCAACTTTTCAATTACCCATTTTGAAAAATTATCCGCATTCATGTCATCGTGGTAATAGGCATTTTTTTATTTTGTGCTGAATACGAGTAAAGCATTGTTCACAAAACCATTTTCAGTTCCAGCATGAACTATGATAAATCGCTTGCCTTTTGAGACACTCTCAACCATTTTCGACGATGATGGTCCTTGCCAACTTTTCTTGGGTTTATAATTCAGGTGAACGTATGTTTCATCAATGTAACCGATTGGTTTTCGGGTTTATATTGGCTCGTTTCTCAAGGATATAATTTTTCTTATGAATCAATGCCTCCACCTACTACTACCAATAAAAAATTCTTACCGGTTATATCAGAAATATTTTTAACATGCTGTTGTACAGTAAAATTTTTCTTCCAAATCTTTCAGTTTTTTAAATACTGCTTGTGAAGCATGTTTGAGCTCATCAATAACTTCACCTGAAACAAACACAAAAGTGTGGTTGGTAATTTGACTATGCCATCAGTATTCTTTTTACTCGCCTTAAAAAATATATATGAAAAAGTGATTCATAAGTTAGTGTGAATACTGATCGAAAAATACATAAAAATAAAGACAATAAAAACAATAAAAACTCAAAGGATCAAGACTCTTTCAGTCTACGTACCTGTCAACGTTTAAATTTTTGAATACATTGTAGTTTTGCGAAACGACTGACTCCCTTTGCTCCTTCAGATGATCGAAATTATCTAGCATCAGAAATAGTAATTTCCGTACGTTGCTTTTGTATGTTTTCACCATATTTTCAATGTATTCCACAAATCAAAATTGTAACAGACAATAACTGACGTAACATGTAGCACTGAATTGACAGCTAGTGAGTGTTGCAGTAATAATTTTTTTTCGGGTTGCCGCTTTATCTTACTGCAAAGTTAGCTGTGCACAGTACCTATAGTCCATTTGTATAGGTACCTACTTAAAAAATGTAAAAAAATCTTGACATCTTTTTATCGAAATACAGAATTTTTAATTCAATAATCACTACACTTTACCGATTCAATCTAAAATTTAATGTAATTTCATGAAATTCAAGTAAAATGTAAAGATTTGATTTAAAAAGTGTTTATAGCCCCTATACTCAGTACGCCTCCTATACTGACTGTAGCAGACTACACTGTATACTGCGTAGGCCTGGTGAACGCCCAAATTAGTTTCCACAATATAGGATAAAGCGGGTATGTCTTATATTACGTTTTGGCATACTCAGCCCTTGGGAAATTACACCTGGAAATTCAAAGAAGTTTCGCGTCTCTACCACAATTCGTGAGTGTTCTGAACTGGTACTGAGTTATAAGTTACTTGGGCAATACTATCACTATGCACTGACTTGAAATATATTAAGGCAGCAATCAAACATTCTCTTACAGGGAGAGAGAGAGGGCTTGATTGCAAAGAGTACTTGAGACAACGCCAAGGTATGTTAGACTTTATACTTGCTTTGAACACATTATTATGAATTTTATATTTTATCATGCACATAACAGTTACTTTCGTACACCTCCTGCGGTTGACTGGTAGAAAATCCTTATAGCATTAAGTCCATATTAATAATAATAATAACATTCGAAACATAAATTTCAATTTGAGCTATTCGCAGAAGATGAAAAATATGCGCAACCTCAAAAATATGTACTTACTAATTAAGGTTGTCAATTTAAAGTTGTGAACATGTCCTCATAATTAAAGTTAAACATCGACTTACCGTACTACTTATCTTATTCGACACTACTTTCTTGCATGACTTAAAATGGGTCCGAAATCTACCCAGTTGCCGCTCCTAACTAGATTCGCATAGCGCTTTAAGTATCATAATTTAATTTGCTTTAACCCGTGTCTACATCTATTAAAATAAGTCCTCAGTGCCATAGAGAATAACGCAAAGGGGAGTTCCAAACTACCCATGTCAAATTATAACTTATTTTCGATGTAAAACAGCTGGTGACCTCTGAATATGTAAAGTATTTCTGACGCTGACCCTTTTAGTCCCGAAAAGTTTGCATGGCATCAGAGATTACCTGTGTCCTTTCTGTAAGTATACTGAGTTACCTGGGGGCCAATTCTCACTTCACTAGCAAGTAATTCGTATACGACTCTAAGGCGTATGACTTGAATTCTACAGAAACAGTCGCACGTATGACACATCGAAGCGAGCGAAATTTAATAATTTGCGTATACGACTTTATGAGAATACATGAAACCGATTTTTATGTTACAAATGTCTATGTTGATCGACGGGCGAGTAAGACCGCGGTTTTATGGCTCGTCGGTAAAGCTCGCCGGTGTATCATTGCAAAACCATGGTGTTAAATACCGCCGAGCCTGGGTCGCGGCTCGTCGTCCTGCTATATTTTTTACTCGGCTCGCTAGTCGATCAGCGCCAACGAGCCGCGGGCTAAGTTCGTCGGTATTTAAAACCACGGCCTTATTCGCCCGTCGATCACCCACTTAAGCCTTCGAATATTTTGCGTCTACGCTTTCAATTAACATCAGCGAGAATCGGCTCCCTGTAACATTTTTCGTGCCAAATCCATTGCAAATGCAATGGAGAATTGTTCTAATAAATGTTGTTGTAAGGAGAGGCCATTATTTACTTAATTCCGGATTCACTTATTTGATTAAGTCCTCGTTTAGTTAAGGACAGTAAGAAGCTATAGTAGCATTTGTGCAGGTATAGTAGCTATACCACTCGCTAACCATGAAGGAAAATATGGTGAGGAAACCTGAGGTGTTCAAAAACGTCAGTGCTTAAAATCGCCAATCCGCGGTAAACACACGTGGTAATTAGGCGAATTTAGACCATAATCTCTCTCTGAGAGAAGGCCTGTGCCATGCAGTGGAAAGTTTATAGCTATATAAAAAAAGAAGCTTAATGTTGTGGGCGCCCGAGAGATGATGAAAGAGATGATGAATGCATATTAGACCTAAAAATCTGTATATAATTTTATAATATGCATTCTGTTGGTGCTCCTTAATAAATAAAAAAGATTACATTATGTTAATAATGCTTACAAAAATTTGAGGAGAAGCCCACCCCACCTGTAAGTACTCGTAGGCCATGTTATTTATTAAGTCTCTTGTGTAATTCCTGGTGTACATGCAATAAAGAATATTCCATCTATTTATTTATAAAATATGAAAATACGTGGTATTTTTTTCTCTACTACTAACATATTTTATAATATAACCTGTCGAAAAGGTAATACAGACGCGCGGTATAAAAACGCGCTAATTGGGCTCAAACTTTGACGTCACAACTTCCACGTAATGCCTAACGCATAATTTATGAATTGTTTACTTTCGACGTATCTTCTAAAATAATCATCATAAGCATCAACCTATTCTTAACATATAAGTATAGTATTATCTATCAAATACAATGCAAAAAAGCCTTAAATCTACACCGCCACAATTATTTGTGAAGTGGTAAGCGATTATGTAAGTAAATAAATAATATCATATGGGACATATTAGCTTAGGAAGGTATATGGTTATATGCGCTTTCCCATTTGGGGTAAAAGCTTTTCCTAATATTACGTCGTACAAATATCTTACTGCCCGGCGCAGGTAAAACGCATAGCTATGAAAATGAATAGAAATGTCACCCAAGGGAAGGCCATGGCTCAAAATACGGCTTATCACTCCCATTAGGCCACTCGATATTAAGGTTTTGTTGTTGCCGCAAATGCCTCTCATCAGTGTTATATTGAAAATATACATATTGGAGTTAATGCCTTCTATTGCATGAGCGTAAAGCTGGCATTCTATCCCACGCGCTTTATCTTCTTCTTCTTCTTCTTCTTTTTCTTCTTCTTCTTTTTCTTCTTCTTCTTCTTCAGGCTATACTAGTCCATTGCTGGACATAGCCCTCCCCTAATGAGCGTCATAGCTCCCTGTCTTCAGCTTGCCGCATCCAGCATCTGCCTGCAGTTTATCTATCTGATTAATAATTAATATATATATGACAAGCAAAATGGCGTCACTTACGCAAGTGAAATTAGATTTTCATTCAGGTGCCATCCTTTTAGAGATCTGCTTTTACTGTGGTTACTATGCCTAGATTTATGTTCCCGGTAGGAAAAGGCGTTATATTACTCGCTTTCTCGTGATCTCTTACATTTTACATTGAAATTCAGCAAACAGAATTTAAATTATTTACGTTGAAATAAATTTATTTTATTTGAAAAATCTCTGGAAAATTGTAACCATGAGGTTTTTCTATCATCATCGTCATCATCATAATCAGCTGGTGTCAGTCCACTGCTCGACATAGGCTTCACCCAAGACACGCCACTGAGCCTGATCTTCAGCTCTCCTCTTCCAGTCACTGCCCCCCGCTTTGCGAATGTCGTTGCTCCACCTGGTCACAGGGTGGTCTACGATGCGTTTGCCGATTCGCGTTGTCCAATCAAGAACCAGTCTACCGCAACAGTTAGCGGTCCTGCGGCAGATATGACCCGCCCACTGCCACTTTTTTCTATACTCAGTGGAATTATTTGCCGTTCCAAAACCAGAGGCCTGTACATTTTTGCTTCAATTAACAGCCCCCTTTAGTTGAACGAGCACGAAATTAAAAAGGAGTCATCACATCACGTCACCTGCTTCTTCGTTGCTTTGCCTTGGCACGCTGAATGAGCTAAAGCTTATTCTATCTATCACCGCTCAATATGTGAACAGGGCATCAAAGAGCGTTAATAAAATTATTACATTTTATTTCAAGACACCGAACAAACACAGAACAGTAACCAGTAACGTTGAAACTATATTCATACATTCATATACATTCCATTATTGGTAGATACTACTTACATTGCAAGATGCAAGGCATTATGACGCTCATTATGGGAGGGCTATGTCCTGCAGTGGACTAGTATAGCCTGATGATGATGACGATGCGCTTGTGTATTATAAACCTGGTGTCAATATGCTCCGCGATCACAGCCAACATGCTGTTGCCTATGACGCAGACTTTACGTTGCACGGCTGCTGCTCGTTCACGCAAGATGGTGACAATGCAGTTGCTTCGTAACTGTGAACATCCTCGACATGCTACGACGTGAGTGCCTTGGTGTATTGAACGCGGCATTAAATGATCGTTGCATATACTCGGACACAACCTTTAAACCTGTCGCCAACTGACCGATACCTAGTAAGTTTACTTAGTCCAAGTGAGATTTCTGCATACTCTATTTTGGAGCGACCGTTTATATCGACCGTACGATTTATATGTGTCTGTTAATGTGCTAAACCGCTTCTAAATAAAGTGTTAACCTGAGTTTCATGCAGCAGTTTATTACTTTATCTTCCAGAAATACTGCAAATGGCAGAACTACTGTAGAGCTATAATTGATATCAAACCTTTGTATGTCCCCACTGCTGGGGCACGGGTCTCGTCTTACATCGCAGGAAGGTTAGCCAAGTCCGGGTTGGTGGAGGATTGTAAGGCCGTGGCGTGGCTTACTGTCAGAAGATATCAAGTCGCTCATAAGGCCTCTGACATAGCTTAACGACTATCATTACATTATAGCTGGCACCAACGGCTTAACGTGCTTTGCGAAGCATACAAGCGCCTAGAAAAAATGCCACTAGCAGTAGTCACAGGATGGTCACCCATCCAGCACCTGACCGCGCCTGTTGTTGCTTAACTCAAGTGATTCTAATCACTCGGTTCGACTAGGCAACGATTCCCATTACATGCATAAATTTTATTGTATTATCGCTTAAATTCTAGGCGTTTTCAAGTCTACAAGTATCCGATCTTGAGTATTCATCTACTGTGCTGGTAAACAATAAAGAATATTTTAATCCAATTTATATAGGTAGGTAATCAGTTCTTCAACATGGCATGTACTAATTAGGTTAAGCAGAAGCAGGGTAAAGTGTTCAAACGTTGAATTTGTTTCATTTAGTTTTTCATGAACGGGTGAAATCAGCCAGCCCTCGGACGTAACAAAGCCGCTACATGAAAACGCAATAACGATAAAAAATGGCACGATTCACAGATCAATTTTTCATAGACAAGATTTTTCTCCGGGCCCGGCCGAAATCCCGCCATTTATCACACGCATGTGTTTCTTTGCCGAGCTACATACGACTGGCAGGAAAAAAAACTCGCAGATTACTTACGAGAAAAAAACAAAGACGTACGTGATGTCGGCTTCAAAACGTGCCGGGAATAGCGCTAAGCGAACATGTTAAGTTTATGATTTTTTTACGACCCTCTCTACTGCTTACGAATAGACTTTACGCTTTTAACAATTTTGTTGCCACTAAGTGGTTGGCATTGCTATTCCTGTGATGTCATGCTATGTGTGATGTCCGCGGCCTAGTGCCCCTTTAGTAAATTCGAATCGTACATCGTACATCGTAATCAACGTATATCGAATTGTTATAATAAACTAAGAATTGGCATTCTCTAGAAAAAAAAAAGATAGGGGTTTTTTTAACCCTGCCTTATGGGCGGCTTGATAACTTCTGACGGTAAGGCCCGCCACATTCGTGCAATCCTCCACCAACCCGGACTTGGCCCCCGTGGTGGAGTATGGCCTATCCTTCCTGTGATGCAGGAAGAGACCCGCGCCCCAGCAGTGGGGGCATACAAGGGATGATATCGATGTAATAGGCATGGTACTAGATATTGACTATAGTACATACAAATGACACTTCACTAAAGGTCACTAATTTTTTTTATGCCTGTTAATGTTCCACTCCAGGATACAGGCCTTCTCTCAGAGAGAGAAAGAGTATGCGCTTAATTTCCACGCGCTTGTATTTGAACATCTCAGATACTCAGGTTTCCTCACCGTGATTTCCTTCATAGTTAGCAAGTAGCTACTATAAGTTCCCAAATGTACATAACATAGGAAACAAAGTCATTGGTACATATTGGTATAGAGGTTCGAAATTTCACTGATGCCGGTGAGTCGCCCATTAGCTCAGTTGGAAGGAGCGCTGGCACAGATAGCCAGAAGTCGCGGGATCGAATCCCGGCATGGGTGGAGTTTTTAGCCTCTAAATAGGTTTTTAAAATCATTGCTCGCACTAAGATAGGACCTCGGTCTCCCGCTTCCGAGTTCATTGTTCTACCCTCTGGGCTACAGCCGCTCTTTTGCTTATGCTTAAATAAATATTATGCTATAATTATAAATTAAAGTAAGTTAATTTTCAGCAATTTCTTGTATTTTTGTGAATATAAAGTGTGTGACTATGTCAAACTTCATTTCATATGTGAATGAATACTTTCAAAGATGGTCTTAGCTAGTAAATTTTTAAGCGCGGAGATCGAACAAAGGATTTTTTGTCTAATTTCTAGGACCTCAACCAATGGGCTTATGATTTAATAAAAATCGCGAAAATATTGACGGTATTCCGTAAAAGAAAACACATAAAAAAAAACCTTATTCCTCCCAAACACTCCTTCAATGCCCTCTGTGGTAAAAAGGAAAGCCTCTATATAAACAAACTTTCATGAGTGTTTTAAGGAGTCCTGTTTTTATAAATGAGACTGTTACTATGCGAGATTTACCCGCACCGAAGATGTTAGTTTTGGTTTTTTCGTCTGGAGACCGCAGTATCGAGCGTCCACACTTTCTGTAAGCAGTTGTTTTTGTTTTCCCTGCTGAGCCGAGCTTTCTTCATTAAAATTGTGAAAAGGGAAAAAGATTCCATTAATTTTATTGCACAACGCGGCTTAAGGCACATCTACTTTTTTCTTTTTTCGACTTTGCTGTGTGGTGTCGGCCTAGAGAATAGCACCAACCCAATTCTTCCCGCGGGTGTCGTAAAAGGCGACTAAGGGACACAAACCGGGGGGTGGGCAGCAGCGCCCCCTGTAGTACAATTCCACCGAACTGCGATCCCCAACCAGAATGTCCAGCGTGGGGATTATGGGCATTACCCCCTATGATAGCACAACCTGGCGCTCTTTAGGGGATTGCTATGTTCAGCAGTGGACTAGTATAGCCTGACGACGAATACTTCGACTAAATAGGGGATGTAAGGAGCAATATAAGGGACACAAACCGGGGGGTGGGCAGCAGCGCCCCCTGCAGTGCAATTCCACCAAACTACGATCCCCAACCCGCATGCACAGCGGAAGGATTATGGGCATTACCCCCCAATGATGGCACAACCTTGCGCTATGGCGCTCATTAGGGGAGGGCTATATCCAGCAGTGGACTAATATAGCCTAAAGAAGAAAAAGAAGAAGAAGGAGCAAGATAATAAGTACCCAAAACCAGCGGGGGTATACTAATGGATGTTGATGCAGTGAAATAGATCTATCAGGATCGTGGCAATTGGCAGACCCTTGTCTCTGCCTGCACGTAAAGAATACAGGCGTGAGTTTGTGTTATATGATATTTTGATTTTTTTGACAGATTCTTTCTATTATTTCTCTGAAATTTATATTTGTTACAGTCAAAACTCTTACGTTTACTCTTTTACTATTTGGTATTTCAAATGTAAGCTTTGGACAAAAGTACTTTTGACTGATTGTAGCAGTCTAAACTAGTTTTTACTGTTTAAGACTTCTGACTGAAACATATATATGTTTTAACAGTAGTCTGCAATGTTGACGTGTAGGTATGTATTTTACTGACATAAAAGTCGTATATAATATGAATGAGACAGATATTAGGTGTATACTGTACATTATATAAACTCACGCCTATACATGACATGTGTTAGATGGGTGTTTTGCATGTTTGTGAAGTCCTTGCCTTGCCATACATAGCATATTGTGTTCTACGGAAGATATATATAAATAGGTACAGCAGCTTCTGTACAAATTAGTTGTTGCATTTACAGTCACGAGCACTAACACGTATGCACCTCAGTACCTTGTCAAAGTCAAAATAGTCAATTTCTCATGCAGCAGGCTAAAAGAGCTTAATGTAAACACGTTAGAACCTTGTCATTCTAACGTGTTTACATGTTAGATACACTATTGAGATAGACGACTTTTAAGCGCCTAACTTACTCTTAATGCACAAAGGCAAGCTAAAATTTACGTGTATAAAGGTTCGTTACTACGATACGTACTTTGGCAATAGTTGCTGTAGGGGACTTACTAAGAATTGTTTTGGTGTTCATCAATCCCGGTAGTTTACCCAGTAGATTATGTCCTCTTAAAAACGAGGTTATTACTGTTGACAGAGGTTCGGAAAGGTCGGATGTACAAACAGATCTGTTTGCCAAAGGTGCCAGGTAGACATCAGAAACAGCATTACCATGAGGTGGTCGGTCCCTACTGAGGTTGCACTGTGGTTGAAAAGATCCATGAAAAGAAATTACAAAATGTAATATATATTTTCTTTCATTCTTTATGCACTTTGTAAAGAAAACAAATTTTGTTAATATATCTTCTATTTGGCCGACAAACTTCGACCAAATAGAAGATATATTAACAAAAGGTACCCGAAACCATAGAACTAAGCGAAAGAGATCGTCAGGATCAGAGGATTTCAGGATCGTGGCTGACCTTGGTGTCTGCCCACCCCTCCGGGATACAGGCGTAAGTGTATATTACCTAGGTCAAAATTAAAAAAATAGTACATTTTGGCAAAGAGCTTGATCCTTAAAAATTAAGTTATGTTTTGATTTTTTTTCGACTAAATAGATAATTTCTAGGAGTAATGTAATAGGAGCTGAAAAGTAAAAAATAAAAGATCCAGAGTTAACGACACCGACCAACTGAGATCCTACGAGCTGTCAGTATCTAGAAATACCTCTATCTACGAGAAATACCTATGGAACACTATGAAAAAAAAAAACTAAAACGACACTTCCTATTTAGTATGTGAAGACCTGTGGTGAAGACTAATTGTTCTGTGGAGAAGACACCTAATCCACAGATTAAAAAGACAACCTAATCTGCGCAAACGTGAAAGATTATGTGAAACTGAAGTGCCTAAAAACTTGGAAAATATTGTAATGCTAATTATTTTAATTATATGTATAAATTTATATGTAATTCAATAGGAAAATTGTAAACCTGCCTTAGTACCTAATAATACTTAATTAGGCTAGGCTTAAGGACTCTGAATCCAATAAACGTTTTGAAGGTCAAATTAGTCACACATTTACAAAAACACTAGTATGCAGTGAATATCAATTTATAATCGTAGCATTATATTTTCTGACCTTATAACTTTAATAAGGTATCATTTGTGTCAATATTCAGGACAATGCCCATGGCCTTGAAAGTATTGGAGACTGACTTAACTACAACTCCGGGTTAGTGCTATTTTCAGCTTACACGGTGAATTGAGTGAGACCTTTCTTCCAAGCCTCTCTTTAGCTGCTCAAGTGTTTACCAAATTCCATTGTTAGTGAGAAAATAATTAAGCTCGTGGCGTTGTACGTTTAAAGACATAAAATGTTCTAGTAGGGTATGCACCCTAATTTGAGTTAAGACGCTTATTGTCTTGCAGTGACGATGACGGTGAGTACCTACGTATTACTTTTTCTTCGTTTTTAGCATCTTGAAAACAGAATTTAAAATTCTTTAATAATGAAAAGAATGTCTAGCCAGTGCCACAAACAAAAGCTTTCCCAAGTCCGTTGGCATTTAGAATACATTGTCCTGTTATAATTGCTGAGGTCACTCGCAAAGGAAAGAAAGAAAATTGGAATGGTTTGTAGGAAACCATTTTCACAATTTACTTATTTCGAGGTGGATCATTGCGAAAATTGCTTTGTCGGTTTTAATTATTGAAATAGGTAGGGTGTCTTCATTTTAATCACGTACTTTTTTCTTGTCATACAAGGGCGTTTTGTTTTGTTTCTTAAATAAAATATACCTTATAATACATGAGGGACTCCGTTCGCTAGCGCACTAAAAATATATTTTTTAACACATCGTCTTTGCATAAAGTATCAATATCGCCGAGTAAGGCGTTTCCCCCTCTTCCCCTGGCTATCCGTTTGATTGAAGAAACGTGAAAAAGTTTAGCACATATTAATGAACTTATAAGGAAAACAATAATAGCTAAGTAGGCTTTACAAGTTAGCGGTTAATAGGCGACCAACTTATAAAACGAAAACTTTGTGCAAAATTCATTGAAAATTACGCTGATGAAGTTTTTAGTTACGTGAGACGGACAAAACTCGCTCTTTCTATCTTAACCTAACTGCGCCTAGCCCGTAGCACGTAGGTTTTTTTCCATTGGTGATGCTACTGTTCATTAAAACACTAATGTAAAATAAGTGAGTAAAAAACAAAAAAATATTTTTTATACGCCAATAGAAGCATGGAAAAAGTAATATACTGCATATAGACCATCATCGGATGACTCACCACTAGATTATGAGTCTGACTCTGTACCGGATGACAGCTTACATATTAGCTACTTTAGTATACTTATAAAGTTCAATGTACTTATAACTGTTGCTGGTGGAAGATTCAAAACTCGAACAGAATATTCATGACCTTTTCTTTCAGTTTCCTAATCAGAACTTTAATAAGTATAATGCATATCAGATGAAAGCTTAGGTGTAAATAAAACTTACAAAAATAAATAGGGATATACTTACTGTTGTTGTTCTTGTTGAACTGAAGGTTTGCTAACGGGCGATGGAGCGAAGCATCCAGAACTATAAATTTATTGTTATTACTATAACAATTCGATGTAGGTTTATGCTATGCGAAATGATCGATTTAACCGGTTAACTCGAGTTAATAAATGACCTAACCCGGGCTGACGCAAATGGCGCTTATTCGATTAACCCACAAATTAACAAGTAGGAAGACTTTTGGCCCAAATTTTCAATTCAGAAACTGACCCTCAGCCCTATACATATCGATTTGTCATAATAAACCTATGAATTGTAGCAAATGATTTAAGAACAATGACATGTCTCCTTTGCCTCTACTTGGTAGTCTACAAAGTAGTATCAGTACAATGTCATTCCAAAGCTATACCTACATACATACGTATTCTCACGCCTGTATAAATTCCGGTGGGGTTGGCAAAGAACTGGGTGGTCATTTGCTATGATCTTGACAAGTCTCAAATCCAAAGCTATAGCCCGTCAATATATTAAATAGGCATGTTTCACAACGAATATTGATTCTCGCGAGGCCAATTTAAGTTGCACCAGTTATACCATTAGACTGTAATTAGTTGCTAGAATAGTCAATGAAAGAACCGTTAATGTACTAGTGTTACTCTACTATGGATTCAAGTTTTCCAGGTGCGTTAAGTCTAGGGCATCTGGTTCAATGTAGTAAATAATACAGAAATTGTGAGTTAGGTCAAAAACTTACAGTAAAATTAGCTGATCCCTGAAGGTTGGTTTGCCATATTAATTAGCCTACGGCCTTATTCTCAGGCCCACCAAGATATACCCAAAAAAAATATAATAATCGCTAAAGCCGTTTCAGAGGAATTCGATAAACACTGCGATACGAGATTTTTATATATTAGAGGTAGATAAATCCTCCGTTATTAACACAATTTATCTTCTGCAATCGCCCTCTAATGTAATGGAGTAACAGAGAACGCTGAGCACCGCGGTCATATAAAATTCAACTCTAATGCTGAGGAGCATTATCTTTATTGGAACACTTATCGTTAGGCTAATAAACTTTAAGGTGATTATGCTACCCCATTCTGTCCCAAAATTCAGTACCATCAATTTCATAAGTAACTTTTCACTTCTCCCCCCGCGATATAGGTGCGTAAATCGAACAAAAAGGTATCGTAGCCTTGACTTTACCTATAACACTGTTTATCACTGAAAGGGGCTGGACAACTTTACTATTTGCCTCTCGCTCACTCACAATATTGCCGTGTATAATAAGCAGGAGTTACTTAGTATTTATGTTTGACGTCATCATCATCAAAATTTTGGTTTCAGTCATCTCCAAATTAACAGAGATTTATGGTTAGTTTCAAGGTCAGGACTAACCTATGCTTACTTCAAACCAACTTGCATCTGTAAATCACAAATGATTTACTGTGATTTTTCACGATAAAGGCGATATACTGCCAACTGTACAATCGACTGATTACTCGATTGTACAGTTGGCAGTATATCGACTATTACATCGTAGTTTTTGTTAAAGAGTCGCCCGTAACTTAACGAAGTATACTACTCCGTGACGTTACAGCCGACTTTGTGACAAAAATGTAAACGAGCATAAATCCGTATAAAAACAGTTTTAAAAATGTAAATGTGAAGTTGATGTCAAGTACTTACGTAACGTAATTAAAACTGTTTTTATACGGATTTATGCTCGTTTATTACATTTTTACAATTTTCCAACGTTTCGGCACTTTTTCAGGTGCCGTGGTCCCGGATGACTGAGGTGACAGGTGTCTTTTAGAAATCATTAACGGTTAGTTTACTACCCTCGGCAAAAATTACAAAGTTAATTATGTTCCAAAATAGACAAACCAATTAATTTTTATATAAAGTCAACAATATTGATTATTAGTAATTGAAGTTAAAATTAAATTTATAAACTAATTACTTTATATGAACTTAAAGATACCGATTATTAATTGAAATTAAATTGATTTTTTATATTATTTATTCTACAGTCACACTTCTAGCAAGGGGGTCTCATGCACTTAAGCACTGGTTCCCATGCTACCGGTATGTTCCAACCACGATCTCTATTAAAATTTGGATGCCGGCGGATCTCTATTGCCTCACGTATCATTCTAGGGAAGAAACGGTCTTCTCGGGCTAGAACTTTAACTTTATCGAAATGTATAAAGTGGTTGGTACCGCTAAGTGTATGCTCGCTGACTGCAGATCTACCAGAGCGCTTATGTTTCACATCAGCGATATGTTCCTTCACCCGCTCAGCTATGGTACGCTTCGTTTGACCAATGTACGAGGAACCACATTCACAGTCAAGCTTGTATACTCCTGCCTCTTGTAAGGGAATCCTGTGCTTGACACTTCGCATGAATTGGTGTATCTTTCTTGGCGGCTGGTAGATGGTTCTGATTGAGGCGCGTTTCAAAATACTCCCAATTTTGTCAGTCACTCCTCTCACGAAAGGCAGGTAGCATCTACATCTACCAGCCGCCAAGAAAGATACGCCAATTCATGCGAAGTGTCAAGCACAGGATTCCCTTACAAGAGGCAGGAGTATACAAGCTTGACTGTGAATGCGGTTCCTCGTACATTGGTGAAACGAAGCGTACCATAGCTGAGCGGGTGAAGGAACATATCGCTGATGTGAAACATAAGCGCTCTGGTAGATCTGCAGTCAGCGAGCATACACTTAGCGGTACCAACCACTTTATACATTTCGATAAAGTTAAAGTTCTAGCCCGAGAAGACCGTTTCTTCCCTAGAATGATACGTGAGGCAATAGAGATCCGCCGGCATCCAAATTTTAATAGAGATCGTGGTTGGAACATACCGGTAGCATGGGAACCAGTGCTTAAGTGCATGAGACCCCCTTGCTAGAAGTGTGACTGTAGAATAAATAATATAAAAAATCAATTTAATTTCAATTAATAATCGGTATCTTTAAGTTCATATAAAGTAATTAGTTTATAAATTTAATTTTAACTTCAATTACTAATAATCAATATTGTTGACTTTATATAAAAAATAATTGGTTTGTCTATTTTGGAACATAATTAACTTTGTAATTTTTGCCGAGGGTAGTAAACTAACCGTTAATGATTTCTAAAAGACACCTGTCACCTCAGTCATCCGGGACCACGGCACCTGAAAAAGTGCCGAAACGTTGGAAAATTGTAAAAATGTAATAAATGAGCATAAATCCGTATAAAAACAGTTTTAATTATGTCTACAGCTCGTGTTAACCTTAGAAAATACTATACTTACGTAACGTGTGAAATTATACATTAGGAGCATTTCTCAAACGTTTGGGGCCGTTCCTCTTCCTCGTATATGTAAATGATTTGCCGTTCATGGTTCAAAATATGTCAGAGATAGTATTATTTGCAGATGACACGTCTCTTATTTTTAAAATTAAGAGACAAGAAAATGACCTTGACAATACAAATAATGCTCTCTCTCGGGTACTAAATTGGTTTACTTCTAATAACTTATTGTTAAATTCAAAAAAGACGAAATGTATAAAGTTCACTCTTCCAAATGTCAAAACGGTAGACAGCAATGTTTTACTGGGGAATGACAAATTAGACCTTGTGAATGAAACTGTATTCCTAGGTATCACAATTGATGCAAAGCTTCAATGGGGTCCTCATGTAGAAAAATTAGCAAATAGGCTTAGTTCAGCAGCATATGCAGTCAAAAGAATTAGGGAACTAACTGACGTCGCAACTGCTAGGCTTGTTTATTTTAGTTACTTCCATAGTCTTATGTCCTATGGCATACTACTGTGGGGACGGGCAGCAGACATTGAGACCATCTTCGTCTTGCAGAAGAGAGCGATCAGATTCATTTATAGGCTGGGTAGTAGAGATTCGTTAAGAGATTTCTTTAAAGAAACTAACATCCTGACAGTTGCCAGTCAGTATATATATGAAAACATTATGTACGTTAGGAAAAATATCAGTAACTTTAAAACTTTAGGTAGCCAACACAATGTAAATACTAGAAATAAACATAAACTTTTGTTCCCACTATTTAGGCTGGCAAAGGTTAATACATCCTTCATGGGGCATTGTATACGCTTCTATAATAAAATCCCTGAAGATATATTAAGCTTGCCTGAATCGCGGTTCAAAAAATATGTTAAGCACACTTTGTGCCAAAAGGGCTACTATAACATAAAGGATTATTTAGATGACAATGAGGTCTGGAATGAAAGCCAGTACAATGTATGAGTTCTATGTTCAAAATAATTATGTAAACTATGTTAATTAAGGACTTTTGAAAAGACTAAGTTAGGAGTTTTTTTGTCCATTTTTTCTCCTAAATGATCTAGATTTTGAAATGGACACCTAGTTTGAATTGTAACGTTCATTAAGCCGCAGTTTCTGTGCTACTTTGAATAAAACCTTTTCATTTCATTTCATTTCATTTCATTTCATTTAAATAGAACAGCTCATATTCAAAGTAAGAAGAGATTCCATCCGCGAGTGTGAAAACAGATGTTGCCAACAAATTACCTGCGAAATTGCTTATACCTGCGGTGTATCGCTCCAAGGAACAAACAGGGGGAATGATGAATTGCCCTATACATCGACCACCTCGATTTGATTTTTTCCTCCCTCGAAACTGACAACAAAGAATTTGAGGGATCAACAAAGTTTGAAGATCAAAGTATAATGGAAGAGCACAATGAAAAATAGATTTACTTCACCCTTTCTTTGTCGGGTTTCTGTATTAATATTGATCAACCAAAATATTATATTTTTTATATAACTTGACATTTGAGCAGTGGCGTAGCTACCTAGGGGCTAGGCGAGGCAGTGCCCCGGGGCTTTCAAGCTCAGGGGGCCCTCGAATCCTTACCAGAAATCCCGATCTACCTGACCTTTTGGAAATTTCTCCCATTTTCAAAATAAATAATTATGACACGTTGCAACCCCACTTTAATCACGACAACTCAGTTAAGAGAAATTCAAAAGTTATGCCTAAGGAATTCCCCTAAATCCTTTCTGTAGGTTGGCAGTGTTGTCAATCGGATAGTGATAATAAAACGCACACGTTTTATTATTGATCGAAGTGCCTTTTATTGTATTTGTAAAAGTGTTTGTATATTTTTTTATATTTTTATTTCATAAAACCTAATCAGTTTACATAGCAGTGGGGCCCCATTTTTTAATTTTCCCCAGGGCTCTTTGTTACCTAGCTACGCCACTGCATTTGAACTCACGTCTATGCAATCTGAAAACGTAACTTGTAACTCTTCTTGGCAATAGTTAATGTACTAAATAGCATACAGCAAAATAAAAAAAAATATTTACATTTTCCGAGGTGCTATTTCTCTAAAATACATACATACATACATACATAACCTCGCGCCTGTATCCCAGAGGGGTAGGCAGAGACCAGGGACTGCCACTTGCCACGATTCTGACAGATCACCTTCGCTTCATCAACGTCATTCATCTTCTCTAAAATAATACAAATGAATGATTCATTTCAAATGTAATTTTATATTTTCTAGAAGAGTCGTGTTTTAGTAAAGCAATTATTTAGTTAAATGTATTCGGAGTACATTCTAAGTATAAGAGATTGTCATGAAATGATTACCATAGGTGAAGCCATGTCATTCTGAAAAATACAGTTACAAATTTCTTACGAAATATCATAATAATATCTTAAGTTTGATGCAATAAAGCGTAACAAACAAACATATTAATGAAATCTTCTGAACATCTCTGTCTCATTAAGTTACAAATAAGTTTAACGAAAGAAAATAAATCGAAATCTTATTGACGATTTTTCGGAATGACTGCATCCTAAGCATTAACTTTATTCGGGCATAAAACCTACGTGAGTGGGCTCCTTTATTGTAATTCAAAGGCATACCTTACTTCTACAAATTGTGGATGTTGGTCCCGTCTATTATATACGAAGTTAGGCATATTTTGCCGTTAAGCTTCTATCTCACTGCCTTTACAGCAATTATGACATTTCTCTTCGACTTGCTACGGTTTAATTTTACAGTCCTATAGTTAAATTTGTGCTTCGAAAGAAAATCATTCCTAATGTAATTAAAATTTGGTTTCACTGCCGTTTTATTAAATTTCTCTTTCACTTTTATCCAGCGATCATTTTTCCAGTCATATCGTTTTCCGATTGCCAAAAGCATGTCTTCGAATTTAGGCCACGTTGATTTTTGTGTGACATCTTTATCGTCCGAATCTTTGTTATTGAGTTTGAAAGTAACTGGTGTAAATATTGATTCAGCTGTGCCTTTGATTTGGTTTGGAATATTTACTTTCACTTCCTTTTCATTAATGTATGATTGGTTGTATGAGTTAAATCTTAGAGATTCGAATATGAGCTCATTGTTTCCTTTCTGTTCTTTTTTCGGCGCCGATAACTTTGCATGTTCTGGACCAAGGCTTTCTTCGTCTGGATAGTCATCGTAGAAATCTTCAATATCGTGCTCTATATTTTCTGTAAAAAATGTTATAAAACTCTGAGTTTGGTGAACTCAATACATTTTCGAAACAATACAATAGGCATGAAAGTGAAACCCAAACCTCCTACATGCGAGAGGTCATAGGTTCGAATGACTTTCTTTTTTAAAGTTAAGTTGTAATGTTAATTTAAAGCACCAACACTACTCGCTAATTATGAAGGAAAGCATGGTGAGAAAACTTGAGTGTCTGAGGTATTTTCTTAGCACAGCGTAATCACCAAAATGCAGTGTTCTTACTCTCTCTTTCTCTCTATAAGAGGAGGCCTACGCCTTGCATTGGGCCATATTGTATAGGACACTCCTCTATACATTTTCAAATTTATTTTCAAACTTTCCTTTTCAACTTTATATCGTTTGCAGATTAAGTCAGCGAAACTTCCAAATTAATATTAGGTATCCAGTAGGCACCCAATCATATTTCCTTACCGGCTATTTTTCTGAATTTCGCAATGTCCTGCTCAAGTTTTTCCCTGTCTCCCCTTTTCCATCTTCCGTCACCTCGGTCTGGAAATTTAATTTATTATTCCAACATTGCATTATTACTATGTACAGTCGACAGCACATCAACCTTTATATTTTAGTTGCAAACTCGCCCGTAATGTAACTTAAGTAGAGTGTAAGGGTGTAAACATTTCGAAATGGACATCTACGTAAGTCGCATTTTTTGTGATATATTAAATAAAACATTTTCGAGTTCATTTTTGAAAGGTTGATGTGCTGTCGACTATACGTACGTGGAAATCTCACGTTTACTTTTGATTATCATGAATTTTTTAAGTGTTTTTCAGCGGATTCTCATTACAATGACCATCAAATAATATACTAATAATTAGAAAGCCGTTGACAATGAAATCTTACCTATAATTATTGAAAACACCACACAGTAGAAGGTGATACGATGGAAGTTCTTCGTCATGTTTTCCTTTGTTTTATTGTATCTGTAACAAAACAAGAACTATTTTAATCTTTTAGTAGAAAAACATTGTATGGCAAAATATTGCTTAATGAAGCCTCCAAATTTTGAACCTTTTGGTTGTAATATTTGTCATATATTATATGAATTTTATAACATAACATTTGTCATATATATGTATATATATGGCCCTATAAACGTTGTTTTGCCGTATTATTACCCTACGGCCTATTCTCAGACCTACCAGATATCTACCAAAAATTTCATAAAAATTGGTGAAGCTAATAATCAAGGAGTTCGATAACAAATACTGTGACTCGACGACATTTTTATAAACTAGAAGATAATTATACTGTATAATAGAATAAGTAAAAAATACGATAGGACGATTTGGTTAGGGGATTAGTTTTTATAATTTATCGCGATAGATAATTTAGTCTAGCTTTTTTTTTCCGCGGAGAAAATTTTGTAGAGAGTAGGTCAATTATATCCTTACTGCAAATGTACATCATTTCTTGAAATTTGCAAGAACTTATTATGTGTGCCTGAAATCCGCGACGTTCCATACAATTCGTAGTAAGGGAGCTTTATGCAATGAGAATAAATATTTATTTAAACAAAAAACAAATTCTTATGTTTCAAACAAACATCCTAAACAAGTGTTGTCCAAAATATTTATAAAGTTTATTCCAAGGAATGTTGAAATGATTTACGTTATTAATTACACCATCGAGTGGCACCTCGATGACACTAGATGAAAGGACGGACCATTCGAACGCTGCCGTACCTGGGACTTTGTGTTTTAGATGGAGTAGGCTGGTCGAGCACCTATACCATCTTGATAGCTTAGTCGTCGTAGCCAACAGAAAAGACCAACACGAAGAAACAATTGGTACAATTAGTTGAGTCTAAGGAGTTATTTCTTAATGATTGGCGATACTCATACATAAATATATGACAACTGTAACGCTGCCGAAACTTCGGGAAATAAGGTAATTACGTTTTTCCTAATAAATAATCGCGATTAGACCCGTTTAATATATAGCTAAGAAGTTAGCTAACGAATGACGCTAGGTTTGATTTTTTAAGATTATAAAAAAAAGGTGTCAACCTACATTTTCAGCATTCTTATAATAAGTGCCATACTGTCGTTCGTCTATAGAAATCCTACTAACGTACAACACAAATTTGTCCGCCCCTTTGAACACAATGTTTTATGAGGAACTAATCACTGGTTTTGGGAGTGAGAATTCACTTAAAGATATATCTGTCATGCTCTTTTTTATAAGAAATCTAAAGAGATAACACGATCAGAATATTCTTATAAATATTTACACAATGAAATCTCAATCCAGAAACAGGCGCGAAGTATTTAGGCTATTTTATCGAATACCTTCACAACGAACTTTACTGTACAACATAATATTACTAAAATATGTTATAAAGTAATTTTATTTTATTATAATAGGAAAACTTAACATAGTTTTCCTATTATAATAAAATTACTTTATGACTATTGTAGTAAATAAACTAATACATTTCCCTATACAATATTAATACTTTAAAGTATTTACATATTTACAAAAAAAAGTTATGTTCTATTATGGAAAAGGAGCAATTTTCACTAATAAAATTTAATATACTTTTTATTTTTCATATTGTATTTTCAGCTTATTTTCATGATTCAAATATTTGGCAACAGGTTTGTTAAACGGTCAGTGTAGCACTTATCTCTATCCTAACATCAGCAATAAATACTATTTTAATAAATTGTCCCGTAACAAAAGCAATAAGAAGGAAGCAAAATGTTTACTTTTAAAATTAGTAAAATTTTTACAAACGCACCGTTAAAACGCATCCAAATTAGCACTTTTCTTCTCAAAGAGTATTTAAACTCAACCAGGCTTACAGTTCGAATAACGATTAGCAATTAAGCTTCTCTCACGAAAACTTTACAAGATTACGGTGTTGCGAGTAAGTGCCGGTCGCAACACGTGATACTCGGAGCAGTCTGCCGATGATACTGACTCACACAGCTCTGGTTGCTCGACTTCACCCACCCCAGACAGACTCTACAACCACCCCTCAATTTCCTCGCCATGTACCGCGTACACAGCCTGCTTGTCACACTCTAACTATCGCTTCGGTACAGTCGCTGAGCAATGAAAGCGCAACTTCGTACAGTCATCGGCTAGTGGTAGGTTTTGTAAAGGATTCGCTTCCTCACTTTCTTGTCAGTTTTCATTTATAGGCGGCGACCACAATAAACTGCGCTTTTAAAGGAAAACTGCTGTAAGGCACAAGCGAGAGAAGCGAGACACATTGGATTATTGTGAAAGAACTGTATTGATTTATCATCATTTACAATTCAGTAGTATTTTCCTTCACCGTTGGCTGACGGTGAAGAAAAACATTGTGTGGAACCCGTAGTATCTGAGGTTTTCAGCAAACATCTGAGGTATATGAACACAGAGAACACATACCTCAGCGCTTGAAATTGCCAATCCACAGTAGATACGTCTGGTGCTTAATCCTTTGATTAACTCTCACTTTGGAAAAGGCCCGTGGTCTACAGTGAGACGTATGGGATGGACGCTGCATTTTTATTCTTTGTTGCTATAAGGAAACATGTTTAATGTAGATTTTTTTAAGCTACTTTACTTGGAGCTACTTTCGTCAAGTCCGTGGAGAAGTAAATAAATAGATTAATAAGTATGCTGAGATAAACAAATAAATAACTAATTGACAAGTTTTCAGCTATACAATAGATATGGACTTAATAGTCCATACTCAATAATTATATTATCCACAAGTATATATAGACTTATTCACTGGATAGAGCTTATCCATGGATAAATATATGAGTACTGGCAGATAGTATTCAGAAAGTCGGGCTTAAGTGTGTAAACAAAATATAATCTTTTGGTCATAAAACTCAGTAATAATTATTATGTATACAGCAACTTGGTAAGCCCCGTCCTTCATTATGCTCAAAGAAAAGATATAAAATACAAAGGACAGCCGCTGTTTTGAAAATATTCCATTAGCTACCCATTTCAAATTCAACGATGGCTTTACCTTTCACAATATATTTTTGTTTCTTCTCATCGTATCTTTTAAACAGAGAAAAATACTCCATTAATTATGCTGTTTACGGAAATTGTTTATTCCATTTGAACGTTTAAGTGTCAAGCTTCCCAGCAAAGATTTAAAGCTTTTACTGCACTGAAAAAAATACGTCAAGTTAAAGTGTTAGTAGCCATTTCCTTCCCGCACTGAAGTTCGAGATTAGGTACAATTTAAATTCTATTGATATTTTCATTGGCCCATTAAACTTGGAATGGCAAATATCGGATTGTAATTTAGCATAAAAGCGGAAATTTCGTCGCGGGCGCGCCAAGATAGGAGCAAAAATATTGTCCGATAGGGCTCGCCCGAAGCTATTTTCGTAAATCGTTAATCAACCAGTGGAGCGGAAAACTGATAAGGCAGACCTTTCGGCAATTAACTTAATGGTGATTCTTTTTGCCTGCTGACGTAAATTGCCATGTTATTGCCTGGCCCAGCCCGGCGTCACCGATCGCGGCCAGATAACGTCCATATGTCCCGCCTGGGCCTTAATTGAATTCTATACATCATTGTTCGAGTTAATTATCGGGAAATCCGAATTCCATTTTGCTAATGTGCGTTTACGTCGCAAAAAAATAATTGTTCGTAAGTGAAGAAACCAAAGTTAGCATGTCTACACAACCTACGACAGTGGTTTTAATAGAATAGACGTACCAGTTGCGTGTATGTATTGGCAATCTCGAAGAGCAAGACTTGGTTGCGAACCTCCGATAGGAGACGACTCAAGAAGAAGAATAAGAGACAGTAACTCACTCGCTCCTACGTAAACAAAGAGCCTAGAAATCAGAAAAGCAAGACTTGGTTGCTAACCTCTGATAGGAGACGACTTAAGAAGAAGAATAAGAGACAGTAACTCATTTGCTCCTACGTAAACAAAGAGCCTAGAAATCAGAAAATTTGCAGATATCTTTTCTAACGACCTTGACACTGAGGAAGGTTTTTAGAAAAGAAAAAGGGAAAACGGCATTATGCAGGCAAAGTCGTACGCAACACGATATAAGACGATTGCTTAAAAAGTAAACTGTTCGTACCTTGCTCACACAACATAGAGGTTAGTATTTTTGAGTGAAAGACAAACAGTTACTACAGTTATAATACTCTCTTTAGTTAACCGTGCTGTACGTACCAAAATGCTGTCATTCGAAACCAAGGGAAGATTCTATTCAATAATTGATACGGCAATAAACGCCTTTCCTGACATTTTTAGGTCTCCGCGCTATATTTCGACTTTAACGGATTCCATAAAAGCGCAGACAACGGGGATAAAAGTGACAATTAATGGCACCCTCATCAAACTGCTCATAAAATTCGGCTTTACTGTATTTTATGGACATCTTGAACGAAAGCTGTGCTTTCGACAGAATCATTATAGAACATAATGATGTGAAAGAAATATTACGGACCTTTTTTGGCACGATGGGATGGCTTAAAGGTTTAATTTAAGCGCAAAATGACCTAGTCGCAAAAAGTCGTATTTGCGAAATGTCCTATCCATTCATTCAACTGTAAAGGACATCTAGTACACAAAACTTTCGTGGCGGATATTGAAAAATATATGCTTAGCGCCAATCTAGTTTGTTCAAAGATTTTGTCTCATTCTTGTTCGACATTTTGCAACTAGGAGATTTTGTGAGTTGGCCAGTTCGCGGTTCAAGAGGGTATTTTGTGAATATAAGGCTGACTTGCGCCAAATCTATCTGATAGCACTACGTATTTGTCCATAGATATCCGCAGCTATCCAGTAAATAAGTCCAAAAACGTTTTGCTTCATGGCATTTGCCTTGTTGTCCTTAGATAAATTAAACGTATGCGACCACAGTGTTCTGTGTATGTGACTGACTCAAACAATACATTGAGGCAGATTTAGGTTAACCAGTTGCTCGCCTGCTTCGGATATTTTACTTTCTCCGTCACTAATATTTATACTCCCTATTTAGATGGCATATGTTCGCTTAGGACATTTTTTACTGGCTATTGCACACGTTACTTCGATTTATTTCCTTCGTCATTTTTATAAATCATAATTATAAAGCAATTGCCAAATTGTTCTATGCAGTTTGGGTCAAAATAATCTGTAAAATACTGTTTCTATTACTATTTCTTCCATAAATAATCTCAATGTTGACATTGAAATACCTCACCACAGAGACTTACCCAGCCGTTCCGTAGCCAGGGGCCTCAGTTCAAACTCTACAGTGCGGTTTTTAATTAAAACCGACTCGCATTGAAAAGCTCCGCCGAGTTCCTGCGACGCCTCGTCATTAAGCTGACGAAGATATTATACCCGAAGATACATTACATTGGCTCTGAGAACGGCCAGTAAGGTAGCCAATGAATTGTGGTCAAGAACAGGTTTGTGGAAACGTTACCAATCCGGGAGGCCGACGAAAATGTGCGAGCGGCTGAAAAAAAAATACGAGGCTAGAAAAGGACCGGATGGGTTAGCGTGAATAAGAAGAAGCCTATGCGCAACGCTGTGATCTGGCTATGAGCTGGCTAGATTGATAGACGTTACATTGTGTGAACATCTCAATAAGTTACTGCGAGCTAGCTCCGACGTAATGCAGTACTCAAACTTCAAAAACCAAGTACCATTGGGTGGGCGCGAATATGACCTATGATTCATATTTGCTCCGACTGAAACTGATATCTGTGATTTCGTTTTGTCCTCTTTTATATACAGAGATCGATTGGAAACACTATTACAGAACATTAAAATGTTCTTTCTTTTTAGAAAAATAAATGTTACGAGTACATATACTTTTTGTTTTATTTATCTAAAACTAGCCGTCCCAACAAATCTCAACCATCCAGGGCGCCACCAAAACGCATGCAAAAAAATCATTCAAATCTGTCCAGCAGTTTAGGAGCTCATTGACATTCACACGAACAGTAGAATTAGTTATAAAGTTGTAACCTGTGGCTTACAGTAGGATGTTTGTAGGCAGCTTTTTATTATTACGCTGATGCGTGTAGGTATATCACTTTCATGCACTAATATAATATTTCTCAAGTCTATTTAGAAGAGTTCACTGACATATACACTAACAAGTACTGTCTCTGCTATTTCACGCACTTATGACTCGGCTCGGCATAAGAGTTTTCTGTGATTGTTTTGTTGCTCGGTCAACAATTTCTGAAAGCACGATTTATTATGTTAATTCTTCGAGTTTTGTTCATATTTATTTTTTACAACACACTAATATTATCAACGTCCCGCACAATGTAATAGCTATCAAAAATATTGTAGGTCTCTATTAGCTCACTTCGTCCTCAGTAGTTCAAATGGACTTCAGAAGTAATTGGTTATTAAAGTCAGGGAAATTGATTATACCATAGACATACTCCTAGTATTATATATAACTGAAACCTAGTATATATAACTAAATGTAATAGGTGTAAGCTGGAAGTGAAGTTACGTAACGTATCTTTACGTAACGTAACGTATCTTTACGTGACGTAACGTATTATAACATTGAAGTCTAATGTTCATTCCCGATTCAATCCGAATCCGATATCAGACAAAGATCCTACAAGAAACTCTAAACTAGGACAATTAATTAACTTTACAACAAAGCCTTCGCAATATTGGGTGAGAATCAGAGAAGACTGTCGGAAACTTTATACTACAGAGCTTCCTTTTGCTCTCTTAGCTAGTTTTTACCTTTGTATCTATATTGAAGTAGACCTCGGCCCACTTGAAAATGAAATATATTTATTATCGGTTCAGAAATTAAAACTTACATAAGTTAAAACTAAACACACATTGTGCTAAGAAAAAAAAGCCGTATTGTCCTGCATGCATCACAAAAAGAAAAAAATATTTGTCTGCCTTCTTCTGCACTTCTTGTCTGCGCTTCTGCCTATAACAGCAAGAAAACTCTAAAACCTCCGGTAAAAATATAGCAAGAACGTAGTGGCCTTCGTAACAAAAAACAAAAAAAAAATCAAGATTAAACCCATCAAAATCGGACAAGAGTCTGACAGAGTTGAGTCTCAATAGAGTTGGAGCCCGAAAGCATCAAATAATTTACTTATGCTAATTTGACGTCACCCTTAGGACCATATCCAATTTTCCCGTGTAATAAACTTTTCCTTTCCGGAAGTGTCGCTTTCTCTGGTCTCTTTGTTACTGTGGATACAGTCAGACAAAGAAATGCAGCATTGAATTGCAGGATTACAAAGGTGAAATGGAATAGAGAACAGATTGCCACTTCGAATTTCTTCCATTTAGTGAAACTCAATTTGCAAAGCTCTAGGTACTTTTTTGTACCAAATAAGTAGGTTCGATGACTCGAACTCGAATAACCGGTGCTTTCTGGAATGTCAGTTTAACTGAAAACCTACGTGTCTTATTTATATGACACAAATCCGTGAAACATTCCTCAAATACAATTTATATTGTCTAGTGTAATGGGATAGTCCATTATAAAATGTATATGTGTGAATGTAGGTTTAAAGAATCGCGTTTTTATATATGACTCTGGTAGTGGGAAGCGGGGGGAATACATCGGTCAGTATTATGGGTCCTCTTAAAACGTTCTAATGAACTAAGTCTACCTCTGCCCCCCCCCCCCCCCCCTCTTTGAACGTCAACAGAATAGATAGATAGAGAACACTTTATTGCACAAACGAAAAATAGAATACAACCATGATTTCTTAAATTTAAGTGGTAGCGGAGCGGTGTAAAACGCCGACTTCTCAATCGGGATGTCGTGGGTTCGAACCCCGGCTTGTATCAATGACTTTGTTTTCAAAGTTATGTACATTTGTGAAATTATAGTAGCAATACCACTCGCTGACCGTGAAAGAAAACATCGTAACGAAAGCCTAGTGTCTGAAGGTTTGATCGTCTCGTAGCTATAATAGTAATAAAAGCTTGACCAAATGTTCTTTATAAAATTTCATCGTTTTTATCCGTTCGAATCAGAAAATTAAGTGACATACATATTCACCAAAACGTTGCCAAACAACTAGAAAAGGTCTATGAAAAAATATAAATCTACTTGCAACAAAAAGACTCTATATCCTCATGCATAGTAGTCGTGCAGAGAAGGGTAAACGTACCTCAGCGTTTGCTACGTACAATGTCCCAACCATGAGGAAGTGCGGAAATCTCAGTTCTTACTATCGCCGCTCTTCGCCGTGAGCGATACAATATGTGCAGCACGGGACAGGATGATGTAAATATTTACGGAAATTCAATCGGCTACGTGAGTATTAATTACTTATATAAGTCTAGCGATCCCCAACCCGCATGCCCAGCGTGGGGATTATGGGCATTACCCCTCAATGATGGTACAACCGTGCGCTATGGCGCTCATTAGGGGACGGCTATGTCCAGCAGTGGACTAATATAGCCTGAAGAAGATAAGTCTAACAAGACTTCTATCCGTACTTAGCCGCACAGTTGGGCCTTGGACGTAGCAGCGCTGAGGTATGTTAACACTTCAAACACATGGGTTCCGAGTTGGTTTAGATAGATAGATAGATCGAAAATAGATCACGAAAGGGTTGGTCCAATAGTTCAAAGTCGCTCAGCGAGCTATGGAGAGAGCTATGCTCGGAGTTTCTCTGAAGGATAGGATTTGTATCGAATTCATCCGACAGAGATTCAAAGTTATCGACATAGCTCTGAGAATCAGCAAGCTGAAGTGGCAGTGGGCTGGCCATATCTCGCGAAGAACCGACAACCGTTGAAGTAAACGTGTTCTTGAGTGGAGACCGCGACTCGGCAAACGTAGTGTAGGACGCCCTCCGACTAAGTGGGATGACGATCTGTCAAAAACTGTATTAATACATTATATCACAATACCATTGTTATTGGAGTCCTCTTAATGTATAGCACTTTAACTAAACTTTTCGGTATTTCCTAATTGATAAATTTATGACAAAACAGATGTTAGTTTTTCCTCATTATGTTTTCCAATAGTTTTTGACTTAGATTTCGACTCTCATTTTCCTCACATGGAAATCCATACTCGAATAATCCATCCAGTTTGATTCCGATAAATATAGGAGTAAAACTAAATGTTTGATTTCTTTTTTCATAACTTTTTTTTTAATCAAACCCATGTAAATACTGCGTTTAATTTAATTTATAAAAGGTTATAAAAAATTCTGAGTCAAACTCCTCATAAATTCAAACAATCCAAGAAATATTGTCACTATAGGACAGTCACTACTATAGTGCCTGTATCCTACAGGGGTAGGCAGAGACAGGGACTGCCACTTGCCAAGATCCTGACAGATCGCCTTCGCTTCATAAGTCGAAAAAAAAATATTTTTAGTATTCACCTTAGATAAACAGTAAACCTATCCACCCAAAATTCCAGTTATGTACCAGTTAAAACCGAAAAATATATACCTACCTAGTTAGAGCCACCGTTCTGCAAGTGAAATATAAAATTAAATATTACTACGTAGACAATTCACGAGAAATTATAAGCATTCTATGATAGCTTTACTAGATAACTGGTAATCTCTTTTATTCCAGTTTATGTCTCGTTACTAGGAAAAAGAGTTTCTTATACCGTTTGTAAGTAATTATTTAGATATCCCGTTTTCGTATTAAGCTAAGTAATCAGGTATTTATTTTTATGTTAAGGGCTATCCACACTGAAATAAAGTTGACATTTTATCGTCACAATTAGAAAACAGAGCAGATTTCTTTTAGTGATTTTCTGTTTTTATGTAATTCTGGTGAATTTATTTATCTGTGGTTTTTCAGCTAAGTTATTGGACTAACATAAATTTCATTTGCACTCGATTAATGTCATTTGCATTCAAAAACATAATAAATATTTTTGAGTGCCCCAAAATTACATATTAGCCTGATAGTTTCTTTAAAATAAAGCTGTGGTATCTAATCTAATCTAATCTGTGGCTGTGGTAGCTGAGTGGGTAGAACAATGGACTCGCAAGCGAGATATACAGGTTAGATACCCAGTGCGGGCATGTTTTTGACCAATGACTTTGTTTTATTTCAAAGTTACGTACATTTGCGAATTTGTAGTCGTATTACCACACGCTAACGGTGAAGGAAAACATCGTGAGGAAACCCGCGGCTTGGTTGGCTCCGCATGTATTGACTAGTCTTTCGTGTGGGCTAGTCCGAGTAAGCTGTCAGGATGATATAGGTGCTGGGCAAGGCTACATCATCTAAAAACCATGTCCCAGGCACTGCAGCACCCGAGTGGTCTCTTCACCCATCTAGTGTGAGTGAAGATGCCTGGACGCTGTAAAAATCATCTCATTACGTAGATGCAAAGGCTAAAGTTTTTTTCTAAATACCAAATCTAAATGACCTAACTGTTTATTACCAAGCCGACAGTCTACAAAACGGCTAACTCGGAATAAAGTGGCGAGGTGGGGTCAGCCCTTTATGTACCGAAGTATCGGTACTGGGCATCTCGATGTCCCCCGTACATTAGTTAAGCAAACAAAGGCCAGGCTTGATAGAGATCTTCCATTTGCTCACTTAGGGAATGGATATCAATTGCTAATGGGCATCAATCAATCGGTACGTACGAAACAAAATATTGGGCTTTATTCGGTAATCGCGGAAGCGCTCGTGGCCTAGTCGAACCGCGTGATTGGAATCAATCACTTGAGTTAAGCAACAACAGACGCGGTGAGGTGCAGGATGGGTGACCGTCCTGTGACTACCGCTAGTGGCATTTTTCCGAGTGCTACCGTGCTTCGCAAGGCACATTAAGCCGTCGGTGCTGTCATGTAATGGCAGACGTTAAGCCATGTCAGAGGCCTTATGGGCAGCTTGATAACTTTGACAGTAAGATCCGCAATTTTTATTTACAAGTTTGGTTAAATTTCCATATTTTCTATGATTTTGAAAAGTTTTATTGTTCATATTCTATTCGACTGCTGCGTTAGTGTAGCGGTAATGTGCTAGAGTAATATTGGTCGTTCGATTCTCGCTACAGACTTGACTATACTAGATATGTACAAATAGCCTCAGGCTGTGTGTATTTATTGATCACTATAACACAGGATATCCTAGTTTCGGATCAGGACATCTGTTTCTTGTGGTTAATAATTTAATCGTAAACCCTTAACATCACTTCGTTCCATTTCCTAAAGTATTCGTAGAAAATGTCCGTTTCGAAATTGATAATGTAGAGAGGCAGTGTAAAGCTTTCTTTTTCTTCTGTTCTTCTGTTTTGCCGAGACATTGGTAGCAACAATGGCAAAGTGTGAATATTTAAATTTAATTAAAAAACTTTCTTCGTAAAATTCGTGACTTCAAAAGATTCACAGCAGCCTGCGAATAAAATATGGTGCTAAAAAAATAGTACAGTCGGTGACCACAAACAGTGGCGGCGCGGAAGTGAGAATGGAACAAATATGATTGACCTTACTATGGTATTTGGTGCAACTACTTCCTTTTAACTAGGTACCTACTTTATTTAGATTAGTGATCAACCCGCATACTATGCGCACTAAATCATGAAACAAGTGATTAGAATCAATCACTTGAGTTAAGCAACAACAGGCGCTGTCAGGTGTTTGATGAGTGACCATCCAGTGACTACCGCTGGTGGTATTTTTTCCAAGCACTTTAAGCCGTGAGTGCCGGCTGTCGTGTAATAACAGTCGTTAAGTCATGTCAGCGACTTTATGGGCGACTTGATAACTTCTGACAGTAAGGCGCGCCACTGTCTTACACTCCTCCACTAACCCGGACTTGGCCTCCGTGGTGGAATACGGGCTAACGTTCCTGCAATGCAGGAAGAGACCCGTGCCCCAGCAGTAGGGACATACAAAGGAATGATATCATATCATCATTTATTGTTACTAACGAAACATTGGATAATAATTGTCTATAAATACATAAAATAAATATTAATCTGAGATTTAACCCGACGTAACTACAATGGTTAACACTGCACATATAGATAGAGAACACTTTATCTATAATATAAAAATGAATCGCTGAATGTGTTGATAAGCGCAAATCTCGAGAGCAGCTGAACCGATATCGCTAATTATACGGAGAGAAAATTAAAAAATTAAAGAATCGACTGTTAGGCGGTACGAAGTTCGCTGGGTCAGCTAGTTGTACAAAAAAATGGAAATTACACAGATATTTCTTAACCTAAGAGTACAAACGGCGGCCTGTAATATAATTAAATATAATATAATATAATATAATATAATATAATATAATATAATATAATATAATATAATATAATATAATATAATATAATATAATATAATATAATATAATATAATATAATATAATATAATATAATATAATATAATATAATATAATATAATATAATATAATATAATATAATATAATATAATATAATATAATATAATATAATATAATATAATATAATATAATATAATATAATATAATATAATTGTTATATATGTATATCTAGCTATAGATAGGTAGGTGGCTGTGCCACCGGTCTTGCTTGCGGACCAATAAATAATCAGTGTGCCGATACCTGCCGTTTCACTTACACGCCCCATTCGGATATAACAGTGGCGACGAGGATCTACCCGCGTTAGCGAAAAATCATGGCTCAACTCGGAATCCTAAGCAGTTTTGACCATAATTCACAGTGTTGGCAAACTTTCAAAGGCCGAATAACTCAATGGTTTATCGCAAACGATGTGGAGGCCGAAGTGAAAAAAAGAGCGGTGTTATTAAGTGCACTCAGTGATTGCACCTTCAAGTTGGCGGCGGATTTGGCTTTGCCAAAAGATATTCAAACCGTACCGTATGATGTTATTATCATACTCTTGGATGAACATTTCACTCCGAAGACAAAGGGATTCGGTGGGAGATACAACTTTTACGCCGCGACACAGAGCTTGGAAGAGACTCACACACAATGGGCAGCGAGACTGCGTGGACTAACGGCGAACTGTCGTTTTCTCAATATAGAAGAGGCGCTTCGTGACCAGTTCCTGATGGGCATGTTACCAGGTCCTGAACGGGACAAATTGTTTGCACAAGATCTCGCAGACTTAACATTGGCAAAGGCGGTTGAACTTGCGGACAGCATGAGAAGCGCGCGGGCGATGACAGCTGCCGCGTCGGGACAACAGGGCCGGGCGCAGGACAATCAGCTTTTCAAAATCGCAAAAAGTTCAAAAAGTGCTAGTGTATACCAAGTGCAATGTCAAGTGTGTGGGTTAAAAAACCACGAAACTACGAAATGTCGTTATGCAAAATACAAGTGTAAGAAATGCAATGAAAAAGGGCATTTACGTCGCATGTGTACCAAAATTAATTTCATAGAAAGTGAGGGGGTACTTCATGAGAATGGCGATGATGACGGTGAGTTGTCGTTGTTTAATATTCGCTCGGTGAGGGGGGAGCCAATGACTGAACGGGTGTTGGTCCAGGGCGTGCCAATAGATTTTCAGGTCGATAGTGGGTCTGCTGTCACGGCGATTTCAGAAAAAACCTACCAGCAGATTTTTAAACATGTGCCATTATCGTTACCATGCAAGCGGTTGCTCTCATACACAGGGGACAGCATCAACTGTGTAGGTATTGCACGGTTAGACTTGTCTTACTTAGGCCACACTAGTGTTCTGAATGTATATGTCATACGCAACGGTGGTCCGCCCCTGTTAGGTCGAGATTTTATATCGATTTTTAAACTTGAAATGATGCCGGTAAATTATTGCGAAAAGGCAGACGATCTTATTGTTCAATTACAATCCACTTTTGCTGCTGTGTTTTCAGACCGTTTGGGCAAGTTTAATAAATTCACTGTAAAATTGCAGCTTAAAGAAGATGCTAAACCTGTTTTTTATAAAGCGCGGTCAATGGCCTATGCATTAAAAGAAAAAGTCAACAAAGAGATAGATCGGTTATTACTTGAAGGTATATTGCAGCGAATTGATTATGCAGAGTATGCGTCACCAGTGGTGCCGGTTTTAAAACGTAACGGATCAATTAGGCTGTGTGCGGATTATTCTGTCTCATTAAATAAGCAGCTACAAATAGAACAGTATCCGTTACCGACAGCGCATGAGCTCTTTACTAGGTTGCATGGTGGGCAACAATTTAGTAAACTAGATCTAACACAGGCGTACGCACAGTTTGAGCTGGACGAAGCTTCTCAGAAGTATACTTGCATAAACACACACCGAGGTGTTTTCAAGTACACGCGACTCGTGTTCGGTTTGGCGAGCGCCCCGGCTATCTTCCAGCGCGCAATGGACTGCGTGCTAGCGGGCATGGAGGGAGTTCTATGCTTATTAGACGACATATTGGTTACAGGGGTGACGAAAGACCAACACTTAGAAAGACTGAGCGCAGTGTTACTCAGATTGCAGGATGCAGGATTAACATTGCAAAAAGAGAAATGTGAATTTCTAAAAGACGAAGTGGAATACTTGGGGCATACGATTGATAAACATGGATTGAAAAAGTCATCAAAAAAGGTCGAGGCAATGCTCAATGCCCCAGTACCCACAAATGTCTCGAAACTTCAGTCGTTTCTGGGATTGGTAAATTATTATAGGAACTTCGTTCCCGCGGCTTCAACCGTTCTTAGTCCACTGTATAATTTATTGCAGAAGGGGACCAAATGGTGCTGGACGCCTGAGCATGACGATGCGTTTAAAACAATTAAAGAATTATTAGCATCAGAACAAGTTCTAGCACACTTCAACCCGGAAGCAAAAATTATTTTGACTGTGGACGCGTCACCGAGTGGGTTAGGGGCGGTACTATCGCAAGTCGGTGAAGACGGAGTGGAGCGGCCCGTCTCATTCGCATCTCGCACTCTAAATAAGGCAGAAAAAAATTATGCCCAGATCCAAAAGGAGGCAACTGCTATTGTTTTTGGTGTGCGACGATACCATCAATACCTGTATGGTCGGGCTGTACCTTTCACTCTCCGAACCGATCATAAACCACTGCTCTCTATTTTCGGCCCTTACCGCGGGATACCGGAAGTATCGGCCAACCGGTTGCAAAGATATGCACTTTTTTTAAGTGCATATAATTATACTATTGAGTATGTACGGAGCGCAGATAACAGCGCCGATTTTTTATCTCGAGCTAGCTTGCCGGAGTGTGAGTCACGCGGCACGGGAAGCCAGGGGGAAAGATGCGCGGGCAGCGGGGTGCAAGCGGCATGTGACGTAATAGAGGATCGCGCGTCTTATGTGAATTTTGTGATTGATGCCAGTTTGCCAATAACAATTACAATGCTGCGCGAGGAAACCCGCAAGGATGTTATCCTTAAGGAAGTTATACATTTCATTCAGCAGGGTTGGCCATCTAAAATCACCAATACTGACTTGAAACCATACTTTTTAAACCGATCTGAGTTATCGTATGAAAGTGGGTGTGTCATGCGAGGGCACAAAATAGTCATCCCAGCAAAATTAAGGCCGCAAATATTATCAGAATTGCACAAGTCTCATTTAGGTATTTGCAAAACCAAAGCAGAAGCTCGCAGTAGGTTTTGGTACCCGTCTATTGATGAGGCGATTGAAAAAATTATAGCGAGCTGTAATATTTGTTTACAACTCAGAGCGTCACCGAACCGGGCGCCGTTAGCTGTCTGGCCCTACCCACTTCATCCATTTTATAGAATCCACATAGATTTTTTGGGCCCAATTTACAATAGCATGTATTTGGTAATCGTGGATGCCCATACAAAATGGGTAGAAGCTTATCACATGAGCACCGCCACAACTACAGCAGTAATAACTAAATTGCATGAATTCATGTCTAGGTTCGGGGTTCCGCATACGATGGTCAGCGATAATGGCACAGCGTTTGTCTCAAAAGAATTCGAATCGTTCTGCGCGGTGAATGGTATTGAGCATGTGACCTCACCCACATATCACCCGTCGAGCAATGGGCAGGCGGAGAGCTTTGTAAAAATAATTAAAAAGGGGATTAAGTCCAGTATTTTGAGTTGCAACGGTAATACTAAAGGAATCGAAGCTTGTTTACTAAAATATTTATTTGACTACAGAAATTCTGTACATTCAACAACAGGAAATTCGCCTGCCGAATTGGTATATGGGCATAAACTACGTTCACGCCTGGACCTGCTCACGGACAGGTCGGACGGCAAACCGTCGTCATCATCGGACAGTCTCACTAATCACGTTCGAATGAAACAGTCTTTGCAGAGTAAAGCATATGGCGGGAAAAATAAACAAACCATTGTAGCAGGCGATGTGGTAATGTACAAGAAACCAAACAATAGTAATCAATGTGCATGGAATAAAGCTACTGTAATTAAAAAACTAGGTAAGGTGACATATTCTGTTAAAGATATTGTAACAGGACTTATGTATAAGAAACATAAAAACCAATTATTTGTATACAAAGGGACCAACAACAACACTGAAACCAGTTATGACAGCCCATTGGAAATTAGTGACGTCACGTCTGATCAGGACCCACAGAATACACATCAACCGCAGACGGAGGAGACAGGGACAGTCAACTCTTCACCGCCTAGGGATACAAGAGCAGACGGTGATGCAGTCTCGGATCAAACTCAAGACACCAACGAAGAGTTCCATGAGGCTATAGATATGGCAATTGAAGGTCAGAACTCACCCAGCAGACGAGCGGGCGGTAGGTTGTTGCGTCCCTTGCCTAGAGTTAATTACAAACCTTTTCTTTAGATTAAGTACAAGATATTAGTTTAATATTATATAATATTCCTGGGATTGTTAATTAGAGGGAGGAATGTTATATATGTATATCTAGCTATAGATAGGTAGGTGGCTGTGCCACCGGTCTTGCTTGCGGACCAATAAATAATCAGTGTGCCGATACCTGCCGTTTCACTTACACGCCCCATTCGGATATAACAATAATATAATATAATATAATATAATATAATATAATATAATATAATATAATATAATATAATATAATATAATATAATATAATATAATATAATATAATATAATATAATATAATATAATATAATATAATATAATATAATATAATATAATATAATATAATATAATATATATAATATAATATAATATAATATAATATAATATAATATAATATAATATAATATAATATAATATACATCTAAAATATAAAAATGAATCGCTGAATGTGTTGGTAAGCGCAAATCTCGATAGCAGCTGAACCGATTTCGCTAATTCTTATTTTAGAATATTCCTTGAAGGACGAGGATGGTTCTTACGAAGAGAAAAATAAAAAAAAATATTAAAGAATCGACTGTTAGGCGGTACGAAGTTCGCTGGGCCAGCTAGTTTAATATAAAGAATGTAATTTTTCTACGTTCACTTTATTTTATTTTTGTTTTATTTCCCCAACTAGTTTCATAGTTGGGCCATAATTGCGTGTATGAACACCTCAGACACTCAGATTTCTCATACCTCACCTCATACACAATTTTCTCCATCACTGTTATTAAGTGGATTTCTTGCACTCACTCTCCGTAATGGTTTTGAATTCAATTTCTTGGTTTGTTGTAGGTTTTTAGTTCAAATTTATGATTAATTTGGTTTTGTAACATTTATCCCTGTATCAAATTTTTTGATAGTGTTACAACCTTAAAGTGAAACGTTAACTAGAAATATACCGTTTAATTAACAATTTAGGTTGTTTAAAAACCTATTTAGAGGCTAAAAATTTCACCCATGCCGGGATTCGAACCCGCAACCTCTGGCTATTCGTGCCAGCGCTCTACCAATTGAGCCAATGGGCGACTCACCGGCATCAGTGAAATTTCGAACCTCTTTACACTATTCTCTGTATTACGTACAGGCAGCGACATCTGACTTAATCAAATTGCATTACTTACAGCCCCGACTACCTACTTTGCAGTTAGGTTTTACATCGGAACGATATCACTGTACCCTCATGATTATACTATTTTTATTTTTAATGCACTAACCCGTGCTAAGGACAAATTTAAAACCTATTTAGAGGCTAAATAGGTTTAGGCAATTTTGGTTGTTGTTGGTCATCCTAATTATAAGTAAAGTAACAACAACATAATAATTTCGCTTCGAGAATGTTCTTTAGTCCCACTTTACCTACTTCTTGCTGCCACAAACTTTGACGTCGCAGTTTCTGCGAGTATTTTCTCTAGCTGAAGCTTTAAAACCATAAAATTTGGTATCTTTACTTATAAGATTTAAATAATGTGTACATTTGTAACGAAGTAGATTTACTACGCAATGGAAATGTCTTAATATAAATAAATTCTAATTAAAACTGTTTTTATACGGATTTCACTTGTTTATTATATTTTTACAATTTAATAAACAACAGGTCTAGTCATCATCTCGGTCACCCGATACCACGGTACCTGTAAAAGTGCCGAAACGTCGGAAAATTGTAAAAATATAATAAACGAGTGAAATCCGTATAAAAACAGTTTTAATTATGTCTAGTACTCGTGTTAACCTTAGAAAATACTATAAATAAATTCCATCATATAATTCGTATTCGAAAAAAAAAACCGCTAATAGCTACGAAAATGTAGAAAAACTTAAACAAAAACTGATGCTATGTCACATACCATGATTATAAGGCCGCCAAATGTACATCTTCTATAGTAACTGTTGTCTCTGTAATTATTTTGTGGTGTGTACAACAAAGAATCTTTTTATCTTATCTTATACCTACAGTAATATGGTTACCTACAATGATTACCTTTAGTGCACGTGGTCGTGGGTTCGAACCCCGGCATGTACTATTGACTTTGTTTTCTAAGTTATGTACATTTATGAAATTATAGTAGCAATACTACTCGCTGACGGTGAAGGAAAACATCGTAAGGAAACCCTAGTGTCTGAGGTGTGTAAATAAACGGGGTGTGGCCTCTTAATAAAATTAATGCGAGACGCCACCTCGTCACGAAATAAAATATATAAACATATAAAATATAACCTGAAGGGTTGTAAATTATTTTAAAACTAATTGGCTTAGTAAAATAGTCGTGATCGTCTAGAAAAATAATAAAAGACCCATACGTTGTGTTGTGTATTGAAAACCATAGAAAATGAAATAAAGACAAGGTTTAAATAAAATCTGCAAATTAATTAACCGTACACATAATCAGTATAAAATAAGAAAAACATGCAACTTAGCTTCGGTCAGTAATCGTAAACGCCCCAGGAAAAAACAGCATCGAGACTCGATCAGCCTCAATGCCCGCGACTACCGAGAGAGTGAGCACTGCGATCCTTCTGTACACTTCATTATGCATGTCGCTGCATGCCCGTTGTTTTTCTAGGAAGACTTTTGACACACGCGCCTAGCCAGTTTCACCCGCAAATCAAAAAACAAGTAATAACGTGTAAAATAAAATAATTTAAAGTATGATAAAATACAAATAATATGCCAAAAATCACAAAATAATGGAATAAAAGGGAAAATTCACGGCGTTTGTAGACAGCAAATCTCCTTCCTGTGGATAAATGGAAATGGGAGGGGTTCTAGACTTTCAGAAGAAAATCTAGAAGAACTTTTGTTTCCCTAGCGTGATGACGATGGGCTCCCTTCCAACGCTACACCCATCCCGACGAGCTTCCACAAGAAACTCGCTGCTTCAAAATCCATCGGGACGCAACGTATCACCCTATCACATTCAAACCTTCACTTAACGCCCGACATCCGCTGAAAACATCATTCATCCATGTTATGTCGTGGTTCTTAATAAAGCAAAACAAGATGTCCTACGGTTTTTGCAAGTGTATTACCCATTTGACCTCCGGGCTAAGGAACAGGCTACCGTCCTACACACGTCATTTAAGACAGGGATTCAGGCTAGCCGTAGAGAACCAAAATCCCATCAAGCCGAGTCGTACACCCGTGAAAACCATCTTCACCTCATCGACACAAAATGTACCTCGAGCTGTACACCCGTGACGATACTACTTTAACTCTACTAGAACACACACGACATACAATCCTATAATCACACAATCTCAATTCGACCCTAGCTAAAGTGAAGATAGAACGCATAGAACGTTCCCGATGAAACCTGTAATATCCATGATGACGTAGAAAATCCTTGTAGTGATGTAGATCCATGATGATGTAAAAAATCCTTGTGACGTATATCCATGATGATGTAGAAAATCCTTGTATTGACGTTGATTCATGATGATGTAAGTAATCCATAATAATGCAGCTCAGCTTGTCGTAATAAATACAGAAGATATTAACTCCGTCGTTTCTCCAAAATCGCAGCTCCATTCAGATGAAATAGTGTTAGTAAAACCTCCTCCTAAAGACAAATTATTTTGTCTTGTCCATTGTGCTCCGCTCCTGTTGATGATTCCTAGTTCCTAGCTAAGATCAAAAAGGCAAACGCAGAACCCCTGTGGGAAGCACCGCACCTTCTATTCTCGCTAGTTAGTGGGAAATCTATAAATAGAACTGGAAGAATGAAAATTAAGACTGGCGGATATACGTAATTATAAAGTAGACTACACAAATAAAATATATATAAAACACGCATCGCGAAATTCGGAAAATGGTTTGCTCGGTTGAGAAAATTCTCCCCTCGACGGAAAACCCTTTGTTTCGCGGAAAACAGACCGATGCACTCTTTCTCCACTTTACGAATTCTGTGCTGGCTAGCTTAAGGCACTCACGAAGTCTTCACTGAGGACTTGTCCTAACAGAACACTTGTAACGCGGTAAGTCTAGATACTAGACTCTATAGAGTATTTCACGCGCGGTTGTAAGTTCTAGTAGAACTACCACTCTCTTAGAAGGCTGCGACTGAACTCCCCATGCCATCTCCCGGATTTCCCAGCTCTCCTCGGTTCAACGCTCGGCTTCACCCCCAAGAATACATTCATCAACTATTTTATGACCTACAATAAAATATCTAAATTTATGGCCTGAAGTGGACGAACCCAAAACTGGCACAAAAACGCCAAAATCTTGAAAACTCACTTACATGACTAAATTTTTTTGACTTTTGCCGGAGTGTTCCGTATTGGTCCCTGCAGTACTACGGATTGTAGGGCGATGTATGGAAAAACTGTAAACTCTGGATTTGTAGTCATGAAAAATAATCATGACTATGGATATTGTCAGTTACATCATTGTACGTCTATTCGTTATTGAAATAATGAAGTCTTAATTACAACATTATTGTGGTTTGTTGATTAAACTAAGTCTTAACATAATCTATCTGATACATAGTAACAATAGTTATTGTAGAAAGTATGCAAAACGGGGTAATTTCCATATAAATTTATTCACAAAATGCATGGGTGAAAGAGGATAAAACCTATTCCACTCGAATGATCCGTCAACATGTGGCCATACAGCTCAAATTTCGTTGAGTTTCTTGGTGGAGACTCTTACAGAGCCCATAATAAATGTTATTTATTATTTTCAAAAACTGTGAGACCCTAAATTTGGAATAGATGTAAGCAGGGCTATATGGTAATGTTGTGATAAGAGGTTTGAGCTCCACTAATCTCGCCCCTATTACTGTGACTTACGATTGGCGTTGCCATGTCAAAGAACAGTGTTCGTTCGGCTCACTTGTACTTTCTTCGAATTTTTAGTTGACATTTATGGGTTTTATTGCATCTGTGTGCATACGTGTGACACGGCTGACACGACACTTGCGATCCTAGAGTTTATGGGTGAAGGTTTAAGACTCATGATCCTATACGCTCTGAATTTTTAACCACACCCAATGTAGGCGGCGCGTCACTTCCTAGGACTAAAATCATCCCCTCCTGAGGTCGAATAGTTCTTTAAGATCATAACAGGTGGCGTTACTTGTATCAATTTAGAAATATGTTGCTGAAAACTGTAAGGGTGAAAGGGTTGACCATTAAAGCCGTTACAGGTGTTAGCGTACCTCAGCGCTTGCTACAATGGCCCAACTATGAGGCTAAGTGCGGAAATCTTAGGTCTAACTAATTAACTATCTAGTGCACGTAAATAAATAAAAATAACTTCAATGGTCAAATTAAAAGAACTAGTGTTTAAGATACAGGCCCGGTTTAGTTTAAGCGCTGGCGGTTATAATGGATCCCTAGTTATTTTTCCAAAATTGTATCCCAATTCACTAAGAAAGCACTTATAATCACACAGGAAATATACCAAATGTAAACCTAAGTTAATTTTTTTTAAATTGTCCTTAGCACGGGTTAGTGCATTAAAAATAATATAATCAATTTTTTGTTTTATTATATTACTATCTGATCCGTTCTTTGTTTGTAACGATTAGCCAGAGGTCGCGGGTTCGAGTCCCGGCATGGGTGGAATTTTTAGCCTCTAAGTAGGTTTTTAAAATTATCTTTAGCACGGGTTAGTGCATTAAGAAGAATATAAACATAACTATTTCGCTAACACCACAAAAGGTTCTGAGATAACTGCTGAGAATTGAGGTACCTAATTGAGTTCTAATTACTAAAATAATAATACCTAATAACTTCCACACAACACAATCACTTGTCCTGGTCTCAAACTAGCATACCCAGTGCTATCGTAACCAGGCAAGTATATATATATATTGGCCTTTTTGAATCTACGTAATGAGATGATTTATACAGCGTCCAGTGGTATCTTCACTCACACTAGATGGGTGAAGGACCACTCCGACGCTGTAGTGCCTGGGACATGGTTTTATAGATGATTCAGGTTTTCCCAGCACCTATACCATCCTGACAGCTTAGTCGGCCTAGCCCACAGGAAAGACTAGTCAATACGTGCGGAGCCAACCAAGCCGCGGGTTTCCTCACGATGTTATCCTTCACAGTTAGCGTGTGGTATTGCGACTACAAATTCGCAAATGTACGTAACTTTGAAATTAAACAAAGTCATTGGTACATGCCCGCACTCGGGATCAAACCTGGGGCTCTCGCTTGCGAGTCCATGGTTCTACCCAATGAGCTACCACCGCTAGGCAAGGATATAACATAGAAATACACCCAGACTGAGGCCATTTATACTGATTTAGAAGCCTACAATAGGAATCGAACCTACGATCTCTGTTTCAGTAGTCTAGCGTGTTAACCGCTAGACTGAGGCAGTCAAATGGATGTAAATATCTTTTTTTCGCGATATTGAAGTTATCCCCACAGTAAAGGTTCATATGGGACCCCTTATTGTTCGGTAGAACTCCACTCTTCGGAAAGATAATGGGATTTGGTTACACCTTACACCCTCTGTACGTGATATCAACACTCTGACATACAGACCCTCTCTTCATGCCTCGCAGGAACCTTCAAGTCCGGGTTGTTGGATGATTGTAAGGCAGTGGCCTTACTGTCAGAAGTCTTTAAGTCGCCCATAAGGCATCTGACATGGCTTAACGACTGGCATTATTTGACAGGCGGCACTAACGGCTTAACGTGCCTTGTGAAGCACGGAAGCGCTCGGAAAAATGCCACTACCGGTAGTCACGGGATTGTCACCCATCCAGCACCTGACCGTGCCTGCTGTTGCTTAACCCAAGTGATTGATTCCACTCGGTCACTCGGTTTCACGAGCCAAGAGCCACGAGCGTCTCTGTACCCACTGTGTGTTGAAAAATTGAATCACAAAACCTTCTCCGAAAACTGTTTGTCCGCTCGTTGTGTCGAAAGTAAGCCGAAGAAAGGAAACAATTAAGCCCGAATAGCCCCTTTAAGCCCTGTTCCTTCTTGCATGTTGTTAGAAGGCTCCGCAGTACTGTTAAATCTTTTTAAAAGAGCCGCATAAGTCTCCACCACGGCACTCCATGGCACAATGGGGTAGACGGTTTCAGATGGACCGCTTAAAAATTGTAAGTTACATATATTTTAGAGTCTTTATCAACCCATTATGCCCCAACCGAGGGGCACGGGTCTCTTCCGTAAGGAAGGTATAGGCCAACATGGGGCCAAGTCCGGATTGGTGGAGGCTTGCAAGACTAGTGGCTGGTCTTCCTGTCAGAAGTTTTCAAGCCGCCCTGAGCTATCTGATTTGGCCTATACTTTCCTCAGGAAAGAGATCCGTGCCCCTCATTGGGGACATAATGAGTTGACAATGAAAGTAAATTTGGCAAGAAGTCTGATGCTCAGCCTAAAAACCAAATTGTGTACTGCCTCATAAGAGGGCTGGTAGCGGTGCGGTAGAACCGGCTTCTCAAACTTCCGAAAGACCTAGAATATCGCTGTTATGTTGTAAGGACTTACATAATATACATACAAAACCTCACGCCTGTATCCCAGAGGGGTAGGCAGATACCAGGGACTGCCACTTGCCACAGTCCTGACAGATCACCTTCGCTTCATCAACGCTATTTGGTCGATGTATGTCCGCCTTTACCAGCCCTTCCACTCACATTCGCAATATATATTTGTTTCGTCAGTCTTTGTTCCTTCATCCTCTCCACATGTCCAAACCAACGCAACATTCCTTTCTCAATTCTAGTCACTACATCCTCTTTCAGTCCACAACGTTCTCTAATCAGACTAAACCTCTAAACCTATTGGTAAAGTGTCGTGGTGGTGGTGATTTAAAACAAACTACGTATTTGACTTGCTTCCCGTGAGGCCCAATGAAGCGGCGTGGACCTTCTAACCAAATTTTGTCCAGAAACTTTGTTGCATTTTCGTCTAGAGTTACTTTAAAAACGCTTTTACGGCCCGAAATGTTAAAGTAAACTATACTTTAAAGTTTCCCAGACCACAAACGCTCGATACAGGAACTTTCTTTGAAATATCTAAAGCTCCCAAGCCACTTGAGTGAAAGCAAAGTGAATACTTATAGCAAAAATTGCAAACTCGTCTTCACGGTTCATATATTTATAACATATTTCATGAAGAAAACTTAAAACACTTGAAAAACTTGTCACTAACAGGCTTAAGATTTTTCATGTACTTTTTATTAGATATATATGGTATGCAAGAGCGGTGGAAGCGGAGCGGTAGAACGCTGGTTTTTCAATCGCGAGGTCGTGGGTTCCAATCCCGGCATGTACAAGATTTCGTTTTCTAATTTACGTAGGTACATTGTGAAGTTATATTAGCAAAACCACTCGCTAACCGTGAAAGAAAAGATCGTGAAACCTAATTTCTAACTAAAAATTTAAGGTTCTAATATATTTCTATCATGAGTTTGTCTGGGAGAAATTGCTTTTAGCAATAAGGCCGCCAATCGTACTTTGTATCTTGACATGTTTAATAATATGTGCGCTGGTGTACAACAAAGAATATCCTTATCTTACCATGCCCGACGAATAACTTGAACAAATGACATTGACTTCGCATTCATGTATTGGGGTTCTCATTGGCGGGAGATGTAGGATGCTTCAGGCTTAAGTTTAATCAAATTAACAAGCATTTTAATTAAGAAATTGCTCTTACCAGTTCATAGTTGGGCACGGATTTTTGTTTAAGTCTCTATGTATACCAAGAAACTATAGAAACCAACAAGCAATCTGCTAATTTAACATTCAACCCAACCAGTGTGATGCAGGGCTGAAGCTGAATCGTCATATCTAGGCTTGGGTAAAAAATATCGATACGTCGAAATATCGATATTTTTTCGAAAATTGTCCATATAAGTTTTAAGTCTCGGTTATCGAAATGGATATGTCACCGGAAGATAACAAGGTCCGCAAGTTTATAAATTCCCCAATCTGCAATCCATTCCTGCCGGAGATGCGTAGTTTTCGAGAAAATTATTGTTGAATTTTCTGTAAACCTAACCTCAAAATCTTGCTGTATGAATGATTTTGTTCTTCTGGACCCATTTTTTTCTTCTTATATAAAAAAAAAACCTAACACCCGAAGTTCTAGGATGGAGCTTCGCTCCGCTTGCTCCATCTTGAAACTTCGAACCTAATTTCGGTTTGCAACATTGCGACGTCCCAAAGCTTTAGCTTTATTATAGTCTTACATCATTTTAACGACTTTTTTTATCGACTTCTTACTATTTTGGTCATGACCACTATAAAACTTTCGTAGCTCTGTGGTAAATTTCACTTCATCAACGATATTTCTAGATGGAGCAGGAACACGTGACTTATTGAACCAATCAGAGCGCAGGTGGCGTTTCGTTAAGGCTTACTTATTATTTTACGCTTGAATTTGGTAAGTTTATCAATTTGCGAAAATGTGGGCGTAAGATAATACAATATATCTCTCGTTTACAATCCTACGAAAGTTTATAATTTTCCTAGGAAATTTATAAACTGGCGGATCTTGTTATTTTCCGGTGACAGATATAATGTTTTTAAGGCGCTTAGGGCCGCTAACTAGCGCACCAATGGAATAAAAATCATAACTTGTTTCTTAGATCATGAGAAATCTTAACAACTGTGATAACTATTTTTGAAACCTACAGTCTAGAACCTAGGATCCACAATCTAGGATTTTAATCGCTTTCCGCTAAAACGGCCGTTTTTATTTTAAAGTTAGCTATTTTGTTGTTTGAATGTAAATAACTTCTCAAGATTTGATTAGTCAAAATTTTTGACAAGCATTAGAAGATAATTGTTTTCTTCCTCTAATTCTTATGTTACTATTTCAAGCAAGGAATTTAGACAAATCATATAGGTACACAATAAGCCTTTGGTGCCGGCGCGGCTTGATAACTTCGGACAGTAAGGCCCGCCACTGTCTTACAATCCTCCACCAACCCGGACTTGGCCGCCGCAGTAGAGTATGGCCATCGTATGGTCATGTTCTAAAAATAGTTACCACAGACATTAAGATTTCTCATGTTTACTTTTAATAAAAAAACGTATTATTACACAAGTTATGATTTTTATTCCATTGGAGACGCTAGTTGGCCCCCCTAAGCGCCTTAAGAGTTTTGCTCAAGCTTCTTAGTATATTCTTATATGACTGTGGCTGTTTCTTAACACATCTTAACAAAGAAAGGCAAAATATTTTTTTTAGCAATCGGCATAAGGTCAAAAATATCAATATTGTTTGCCGCTATCTGAACGATAAATTTGAAAAATATCGATATATTTATCCAGTTCTCCGTCCCTAAATGCACCGAAGTGTCGTCTGTGGCGAAATTAGATTTGCAAGATTCCACCAAACAAGATAGCACAGCGGGCGTAGTTCACTTAAGGAAAGTTGCTGGAATGTTGGTCCATTTGGGCATGTTGGTCCAATAGGCGACCAACATTCCAGCCACTTAAGGAAAGTTGCTGGAATGTTGGTCGCCCATTGGCTCAATTGGTAGAGCGCTGGTACGGATAGCCAGAGGTTGCGGGTTCGAATCCCGGCATGGGTGAAATTTTTAGCCTCTAAATAGGTTTTTAAATTTGTTCCTTAGCACGGGTTAGTGCATTAAAAATAAAAATGGTGTAATCATGTGGGTACAGTGATATCGTTCCGATGTTAAACCTAACTGCAAAGTAGGTAGTCGGGGCTGTAAGTAATGCAATTTGCTTAAGTCAGATGTCGCTGCCTGTACGTAATACAGAGAATATTGTAAAGAGGTTCGAAATTTCACTGATGTTGTGAGTCGCCCATTGGCTCAATTGGTAGAGCGCTGGTACGGATAGCCAGAGGTTGCGGGTTCGAATCCCGGCATGGGTGAAATTTTTAGCCTCTAAATAGGTTTTTAAATTTGTTCCTTAGCACGGGTTAGTGCATTAAAAATAAAAATGGTGTAATCATGTGGGTACAGTGATATCGTTCCGATGTTAAACCTAACTGCAAAGTAAGTAGTCGGGGCTGTAAGTAATGCAATTTGCTTAAGTCAGATGTCGCTGCCTGTACGTAATACAGAGAATATTGTAAAGAGGTTCGAAATTTCACTGATGTTGTGAGTCGCCCATTGGCTCAATTGGTAGAGCGCTGGTACGGATAGCCAGAGGTTGCGGGTTCGAATCCCGGCATGGGTGAAATTTTTAGCCTCTAAATAGGTTTTTGAATTTGTTCCTTAGCACGGGTTAGTGCATTAAAAATAAAAATGGTGTAATCATGTGGGTACAGTGATATCGTTCCGATGTTAAACCTAACTGCAAAGTAGGTAGTCGGGGCTGTAAGTAATGCAATTTGCTTAAGTCAGATGTCGCTGCCTGTACGTAATACAGAGAATATTGTAAAGAGGTTCGAAATTTCACTGATGTTGTGAATCGCCCATTGGCTCAATTGGTAGAGCGCTGGTACGGATAGCCAGAGGTTGCGGGTTCGAATCCCGGCATGGGTGAAATTTTTAGCCTCTAAATAGGTTTTTAAATTTGTTCCTTAGCACGGGTTAGTGCATTAAAAATAAAAATGGTGTAAGCTATATAAAATCAGCATAAATTCAAAGAAACCTTTAAAATCACAAAAAGGACAATAAACTGAAATAAAATATAACCAACAACCCCACTGCTCCGGGTATTAATTACTAAGCAGGCGGGACCCGAATTCAATAATGTAACTCCTTGGAAGATACATGGGTTAGTCCCGCTTGTTTAGAAGTAAATTCTCACCAGTCATTTGGTTGGTTTTATTTTATTTCATTATTTTTATTCCGTATTGGACTTTTTAATGCTGTTTAAGCCTGACAATTTTCTAAGTAAAATGTATAGCTGCTATATAGGATGTCCCAGAAGTCGACGTTGTCCCTTCAAAGGCTGATAAACCAGCTCATTACTCACCAGAATAACGTAACATGACCTTAGTAAAAAACGTGAGTTTTCGAGATATTGGCACTTTTAATAGTTTCTTAAAAATTACACGTCATGTCAGGTTTTCAACTGCCGCAGCTACTAGTTTCCGTATTATTACCAGCCTTTGAAGAAACGACGTCGACTTCTGGGTCATCCAGTAGGTATAAGCTAGATACGTTTATTTACGCTTAAATGCGTACTGTGAAGCGGAGTAATAAGGACTAGAGAATGAATAGAAACACAAAATAAAAAAGGTTTTTGTCAGAGATTTCCTACTGAACTTATAACAACAGCGACATCTGTTGACAGATGTCAGTCAGATCCTTAGTCGTCGCTGAATTTGCTGGCACATATTTATGGTAGTGTTTACCGTTCTCGCCGCGTGAACTGAACTAGGCTTTTTTACTTTTTGATTTGATTTGCTAATAAAAAAAACTGGTTGTTTGTGATGTCCTTGCCTGGTTATCCTTGGTTGGGATCAGGATTGGTGATTCTGTTGGGTGGAAGTTATTTATTAATTTTATTTGGGTAACAAAAAAAAATTACGCAGCATGTTTTTTCAAAACGTGTGTCTAAATCACCTCCATATTAAAATTACTTTCTTGAACAACTATACTTTTTTAACTATTGTTAATGTATGTCGTTATAGAAATTTAAGTCATTACAAGGAAAGCAGAGAAAATACAGGTTATTTCTAGTTAAGGTTACGTCTTTACATAAGTTATGTTAAAATTAAATAATTTTTAATGTAATTATTGTGAATTTATGGCATTATAGTCATTTAAGTCATTACAAACAAGCAGAGAAAATACAGATTTATTCCTAGTTCAGGCTACGTTTTTACTCCTACCTATGTGAACAATTCAATTGTTATGTACACTATATACCTACCCATGATTTAACGATATTTGTCTTATAATTATGTATTTAAGAGACTCGCCCCCCAGGATTGTTCGACCGGAATTCAATTACCGAACGATGAACCGGCCGGCATTGTTTCAGGGTTCCTTCGCACAGTGTTTTGAAAGAAAAACCGATTAGCTGGCTGGCTGCCTTGTCGCAATTTTCCGTTTTCCGTGCTCTTGAAAAACGATATTCTGGTGGTGGCTATTGAAAAGTGCAGTGGAGGACTATTAGCCTACTAGTCGAGTGTGGATGATCGTAAAACGCTAGAGATGTTGCTCGGTTGATATATTTTCTGCAAGTGTCGCACATCGTGACAAGCGTGCTGGGCCCATACTATTAGAAATTGCTGTCTATACTATTACGCGTAAAAGCAGAGTGTGGATGATAGTAAAATGCTAAAGATGTTGCTCGGTTGATATATTTTCTGCAAGTGTCACACATCGTGACAAGCGTGCTGGGCCCATACTACTAGAAATTGCTATGTCTATACTATTACGCGTAATAGCAGAGTGGGGATTATAGTAAAATGCTAAAGATGTTGCTCGATTGATATATTTTCTGCAAGTGTCACACATCGTGACAAGCGTGCTGGGCCCATACTATTAGAAATTGCTATGTCTATACTATTACGCGTAATAGCAGAGTGTAGATGATAGTAAAATGCTAAAGATGTTGCTCGGTTGTTATATTTTCTGCAAGTGTCACACATCGTGACAAGCGTGCTGGGCCCATACTAATAGAAATTGCTATGTCTATACTATTACGCGTAATGGCAGAGTGTGGATGATAGTAAAATGCTAAAGATGTTGCTGGGTTGATAATTTTCTGCAAGTGTCACACATCATAACAAACAAACAAACAAACAAACAAACAAACAAACAAACAAACAAACAAACAAACAAACAAACAAACAAACAAACAAACAAACAAACAAACAAACAATGGTAACCTAGCGATATTTAAATCGGTGTCAGTCATATATCGGGATAGGATTATAAACGGCCAATACATGTAATCACCTCCAATAGCGCCTGTATGGTAAATGGCTCACTCAAAACTGAACGTGAAAACAATATTGCTTAGAAACTGAGATATTTTTTGTAACTATCCCACGTAGTTCTGTAAAAGTACGTCGTGCGTATCAGTAACTGATGAGATTATAGAGTCGTGGGCTCTCGAAGTCACTTTTAGTATAATAGAGATTCTGATAGGTTTGATACTTTTTGCAAAAACCACCTGTAAAAAAAGACCAAGTGCATGTCGGGCCACGCGTACTGTATGTAATTAGCATAACTTTACACTTAGTTATATATTAAATGGGTCCAATCGCGATTATTTATTAGGTAAAACGAATCACCTTAATTCCCGACATTTTGGTTACAGTTACGATTTACAGATGCGACTGCTATAAATAATCGCGATTAGACCAATTTAATATATAACTATGTATCGCGAATCATTAGGAATACAACTTTACACTTATACCGATTTTTGTTGCACAGTAAAAATTTTTAGCTTTCATTATTGAGACATTGATTTCCATTGGTATTAAGCGACTTTTTTCATAAGCGCTAGCGTTACTGCATAGAGCCTCTTAATGAGTTTGTTAGTTAAGTCCAACATATTGACGTCTTTGTTGATTCCATACATAATATTGTTGTTCATCTAAGATTGCACTCAGGTATAATATTTAGTCTACCGCTAGTGGAATTTTTTCCGAGCGCTTCAGTGCTTCGCAAGGTTTCGGCTGTCATTTAATGGCAGTCGTTAAGCTATGTCAGAGGCCTTATGGGCGGCTTGATAAATTCTGGCAGTAAGGCTCGCCACTGCCTTACAATCCCCCACCAACCCGGACTTGGGCCCAGCGGTGGAGTATTGCCTAACCTTCCTGCGATGCAGGAAGATACCCGTGCCCGAGCAGTCTAAATATATCATATATTTAGTCTAGTGTCGTTACAGTAACAGTAAGAGCGTTTTAAGAAACTGTAAGTTATTATGCTAACATAAATATATCTTTAAAAAACCTATTTAGAGGCTAAAAATTTCACCCATGCCGGGATTCGAACCCGCAACCTCTGGCTATCCGTGCCAGCGCTCTACCAATTGAGCCAATGGGCGACAATGGGTGAAATTTTTAGCCTCTAAATAGTTTTTTAAATTTATTCCTTAGCACGGGTTAGTGCATTAAAAATAAAAATAGTGTAATCATGTGGGTACAGTGATATCGTTCCGATGTTAAACCTAACTGCAAAGTAGGTGGTCGGGGCTGTAAGTAATGCAATTTTCTTAAGTCAGATGTCGCTGCCTGTACGTAATACAGAGAATAGTGTAAAGAGGTTCGAAATTTCACTGATGCCGTGAGTCGCCCATTGGCTCAATTGGTAGAGCGCTGGCACGGATAGCCAGAGGTTGCGGGTTCGAATCCCGGCATGGGTGAAATTTTTAGCCTCTAAATAGGTTTTTAAATTTGTTCCTTAGCACGGGTTAGTGCATCAAAAATAAAAATAGTGTAATAAATATATCTGTAAAGTGGTCTCTGTCCATCAATCTACTGTTTTGTTATCGCGAATCAACGTCGTCTGCCGTTGTTTAGCAACAAAACGCGGTTAACCCTTTGAACTCTACGCAACCGCTTGAACTCCTTCATTATAAGCGACGTCATTAATATAAAGTTCGGTGATTAGCGTCTAATACCTATTCAGCGAGACCACGAACGGAACTCTTTGTCAACTGTCTTTGAGCGAAAATTGCGCAGTAATTGATTCATTTATGTACGAGTGTTAGCTTATCTCGCGGGTTTTCTCAGATTTTTGGGTATCTATTATTAAGATTGAATCCAAATTTCTAGTACCAATAGAATGAAATAGATATAACAAATAAAAAATATTTAATACTTTGTCTAAATATATGTTTACACTATTTTTATTTTTAATGCACTAAAAATAAAAATAGTGTAATCATGTGGGTACAGTGATATCGTTCCGATGTTAAAACCTAACTGCAAAGTAGGTGGTCGGGGCTGTAAGTAATGCAATTTGCTTAAGTCAGATGTCGCTGCCTGTACGTAATACAGAGAATATTGTAAAGAGGTTCGAAATTTCACTGATGCCGTGAGTCGCCCATTGGCTCAATTGGTAGAGCGCTGGTACGGATAGCCAGAGGTTGCGGGTTCGAATCCCGGCATGGGTGAAATTTTTAGCCTCTAAATAGGTTTTTAAACTAAATATATGTATTAAAATTGTTGCTTGAATTTAGAATGGTTTTATTGGTTTTATATCCATTTTGTAAAACCTTTAATTACTGTATTATAAAATTTGACAATTTCATTTCAAAAATTATTTTGATATTCGAATCCCGGCATGGGTGAAATTTTTAGCCTCTAAATAGGTTTTTAAATTTGTTCCTTAGCACGGGTTAGTGCATTAAAAATAAAAATGGTGTAAGCTATATAAAATCAGCATAAATTCAAAGAAACCTTTAAAATCACAAAAAGGACAATAAACTGAAATAAAATATAACCAACAACCCCACTGCTCCGGGTATTAATTACTAAGCAGGCGGGACCCGAATTCAATAATGTAACTCCTTGGAAGATACATGGGTTAGTCCCGCCTGTTTAGAAGTAAATTCTCACCAGTCATTTGGTTGGTTTTATTTTATTTCATTATTTTTATTCCGTATTGGACTTTTTAATGCTGTTTAAGCCTGACAATTTTCTAAGTAAAATGTATAGCTGCTATATAGGATGTCCCAGAAGTCGACGTTGTCCCTTCAAAGGCTGATAAACCAGCTCATTACTCACCAGAATAACGTAACATGACCTTAGTAAAAAACGTGAGTTTTCGAGATATTGGCACTTTTAATAGTTTCTTAAAAATTACACGTCATGTCAGGTTTTCAACTGCCGCAGCTACTAGTTTCCGTATTATTACCAGCCTTTGAAGAAACGACGTCGACTTCTGGGTCATCCAGTAGGTATAAGCTAGATACGTTTATTTACGCTTAAATGCGTACTGTGAAGCGGAGTAATAAGGACTAGAGAATGAATAGAAACACAAAATAAAAAAGGTTTTTGTCAGAGATTTCCTACTGAACTTATAACAACAGCGACATCTGTTGACAGATGTCAGTCAGATCCTTAGTCGTCGCTGAATTTGCTGGCACATATTTATGGTAGTGTTTACCGTTCTCGCCGCGTGAACTGAACTAGGCTTTTTTACTTTTTGATTTGATTTGCTAATAAAAAAAACTGGTTGTTTGTGATGTCCTTGCCTGGTTATCCTTGGTTGGGATCAGGATTGGTGATTCTGTTGGGTGGAAGTTATTTATTAATTTTATTTGGGTAACAAAAAAAAATTACGCAGCATGTTTTTTCAAAACGTGTGTCTAAATCACCTCCATATTAAAATTACTTTCTTGAACAACTATACTTTTTTAACTATTGTTAATGTATGTCGTTATAGAAATTTAAGTCATTACAAGGAAAGCAGAGAAAATACAGGTTATTTCTAGTTAAGGTTACGTCTTTACATAAGTTATGTTAAAATTAAATAATTTTTAATGTAATTATTGTGAATTTATGGCATTATAGTCATTTAAGTCATTACAAACAAGCAGAGAAAATACAGATTTATTCCTAGTTCAGGCTACGTTTTTACTCCTACCTATGTGAACAATTCAATTGTTATGTACACTATATACCTACCCATGATTTTACGATATTTGTCTTATAATTATGTATTTAAGAGACTCGCCCCCCAGGATTGTTCGACCGGAATTCAATTACCGAACGATGAACCGGCCGGCATTGTTTCAGGGTTCCTTCGCACAGTGTTTTGAAAGAAAAACCGATTAGCTGGCTGGCTGCCTTGTCGCAATTTTCCGTTTTCCGTGCTCTTGAAAAACGATATTCTGGTGGTGGCTATTGAAAAGTGCAGTGGAGGACTATTAGCCTACTAGTCGAGTGTGGATGATCGTAAAACGCTAGAGATGTTGCTCGGTTGATATATTTTCTGCAAGTGTCGCACATCGTGACAAGCGTGCTGGGCCCATACTATTAGAAATTGCTGTCTATACTATTACGCGTAAAAGCAGAGTGTGGATGATAGTAAAATGCTAAAGATGTTGCTCGGTTGATATATTTTCTGCAAGTGTCACACATCGTGACAAGCGTGCTGGGCCCATACTACTAGAAATTGCTATGTCTATACTATTACGCGTAATAGCAGAGTGGGGATTATAGTAAAATGCTAAAGATGTTGCTCGATTGATATATTTTCTGCAAGTGTCACACATCGTGACAAGCGTGCTGGGCCCATACTATTAGAAATTGCTATGTCTATACTATTACGCGTAATAGCAGAGTGTAGATGATAGTAAAATGCTAAAGATGTTGCTCGGTTGTTATATTTTCTGCAAGTGTCACACATCGTGACAAGCGTGCTGGGCCCATACTAATAGAAATTGCTATGTCTATACTATTACGCGTAATGGCAGAGTGTGGATGATAGTAAAATGCTAAAGATGTTGCTGGGTTGATAATTTTCTGCAAGTGTCACACATCATAACAAACAAACAAACAAACAAACAAACAAACAAACAAACAAACAAACAAACAAACAAACAAACAAACAAACAAACAAACAAACAAACAAACAAACAAACAAACAAACAAACAAACAATGGTAACCTAGCGATATTTAAATCGGTGTCAGTCATATATCGGGATAGGATTATAAACGGCCAATACATGTAATCACCTCCAATAGCGCCTGTATGGTAAATGGCTCACTCAAAACTGAACGTGAAAACAATATTGCTTAGAAACTGAGATATTTTTTGTAACTATCCCACGTAGTTCTGTAAAAGTACGTCGTGCGTATCAGTAACTGATGAGATTATAGAGTCGTGGGCTCTCGAAGTCACTTTTAATATAATAGAGATTCTGATAGGTTTGATACTTTTTGCAAAAACCACCTGTAAAAAAAGACCAAGTGCATGTCGGGCCACGCGTACTGTATGTAATTAGCATAACTTTACACTTAGTTATATATTAAATGGGTCCAATCGCGATTATTTATTAGGTAAAACGAATCACCTTAATTCCCGACATTTTGGTTACAGTTACGATTTACAGATGCGACTGCTATAAATAATCGCGATTAGACCAATTTAATATATAACTATGTATCGCGAATCATTAGGAATACAACTTTACACTTATACCGATTTTTGTTGCACAGTAAAAATTTTTAGCTTTCATTATTGAGACATTGATTTCCATTGGTATTAAGCGACTTTTTTCATAAGCGCTAGCGTTACTGCATAGAGCCTCTTAATGAGTTTGTTAGTTAAGTCCAACATATTGACGTCTTTGTTGATTCCATACATAATATTGTTGTTCATCTAAGATTGCACTCAGGTATAATATTTAGTCTACCGCTAGTGGCATTTTTTCCGAGCGCTTCAGTGCTTCGCAAGGTTCCGGCTGTCATTTAATGGCAGTAGTTAAGCTATGTCAGAGGCCTTATGGGCGGCTTGATAAATTCTGGCAGTAAGGCTCGCCACTGCCTTACAATCCCCCACCAACCCGGACTTGGGCCCAGCGGTGGAGTATTGCCTAACCTTCCTGCGATGCAGGTAGATACCCGTGCCCGAGCAGTCTAAATATATCATATATTTAGTCTAGTGTCGTTACAGTAACAGTAAGAGCGTTTTAAGAAACTGTAAGTTATTATGCTAACATAAATATATCTTTAAAAAACCTATTTAGAGGCTAAAAATTTCACCCATGCCGGGATTCGAACCCGCAACCTCTGGCTATCCGTGCCAGCGCTCTACCAATTGAGCCAATGGGCGACAATGGGTGAAATTTTTAGCCTCTAAATAGTTTTTTAAATTTGTTCCTTAGCATGGGTTAGTGCATTAAAAATAAAAATAGTGTAATCATGTGGGTACAGTGATATCGTTCCGATGTTAAACCTAACTGCAAAGTAGGTGGTCGGGGCTGTAAGTAATGCAATTTTCTTAAGTCAGATGTCGCTGCCTGTACGTAATACAGAGAATAGTGTAAAGAGGTTCGAAATTTCACTGATGCCGTGAGTCGCCCATTGGCTCAATTGGTAGAGCGCTGGCACGGATAGCCAGAGGTTGCGGGTTCGAATCCCGGCATGGGTGAAATTTTTAGCCTCTAAATAGGTTTTTAAATTTGTTCCTTAGCACGGGTTAGTGCATCAAAAATAAAAATAGTGTAATAAATATATCTGTAAAGTGGTCTCTGTCCATCAATCTACTGTTTTGTTATCGCGAATCAACGTCGTCTGCCGTTGGTTAGCAACAAAACGCGGTTAACCCTTTGAACTCTACGCAAGCGCTTGAACTCCTTCATTATAAGCGACGTCATTAATATAAAGTTCGGTGATTAGCGTCTAATACCTATTCAGCGAGACCACGAACGGAACTCTTTGTCAACTGTCTTTGAGCGAAAATTGCGCAGTAATTGATTCATTTATGTACGAGTGTTAGCTTATCTCGCGGGTTTTCTCAGATTTTTGGGTATCTATTATTAAGATTGAATCCAAATTTCTAGTACCAATAGAATGAAATAGATATAACAAATAAAAAATATTTAATACTTTGTCTAAATATATGTATTAAAATTGTTGCTTGAATTTAGAATGGTTTTATTGGTTTTATATCCATTTTGTAAAACTTTTAAAGCCTTTAATTACTGTATTATAAAATTTGACAATTTCATTTCAAAAATTATTTTGATATTTCTTCATAGTTTAGTAATTTAGTGTAAAGTGTTTGTAAATTCTTTTGATTTAATAATATAATTATTTATTATCATATCATAGATGTTATGATATAGATTATTTTATTTAATGCATGTATTCTTAATTCATTCAATTTTTTAAGTAATAAACATCGGTTGTGTTTGGAAAATGAAGGATAACTATATTATTTTTATTAACCAAATACATTATTGAACGTGTCGTATTTATTTGATAGATTTCAATTAAACGAATATAAGAAAACTTCACTTAAGCTTAGTCCCGATAATTAACTTCATAATTTTCACATACCATGCTACCATAAACATTTTATAATGCTTTCACTATAGCACTTCACAGTTAAGACAACGCATATTGGGGTTGTTCCACTAATCCCCATTGAAAATCCCCATTGATGGGGATTTGTGAACTTTTTGTCCACAAATCCCCATTGGCGTATCTAAGTATTGGCAATGGTGATTTGTGAATAGAAAGTTCATAAATCCTCATTGGTGTAAAAACTAATATATAAACAACAACACCTAATTTGAAATAAAATGCATAAGGTGCAAAAGTTGCGTGTTTCGGATGGTAGTAGTGGATGACGTTATTTTCCCGATTGTTGCTGTCCGAGAATTGCTCGAGAGTTGAAGGAAAAACGCACTAAAATAACGCTTAAGATAAGTGTAGGAACTGCACCTATTACAGTTTGCTAAAACATGCTACGGCCCACCCTGTCCAGAGTTGCAAACTAAAAACTGCTAAAGTGAATGCTGAACGAACTTCGCTCGTTTGCGGAGCGGAGCGGAGCGGTGATAGCTGGACAGCTGGCACTCAGATAGTTCCGCCACCAGATAATCACTATCAGAAGGTTAACTTATACCAACAATCGACCGCTGATCAATTTAGAATAGAATAGACTTTGAACTTTGAGATTGATTGTGTAAAGGTCAATGTGCTATCGAAAAATAAAAATAGAAAATCGCCATATCGCCTCGTGTACTACGCACGCCGAAATCTGGAGAGCCGGGGTTAACTAACAGTAATTAACAATTAAAAATGCCATTCATTACTTTCAACATTGAGTAGTCCTGAAATAGAAAAAAAATTGTTGAGAAATCATGTTTTGATAATTTTTCGAACAATTAGTAGCGCCTCTCCGTCTATCAGAACAATGACCTGCAGACTATCTCTATCGAACTAATGTTTCACACAGATTTCGTGTCGTGTATATTTGTCAACCAACAAGCGTATTTGATAGTTATGGTTAAGGTACGTTAATTTTATTGTTGTTATTGTTGTCCAACCACGGCAAATTAATAGTGTCACCTATAAATGTATTGATTTAGTACCTGGTTCAGTTGATCTTCTTTAGTGATTTTTCCTCATGCCAGATAGTTTCACTGCTCTGACCGTGTCGTCTTATACAACATGGGGCGGTTGCAAGTAATATCACTAGCCGTCTTCAGCTGGCTCTTAGTCCGATGCTCAAGTTCTCTGTCATTTACTTAATACTGTCTTTATTTAGTTTTTTAGATAATTTTTCTAGCTGTGTCTGCGGAAAGCTGCTTTCAGAGCTTGGAAATGGGAACAAAGAATCGAGTGAGAATTAAATATAGCAATTGGCGGCGGAAAATAAAACTTACAAAGAAAGTATTTGGGTCCTATTTTTGTGCCAACCTTCATCCAAATTCGTCAAGCCGTGTATACGATATGAATCCTTGTATGTCCCCACTGCTCGGGCACGGGTCTCTGACTGCATTGCAGGAAGGTTAGGCCATACTCCGCCACGGGGGCCAAGTCCGGTTTGTTGGAGAATTGTAAGGCAGTGGCGAGCCTTACTGCCAGAAGTTATCAAGCCTCCCACAAGGCCTCTAACATGGCCTAGCTGTCAGTACATGACAACCGGCACCAACGGCTTAACGTGCCTTGCAAAACACAGAAGCGCTCGGAAAAGTGCCACTAGCGGTAATCACGGGACGGTCACCCATCCAGCACCTGACCGCTCAAGTAATTGATTCCAATCACTCGCTTCGGCTAGGGCACGAGTACTTTGGTGCTTTACTTGGTGTAATAAAATCACTATACATCTACACTTCAATATTTTGCGGTTTGTACATTTTCCTCATAATAAAATAAATAAAAATAAAATAAAAAGCCTTTTATTGTTCTTCCAAGAGACGTTATACATAATTTACAAACATTTTTTTTTATATGTATATATTTTGCATGCAAGTAAATGAATTGATAATTTGATTCTACATGCAATGAATATAACAAAGTCAATATATTTATCTATCTATTTACAATTAATCCGAATCAGATACGTATTAAAATCTGTGAATTATGTTAAAATCATTAAAAATTATGAATCATATTAAAATCAATAAAATTATAAATAAATTATTTAAAAAACAAAATTACATTTTCCTCATAACCAACTTTAAATAGTAAATAACCGAGGCTATACCCATACCTTCACCAATCCGGACTAGGCCCCCGTAGTGGAGTATGGCCTATACCTTCCTTAGGGTAGAGACCCGTGACCGCGAGACATAATGGGTTAACGATGGAATACCCATACCCATGCATGGAAGTTCCTCCCCATTATCGGGTTTCATTATTACCTACCTTGCATAATTATGTATGATTGAATTAAAAACATCTGAACATCTTCAAGGAGAAACGGAGTGGCGGCCAAGAACCGGATTGTGGCGACCAACAGCCTGACGGCCCGACAATGTGGGCTATTTATGAAAGTCGAGGACCATACATGAATTCGTACCATTTACTACCCTAATCTCCACCGTTGGTAAACATTGGATAACCGGGATGTAATTTAGAATTATTAGAGGAACCTACCCGTGCATGTGAAAGCAGTGATCCGTATAATTGATAGGGATTTCGCCTCGCCCGTCCAATTACTTAATTCTGCCCGCGTAGGCCTTTTTAATTTCGATTTTATAATGAAGCTCGCACGCATCCAGCGTGTGGAGGATTTCTGTGCCTGAGCGGTAATCTGATAATAATAGGACAGTTCGTAATCGATGTACGGCTTATTATAGATTGCTCTAGACTAGGCTATGATCACTGGAAGTTCAGAAATATTTAGGCTGGGCCGTCAAGAAGAACTACTTTTTTATATTTATTTATTTGGGCTTTTTGTACACAAAAAGTGACGATGTCAATCCCATAGTTTCTTATACTATAAAGATGCTGCTTATCTATATTATTAAAATGTAAAAAATACAAAAAAGTGTACAACATTTCTAGCTGCCCTTCAAAAAGGTTCAGCTAGGATGCTCTGAAATAGGTATGCCTGCATTTAATGCATTGAAATTGAAAAATGTTTATTCACACAGATTAGAGAACATATAAATACTATGACAAAAAATTAATGTAAATATGTGATGAAATAGTATGATTGAATTGCAGTACAATTCCACCAAACTGCGATCCCCAACCCGCATGCCTAGCGTGGGTTTTATTACCCCCCCATGATGGCACAACCTTGCGCTATGGCGCTCATTAGGGGAGGGCTATATCCAGCAGTGGACTAATATAGCCTGAAGAAGAAGAAGATGTGATAAAAAGGATAGGGTTCAACTTAGTGCTGTGAGTGCATGCATCAACACAGCGCTGATTTTCAGCCCGTCCTTGTTCTCACTGAATTGTTGCTCTGATTTTATAATATAATCTCTCTTGTCTATATTACGGTCACATTCCATTAATAAGTGCAGCAGGTTTTTTTCTAGATTACACACATAGGGGGGCTCACCTTCTCTGCAAATTTTTCATTATAATTTTTTTTTAAAGTTAATATCGTCTTGAGCGTATACTCGTATATACAACTGCAATATTAAAAAATATTAACATTTATACGTTCATTGCACATAAACTAGGTTTACAACGACAATGCGGTGGAATTACAAGTATAATAATCACCCTTGATAAATGATTTCGTTAATACTTTACAGATTAAACGTTACATTTTTCGAGCACTTTTATTTCATACAGACATATCCACAAATAGAAGATCCCATTGTCGACAGTAAAAAAAATCGATTACAAAAACACGGAAGAGCTTCCTTCCTGTTCATTTAATTTAAAAATTCGCTGAATGCTCAATCCGTGTCTGGAGAGCCGCTGAGGGGAGAGGTTCTACCGAGAAACGGACCAGAATTCGCCGTCAGTCAGCGATTTGAGTAATTGATAATAAGTTTCCGCCCCCGCCGCCCACTGCTCGGAAACTAAAAAAAAACGTGCGCCTTTGGATTTTTTCCTCGAGTTACATAGGGTTTTATCTGAAAAATGCACAATTTCAAATCTTTTTGTAACAAATATTGCCTTTTGACTTCTGAATGTAATTGTTTAACAATAGACTCGGAAGCGAGAGACCCTTGTTCGATTCTCAGTGCGTCCATGCACCAATGACTTGTTTTTTAAGTTATGTATATTTGTGAAGTTAAAGTAGGAATACTACTCGCTAACGTTGAAAGATAAGATAAGAATATTCTTTACTGTACACAGCAGAAAATAATTTGTAAAACCGGAAAACATCGTGAGGAAACCTAAGAGTCTGATGTGTGCCAAAATCTCAACGCTTGAAATTGCTAATCCGTGGTGGGCACGCGTGGTAATTAAGTCCATATTCTCTTTCTCTCTGAGCAAACGACTGTGCTCTGCAGTGAGACATAAAACGGCTACATAAAAATGTATAATTATTTAGTGGGCCCAAAATTAATATTTCGAAAAACATAAATCTCAGGATATACTCAACTTTCGATTAAAGTAACTTTCAATAATTAATATACTTTTTATGTCTAAGTTTTTATAAGAAAAAAAAACATTTAGATAAAAAAACTTTTTAATGTCATAGATCTCTTCCATGTTGGGAAGAGATCCATGACAATCTTTTCCATATTTATAATGCTAACACACACTAGGTTCTGTCTCACGGTCGGGATTTTTTTTATTTATTTATAAAGTTCTTTATTTAGCATGATTTACAATGTTTCAAACCTAGTGTAAATTTAACCTGGGCAAAAACAACATCAGGTAAGAAGGTTTATTAGGCGAAGTAGGTAAGCCTATTATAAACATTTACACATGAAAATTACATTGTTTAAACATACTTGCATTGTACTAATGCACATTTATAACATACCTAATTAGGTACCTGTACATTTTAAATTGGGATTCCGGAGGACTGCATCGCATACTATGCTAAGGCCCATTCGAAACGCCTCCCAAGTGTGACTCAAGTAGCTATTGAAATAGAAAGCATAATTTATTCTAGTCCAACGCCCCCCAAGCCACACCTAGGCAAGCGGTGCAATTCGACCTAAATTAGGTTTTACAAACATATTGGACTTTTAATTAGGTACCTATGTGGGTACGTGGACAAGAATGCGTGGCGAGCGGCAAGCTGACGAAGCGCCCGAGCTACGTACGGGCACAAATCACGGGCAGCCGGCGTGGTACGATCGGCGCAAGCCGGATCACAAGCGTTATTATTTAGTTACTAAGCGCGTGAGACTTAAGAGCGTAGTGATGGGGTAGCTTTGTGATATATTTGTATCGATGTTTCTTATCGTAAGGTCGTGTATTACCTATAACTGCAATTAAATTATTTAAATGGTTTAAGTTACTTATTAAATAAAATTTCTTGGTTAATTTTAAAATAAATTCAAATAATCGTGGCAGTTTAATGAGGTCATGTAATTTTGAGAGATTAGTACGAAACGGTGTGTTAAATGCAATTTTAAGAGCTCTGTTCTAAATGACTTGCAATTTATTATGATTCGTTTTTGAGGTATTACTCCAGACGGGACAGCCATAGGTAATACACGGCCTTATCAGGGTGGTATAGATTTTTAATTTAGTACCACTACTTAATATTGCTTGCCTATTAAGTAGAGAACTCAGAGCATTAAAAGCATTTATTCCTTTGAGTCTAGTTTGGAGGATATGCTCATTCCAGTTAAGCTTCTTATCAAAGTGAAGGCCAAGATATTTAACCGACTTACTCCATTTAACGGAGTGACCATTAATTGTTAGTAACCTTGAAAGTAAACGACGTTTTCGCGTAAAAATTATTGCTTCAGTTTTAGTCGTTTTAAGTTTAAGCTTCCACTCTAAAAAGTAATTAGTTAGCTTATTTATAGACAGTTGTAAACGATCAATTATGAGGTCAATATCATTTGAGGAGGTGAAACAAGCAGTGTCATCTGCGAAGCACGCTAAACTAGTACGTGTTTGTATAGGAACATCGTTTAAGTAGATCAAAAAAAGGTGGGGGCCTAAAATGGAGCCCTGAGGAACGCCTGCGGGAACAGTTCGAGGAGAGGATGAGTTGTCGCCTATAAAAACTTTAAAGTTTCTGTTAGACAGGTAGCAATCAATAATTTTGATCAAAACAGGAGGAATTTTTTTATCAATATGTTTGTGGATAAGACCCTTATGCCAAACCGTGTCAAAAGCTTTTTCAATATCCAACAGAAACATTCCTGTAGAATGGCCTATATTGAGATTGTGGGCAAAATTTTCGGTAACTCTAGCTAACTGTTGGATAGTTGAATGTGCATTGCGAAAACCGAATTGTTCATCTATTATGAGATGTTTGGTAACTTTCAAAAGTCGCGAATTTATGAGTTTTTCAAATAGTTTTCCTAAGGACGGCAAGAGACTAATAGGTCGGTAGCTTGTGGGGATAGACTCATCTTTACCAGGCTTTTTTATTGCTATCACCTTTGCTACCTTCCACGCGGACGGGAAGTAAGCCAAGGAGAAGCAACAATTCAATATTTTAGTTAGTAGAACGACAACTTTTTGTGGAATATGCTTAAACAAGCAGTTATGAATGTTGTCATGTCCCGGAGCTTTACGTAATTTTAGTTCGCGAATGTGCTTGTGTACTTCACTTGGATAGACAAGTTGAAAGGAAAGATCGTGCTCATATGACTGGAATTTAGCTAATGACTCTTGAACAATAGTTTCGGTATTTTCACACAACCAGTCTCCCGTAAGGTACATGTTCTGCTGGAAGGCTAAAGCGAGTTCCTCACACTGTTCCCCAGGGGTATTCACCAATGAGCCATTACAACTTATGAGAGGTGGTAGTATGTTAGTGTTAGGGGGGTTATGTTTTTAGCTAACCGCCACAGGTCTGTAACAGGATTTTCTACTTTTTGCAGTTTATCATTCCACATTTTATCATTATATTGTTTAATACCCTGTTTTATATTTTTGTTGAGGAAATTTATTTGAGTGAGTAGGATTTTGCGCGAATTGACATTTGCTTCTAGTTGAACTTGTCTACGTAGTCTATTTCTATAAGTTATTAATCTACGAACTCTACGTGGTAGGGATTAGACACTCTAGATTTAAACAGTCATTAAGTTAGGCGTGATCGTTGCAAAGACGAACCGTTTTATAAGACCGTTTTGTGTACTGCGACGATAGGACCGTTTTACGTTTCATTCTAAAGCAGTGCCAGCGACTCTAAAGCAGTGCCAGCGTTTGTTCGTCGTGAGACCAGTCCTTAGATTGTTTGACGCGAATATGTCCTTTAGTGCTATATTAATAGAGCCTAGAACGTAATGAGATCATTGCGACGTCGTCGTCGGCTCCTTGCTCGTTCCGTTCGTTTTGGTCTGTGATACAATAAAGTAATCTTTATGTCTATGAGAATACAGTCGAATATCGTGTAAAAAAACTTATTTTTTCCGATGTTTCGTGATTTCGTCTCGTTCGCACTCGTTTGACCGTCCTCTGCGCCTTGCTCGTTCGCATACAATGAAACCAGTTGCGAACGAGGACCGTTTCGAGGACCTGTTTTCGTTCCAGAAAAAAACGGTTGCGTTTCGTCGTCGAAAAATCGGACAACGACCCACTCCTACATTAAGTCACGTTTTTGACTGATACAATAAATAAAATTATTTGATATTATAAATTGGTAGCTGACCTCGTAAAAGTCGTTGTGCCATATTTATTAGCATACGGCATATTCCCAGACCTACCAAAGGTACATAAAAATGGGTGAACCTCTTTCGAAGAAGTTCGATAACAAACACAAACACGAGATTTTCGGATATTAGATTATGAGAATCGAAAGCTGATATTCGGTATATGTTTTTAATACATTATTTTGTTTCTATTGATCTCACTGTAGGTAAATATCTACTTACAAAGCTGCTGCACAAAAGCAGGCGAGCCACTTAAGTAGTTAATTAAAGTGGAGAGCTGTAGGTATCTTTTGTTCAGAAAAAGTCGAAGGCGCTTTTGCTAAGTGGCTGGATCGGTATATCTTTATAAACTATCCTTTTTCTGTAAGGAAAACCGTCCAAAAGGAGGCTTTAAACGAAAATACTGAACTTGGAAAGGCAGGTTAGTTAAGTAAATGAAGTTGTTTAAGAGGTGTCCCGGATCGAGGCTAATTTTTATTTTAACCGACTTCAAAAAAGGAGGAGATTATCAATTAGACGCGTATATTACTTATTAGCAATAAGTGGACAACGCAAATTTCAATTAGCATTGTGAAAGCTATTCTTAGAACCAGCAGCTTAGAATTTAACTGCCGTTTAATAACAGTTAAAAACGTTCGTTTTGTTAGGCTTACCTTAAGCCAAGAGTTTCGCCCTGTCCTTCTATATCTATCTGTTTCTCCGCGGCTTAGTATAGGGAAAACACGTAGTAGAAGGCTATAATTTGGCATAGTTATACATATATGTATAACTATGCCAAATTATAAAAATAGTGAAAGTGAGTTACAATCATAGAGAGACATAAAAAGGTATGCCGTGGACGGAAGATTCGCTATGCTCTTTTTTTGCAATGAGTGCCTTTGTTTTACTATTCATCGGATAGAGCATACCTTTTTATGTCTCTCTATGATTGTAACTCAATTTCACTATTTTTTGACTTAGGCCTCTTTCGTTCTGAGGGTGCGATATGTTCGTTACGCCGACATGGGCGGTGGGATAAAACCTTAAAACCTTTAATACTATATGAACTAATAAACTTAAAAGGACAACTATCATGGCCAAAAAGGCTTCACAATTAGCGAGTAATAGGCGATCAACTAAAAGGAAAACTTTGTAAAAATTCAATTCAAAATTACTCTAATGTAGTTGTTAGTTCTTTAGAGTAGGTTAAAACCTCTCAAGAATCGGAAACTTGACCGTTTCTCTTTCTATTGGAGGCGCTAGTTGTCTCAGGGTCGCCCCTTAAGTCACAGTCTTAGATTAGTTTTATCAAGACTGCTTGTCAAAGCGTAACTTTGTCATTATGCGTAGTAATATCGTAATGAAGGAACAAGGCTCGATGTTCAAGCTAGAAAGATATTTATTTATGTATTTTCTTTCATTGTATTTCTATTTTGTGTTTTTCGTGTACAATAAAGTATAAAGATAAATTCAGCTGCCACTTACTTTGACGGCTGTTCCCAGTGTAATTAGCAGTTAATGTATTATTGGATATGGTACTGCTAACATAAGGATATGGTAACACAAGAAGCAGTGAAATTACTAGATTCCTTTAATCTTTTTCAAACATTCTTAGCCAGCCTATCGGCGCATACTGGTCCGAGATTAAAAAATTCCTCAGAGGACTATCAGGGGTCGAATATGGTAGTAAGCTCATTTCTATTGTCATGACGACCTCTGTGGCGTAACGGTAGTGCATCTACCTGCCATGCAGGAGGTCCCGGGTTCGAATCCCGGCTGGGAACAAAAAAAAAACCCCAGGTCTTGGATGTTTACATGTTTGTGATGTCGTTGTTTCTGGTTCCCACGACACAGGGTATCCTAGTGTGGGGCCAGAAGCAATGTATGTGCCTGTATGTAAATGTTATGTTATGTTATTTAGTGTGTGATTTGAAACTGGCTTTTACTGATTGCAATGCTCCGGAAAATTAATCGATCGGTAAGATAAATATGTTTTTTTTATGTGAAAGAAAAGTTTTTAGCCTCTAAATAGGTCCATAGAATAACTGGGCAAGAAAAGTATGAAACTTGGTAAGGCAGTGGAATACGATAAGGCACTTTTTTGGTGACGGAACCCTTTTGGAAAGCGAAATACTTTACGGAACCCAGTTGATAAAACAATTGTTTAAAAAAAATATTCTTTATTAATAAGCATAATAAGAGTACAATGTGACATACATACATACATACATACATACATACATACATACATACATACATACATACATACATACATACATACATACATACATACATACATACATACATACATACATACATACATACATACATACATACATACATACATACATACATACATACATACATACATACATACATACATACATACATACATACATACATACATACATACATACATACATACATACATACATACATACATACATACATACATACATACATACATACATACATACATACATAAATGTATCCCAGAGGGGTAGGCAGCAACCAGGGACTGCCAAGATCCTGACAAATTACCTTCGCTTAACCAACGTTCATAAGTCGTTGCATGCACGCAAATAACAATGTAACAGTTACTTTTTATTACTTTACTTAGTAAGAGGTGTTCTTCGAAATTCTCGCGGAACCCCTACAGGGCTAGAATGGAACCCTAGGGTTCCGCGGAACACACTTTGAGTATGGCTGCGATAAGGTATCGTTAGAAATGCCGAGAGCTGGTGAAGACATTGTAGCTAGCAAGTTATACTCGTACCTGCTCCTCAACAAGTGCTGGAAGAGTGGTCCAGTATCTAAGGACCGAGGTACGGCCTTCATAGTGCCTCTTTGTAAAGGCAAAGGGTCTCAGCAGGAGTGCAAAAACCACAGTATCATCCATATGCAAAGGTGTTTATTGAAAGAGTACTGTATGTGTCTGAAGAAAACATGTGGGATGTCCAAGCGAGCTTTAGAAAGGAAATGGGATGCGTCGACCAGATCTTCTCCTTGAAACGGATGGTGGAAAAACTTTTGCCCAAAAGTCAAAGGGTCTGTGCGTTCATCGACTTGGAGAAGACTTATGATAGAGTGGTGAGAAGTGACATGTGGTCGGCACTGTCTTTGGATAGGATGGACAACGTCTTGCTGAAGTTTTTCTACGAAGACTCTAGTGCTTGCGTTAGAATGAATGGGGCGTATACTGACTGGTTTAGCATCCACAAGGGTGTAAGACAAGGACGTGTCGTATCCTTGTGGCTGTTCAATTTACTCACGGACAGCTGCCTGACTGATTTGAAGGAGAATTTGGGGACTGTGGGATAAATATGGGTGAGCTACTTGTCAAACACAATACGCCGATGATCAGGTTTTCTTCACAGTCTAAGAACTGGAGATACAAGTTGAAGGATATCAAGACAAAGACAGTTCATTCGAGACTAAAGACTTTATTGAAACTTGCAGGTAGACACAATATATAATAAATATCAGATCACCCGCAGTAGCGATACATTACAATTTTCCCCTTTTTAAATTCAAACTCCTCATAAGAGAATCACAACATTAAATAAGTGACGTAACTAATTCACCAAATCTATTATAGTAATGTCCTTAACGCTAAAGTCTATGCTTTCTTAATTTAATTATTTACTAAGTTTTTCCCATGCTAACAGATACTTTATTTTTATTTATGAATTTGTTATATTAATAATACCTAGTCTATAATTTTCAGTCCTCACTTCTCCCTCAGAAATAGAATCAGAAGTCGACGTGTAGTCTAGTCCATGGGTCAGCCGGCCACACGTAAGGCTGCGGTGCGTGGTGCGGCGGCGCGTCTCGCTGCTCGCGGCAGGCGGCGCACGCGTGCGCGCGCGCTTCGATGTCGGCGTCCAGGCGCGGCCACCATACGTAGTTGCGCGCGATCTGCTTCATGCGCACGATGCCCACGTGACCCACGTGCACTTCCTCTAGTATCTGTGCTCTTAAACTTGCTGGAATAACAACTCTGTATCCCCATACAATGCAGCCATGATCTATGTATAAATATTCACGTCGATGGAAGTATGCATTTTCCTCCTCCACTGTGATTCCTAGCGGCCAACCGCTCATTATATAACCGTACACTTTACGTAAAACGCTATCCTTAGCCGTTTCTTTTGCCACCTCTTTGTGACTCATTGGAAAACTGTCTTCCACGAAGTGCAAATAAGCCGCGTCATCCGGTTCATTTTCCATCTGCTTGGGTAACGGCAAGCGTGACAATCCATCTGCATTTCCGTTCTTCTCTGTTGCGACAAACACGATATCAAAATCGTAAGCTGCCAACCGTACTGCGTACCTTTGAAGTCTGCTGGCTGCCGTCTGCGGTATGCCCTTTTTGGGGCCAAAAATATAACTAAGGGCCTTGTGATCACTGCGCAGCGTGAAGTGCCTACCGAATAGGTACTGATGATGGCGCGTGACGCCGTATAGTATGGCGAGAGCCTCCTTGTCCACCTGGCTGTAGCGGCCCTCGGCCTCGCTGAGCGTGCGCGAGGCGCAGCACACGAGGCGCTCGCCGCCGCCGGGGTAGCGCTGCGCCAGCACGGCGCCCAGCCCGTACGCGCTGCTGTCCACGGCCAGCACCAGCGGCAGCTGCGGCTCGTAGTGCGCCCGCACCGGATCACTGGAAAGTTTCTCTTTTACCTGTCGAAACGCGCCCTCACACGCCTCGGACCACTCCCATTTCGCTCCCTTTTTTAATAATATATATAGCGGTTGCCGCCGCCTATGGGGGCCGCCATTTAGATTTTGTATAGAAATACCTTTAATAGTAAAAAGTCCTTCATACCCGTCGCAGTCGGAGTCCGATGATTCACCATCAATGAAATTTTGATACCGGGAACTGCCGGCACTTTTATTACAAGTGGCCGATAAGTGGCCTTTCACTTTGCACTTATCACACACATATGACTTATATCGGCACCTGTTTGGCGCGTGGCCCTCCTTGCCACAGCGCCAGCATGACTGCCTGCTGCGCGTGCCGCCCGCTGCTGGAGCGGCGCTGGCGCGCGAGTGCCTCGGCCCGGCGCCCGCGCCCGCGCCCTCCGCCATACCTACGCGGTGCACGCGCTCCTCGAGTCCCGAGCTGCCGGCCGCTGCCCACGGCGCGTGCCCGCCGCGGCCCGCGGCTTCCACCGCGTGTCGCTCGGCCGCCTCCAGCGCCAACGCCAGCTCCACTGCCCTTTTGTAGTCGAGGGTGGTCTCCGCGAATAGCCGCGAACGCATGTCCTCGCTACGTAGTCCAGATACGAATTGATCCCGGAGGTTCACTTCAAGTTGATTGCCGAAATTGCAATGGGTGGCCAAATGTTTTAAATTTTGAAGGAACACAACGATAGACTCGCCTTCTCCTTGACGTCTTTGACGAAATGTGTGTCGCTCGGCGATCTCAGACCTTTTTGGCTCTAAATGGTTCTTCACCAACTCCACCAGTTGTGTAAACGTTACATCCTCAGGATTATTAGGTGCACAAAAGTCACACATCAGCGCATACGTCTGCGCACCGACATGAGTAACCAACGTGGCTACACGCAACTCCTCTTTGATTTCATTCAGTAACACAAACTGTTCCACCAGTCGCACATACGCGGGCCAACTCCCACGACCGTCTAGATCGAACTCATGTAGTTTTCCGAACGGCATATTCACGAAATATATATTTTTTCAATCCTGTCGCCACTGAAGGATATCAAGACAAAGACAGTTCATTCGAGACTAAAGACTTTATTGTCACTTGCAGGTAGACACAATATATAATAAATATCAGATCACCCGCAGTAGCGATACATTACACAAGTAAAGTTATGTGGATTATTTACTAGGGATGGAAACTCTGAAGGTTAATTATTATAAATTGTATAATCAGTGCCTTACACTCCTTTGTGAGTAGCCAAAACATCTGCAAAAGAGCTATATTGGTATTTTGTTTTAATATTTATTTTTTATTAAATACTTACCTTAACGGATCTTATTAACTTATCATAATTTTACCACAGATAATTTAATCAAGTCGAGGAGGTCGCTCAAGTCAAGATCGTTTACAAGGATTTTATTAACATTTGAAAAACCCCGACCAGTATAATTTTAATAAAAACAACCGCAAGCTTATTATTGCCTGCTAACAATTTTCTTATGGCCTATCGCAAAACAAAATCCATTTAGACCCGTCAGGTCGCTTCATTGTATTAAAATTCTAAACATCTGATTTGTAGTTATATATTAAAGGGGTTAAATCGCGAGACGCGCGCAATATGGTAAAGGTGCTGGCCAAGCTTACATCTAAAACAATGTTCCAGTTACTGGAGCTTCACCCAGCTAGTGTGTGTGAAGATACCACTGGACGCTGTTTGAATAATCTCATTACGTAATCGCGAGAAACAACTAAGAATAACAGAATAAAAAGAAAGTAGAGCCTCATAAGACTGTTCGTAGAAACTGTTAACAAGTCGGAAATAAAAATATATTTCATCGAATTGAATGAGTATAATCTTATGTTATCTTATAATCATCAAAAATAAGATCAATTATTGCTTTCAACGTAAATAATGTACGTTCTCTGTGTGAAATTGATAACAGGCGTTGCTATTGATTTCATGAATTAAATGAATGGCAGAGAATAACTTTATGTACACTGAAATTACAGTAACAAAAACATACAAATTTCACTATTTAGACAATGAAAGATTGAATGCTTTCTGTATTTGAATTAATTAATAAAACAAGCCGCACGTCCAGCGTGGGGATTATGGGCATTACCCCCCAGTGATGGCACAACCTTGCGCTCATTAGGGGTGGGCTATGTCCAGCAGTGGACTAATATAGCCTGAAGAAGAATAAAACTAGTATTTTGTAAAGTGCACAATGTACATACGATTGCTTCGCGGTAGGCCCTACTGAATTATTTTCAGGAGGCCACGTAAATTAATTTGAGCATCTCCCGAGCAAAAAGATAATTAATGTTGGCTTGTTTGTAATCAGAGTTAAGTGGAATACAAGAAGCCCCATCTGCTTGTTACTTATTACGTCTTTTATCTTTAGCCTAAATTGGAAGCCGCCTTCGGTCTCCCGTTGTGGGCACACAAAAGCGTAAATGAATCCAGTAAAGGCTTACACCTACTATGAATATTAATTTTATTTTTTAAGGTTCCGTGCGTCGTAATCTATTTAACGTGCCCCCCACCGTTGGAATTTCCTTCTGAAAGCGGTAATACCAATAAGGCCGGTACACACTTAACAACACAGAATATTGGCTATTGCATCAAAAATTACACCATTATAAAAATAAAATATATATTTCTATTTTCTTACTAGCTATCCGGGAAAACATCTTACAGCGACCACAGTATCTGTTTATACAATAGGCATGCCAAAATATAAATCCTGTTCCATAATTTGGGGTTACATTTATTATTTACAAAAAACCTACATTTCCGTAATAAACTAGAGTTTAACGAAGTCTAAAGACCATTTTTTAAAAATTATTTTCAATCTGTGGGAAAACAGCTCACAGTAATCACTAGTAGTCACAAGGCACGGATGAAGTTTACCAATGTTAACCTAAGCGTGACGTCACGCGGTGTGATTGGTGTTTCAGTCAAAATGGCTGAAGGCAGTACGTATTATATTCTTTTAGTTTATTGAAAATATTGGTAATCTCTTTTTTTATAAAACTAAACCAGTGTTTTAAATCCTTTTAATATGCACTTTCCCCTAATATCGTTCAATGTTTGATTATTTGATATTTTCGTAAGGCCTATTCTTATTACCATGGCAGGCAACGCAGTAAATAAATATTTAGATTTTGCCTTGAAAATGTGGTACGTTAACAATAAAATATTATCCCGCGGGCATGCATTACCGGGATGTCAAGTATCTCATGTCTCAGTCAGTTGTATGTCTATCTATATGCCAAGTTTCATGTAACTCCTTTGAGCATTTATTGCGTGATTGAGTAACAAACATATAAACATCCAAGCACCTCTACAAACTAACACATTTATAATATTAGTAGGATTCCGGTGTATCTGCATGCAACGACTAATAAATGTTGATGGCGTGATAAGCGTAAAAGACTTGTCAGGATCGTAGCAAATGGCAGACCCTGGTGGCCCACTTTTCCCGGATATAGGTGTGTGTGTGTGTATGTGTGTGTGAGGGTGTGTCAGTGTGTGTCTGTGTGAGTGTAAAAAGTTATTTAACAATCATATACTTTTTTCAACACTTGTCTTCAACACAAGCATTCAAATTTGCGTAATAATAGAGCACACTGTCAAGTGACATAAAAAAAATTAAAAACTGGTGGAACACCAAGGATCTACAAAAGGTTTATAGATTGAAAGAACACACTTTATTTTAAAAAACGGACATGTAATAAACAGCGTGATCGAAGAGAACCTTTGGTGAGTTCGACTTGTCATGTATGGTGTTTTTTTAAACCATTGTGAGTTAAATAGTATGAAACTTAAGTATTTCATTTTTAATTGAGCTACATTAAGTTGTAGCTTAACTACTTACGAAAGAAGATGCATAAGTAAAGTAATTAATTATTTTTGACCATTACGTCATGCATGACTTAATCATGTAAGTATTGGAAACCTAAAAATAATAGGTATCTTCTGCGTACTACATTTATTAAAAATTTTAAGTGCCGCCCGTGTCTGAGTGGAACATTTCACAAAGTAAAATTCTGTCTTTACATTATCATTATCGTCAGATTTCTGAAAAAAAAAACGGGAGAGATTCAAATTCAATTATCACGTGGCAGAATTATTAATTAGCTGAAATTCTTTTTGCGGTTATTTCTCTTCTGCAAGCTTGCAAGTGAACATGCAGCTTTGATTAAAGTCGCCCTTGATTTAAATTGATTATTCGATACCCGGATCGATCCCTCAAAACTGATTGGAGCCTAGCTTAATATTAATAGGGGCTTAGATGAAAAATTTCGACGCTGTCTGGGTAGGACGGCGATTCATCAATATCAGATGATTATATTTTGGCACAGGGGTACAGGGCGTTTTAAATTTATTTATTTCAAGCTTCCCCGGTTACGAGCTCTCAAGGAAAAATGGAGTACTTTTGTAATTAATGGATTCGGTCGAACTTTTTCATTTCAGTCCGTCTATCACGCGCCCCAAACCACTCTCGCTCCGTGAAAATCTACGAAGTTGACCAGAGATTAAATGGGAGCATTCAAAGGTGTAGTGCGCGTAGTGAGATTTTCGAAATACCAACCTGTTTAATAAATAAGAAGCTTCATGAAAAATGGTCTCGCTGGAAGCCACGACGACGCTGCCGGTCCGCGCCGTGGAACATCATTAGAATGGATTACTCATATAACTGTAACGAAGGTTATTACTATAGATTAGATTAGAACTCTTTATTGTTCACACCAGAAAGCAAAATACATAAAAAGGCTTACATATCTAAGCTATTGCCGTATACAATTGGCGGTCTTATCGCTAAAAGCGACCTCTTCCAGACAACCTTGACAGACTATAATTCGTTTATTTAAAATTAATTACTTAGGTAGGTAATATATTTTTTTACTTTGGTAGTATTATTTACACTTCGCAACCTTGCGAACAAGGGACCATTTATTGTCATTTCAGAGTTAAATTTGAGAAATATAGAAGAGATAATTGAATGATGAACAAAATACCTACGTGGAGTGAATCAATTCATTGGATTGGGCACAAAGCTGGTTCAATAGCTCTGTGAAAAAAAGTCTGATCCACAATTCAATAAAGGCATTTCAATAAAACTGTCATACTTCACGCGCAAAATAGCGATTCCAGAAACTTAGAGCAGCAATATTGAGAGAGAATATAAAAAAAACATTCGGCTCCACCCTTTTATCTTGAAACAAAGGGGACGAAATCGGGGTATAAAAATATAATTTATCTTTATTTCGGCCGAATCCACTGAGCTTCATCATAGAAGCGACAACATTCACGTGAAATATATTCGCATTTTGGTCCAATTCACGAATTGGATCGGGGAAATTACTGTAGTTTGCCGGGATAAGCGCCGCCATATGTCACAGGAGGTGGGATCGCCAGCCCTGGCGATACCCGCCCGGGTATAAAAACTCGTGCAGGACCTCTTGGAACTATCTCCCGGACATCTGCGGCCGGCCCCTCATTCCACAACTTTACTAATTCATGAGTCACGCTCCGATAAATCGCCGATCCTTCACCGTGCTACCTTCCTTCCCATTTGCGTTCTGTTCGAGGCTGCGCATTCTTTAACGGCCTACTCTCCGTACAAACTTTAATTAGGAATACACTATTTTTTTATTTTTAATGCACTAACCCGTGCTAAGGAACAAATTTAAAAAACCTATTTAGAGGCTAAAAATTTCACCCATAATAATGTGTAATCATGTGGGTACAGTGATATCGTTCCGATGTTAAACCTAACTGCAAAGTAGGTAGTCGGGGCTGTAAGTAATGCAATTTGCTTAAGTCAGATGTCGCTGCCTGTACGTAATACAGAGAATATTGTAAAGAGGTTCGAAATTTCACTGATGCCGTGAGTCGCCCATTGGCTCAATTGGTAGAGCGCTGGTACGGATAGCCAGAGGTTGCGGGTTCGAATCCCGGCATGGGTGAAATTTTCAGCCTCTAAATAGGTTTTTAAATTTAATTAGGAAGCTATCCAGGTTACTCATTTTCTTTCTATGAAACGTTTCGAACGTTCGTCTATGTAACGTATTATTATTGAGATGCAAAACTGTTACTTCAGTTGTGAAAGTAAAACAGCTTTCTATAATAATAATAAAATAATTTATTTGCACAGTCTACAATTTTTATCTTCGGCAAAATACATAGGTTGTTCGTACACAGTGTCATTATACAATTCGAACCTCTGGCCCCTAAGCTAGGTCTTAGGGATCGTCTATTCTCCTACTGGTAGCACAACTATATTTTAAGAGATACGTAACAGCGGAAAGGACAGAAAAAAATATAATCAATAAATCACATGCATAAAATAAATTGAAATTAAATTAAAAGATTAATTATATAGTTGTTGACAAAACTATCTATACAGTGTAAACAATAAAACTTTTCAATTTCTTCTTAATATTTAATACAATTTTCCGTGTCAAGCTTTTTCTTTCCAAGCTTATATTCCCTGAAAAAAAAAACAGTATTTAAAAACCTATTTAGAGGCTAAAAAATTTTCACCCATGCCGGGATTCGAACCCGCAACCTCTGGCTATCCGTGCCAGCGCTCTACCAATTGAGCCAATGGGCGACTCACCGGCATCAGTGAAATTTCGAACCTCTTTACACTATTCTCTGTATTACGTACAGGCAGCGACATCTGGCTTAAGCAAATTGCATCACTTACAGCCCCGACTACCTACTTTGCAGTTAGGTTTTACATCGGAACGATATCCACTGTACCCACATGATTATAGTACTATTTTTATTTTTAATGCACTAACCCGTGCTAAGGACAAATTTAAAAACCTATTTAGAGGCTAAATTTTTTTTTTATCTAAAAGTGAACATGAGAAATCTTTTTAAAAACCTATTTAGAGGCTAAAAATTCCACCTATGCCGCCCACCCAACCTAACTGCAAAGTAGGTACTCGGGGCTGCAAGTGATGCAAATTACTTCAGCCAGATGTCGCTGCCTGTACGTAATACAGAGAATATTGTAAAGAGGTTCGAAATTTCACTGATACCGGTGAGTCGCCCAATAGCTCAGATAGCCAGAGGTCGCGGGTTCGAATCCCGGCATGGGTGGAATTTTTAGCCTCTAAATAGGTTTTTAAAATTATCCTTAGCACGGGTTAGTGCATTAAAAAATGAATATAATGAGAAATCTTAACAACTGTGACAACTATTTTTAAAACCTAGGATCAACAATCTGACACTTTCATCAATTTCCGTAAAAAACGGCCATTTTTGATTAAATTGATTAGTCCAAGGATTAATACTACAATTTAGGCTATATGTCTTAAAATAGTTATCACAGATAATAATTACTTTTTTAAAAAAAGGTATTATAAAACAAGCAAAGATTTTTATTCCATTGGTAGCGTTAGTAAGCGCCCCTAAGTCCTTAACATCTTACCCCATCAACAAACTTGCCAAGCAAAATGTCTCACATTTTACTGCGTGCCATGCCATCCTTCGGCCTTGGCCACATACAAAGGACGTGGGGCGAGGCCGCGGAAAAGACACTACGTCTGTCCAATTAACTAGCATACAAAATTTACTAAACGTCTTTTCTGCGCCCTTCATTTGTTCTTCTATGTAAATTAGTAATGTTTTAACAACTAAGATTGACCTCTGTGGCGCAGCGGTAGCGCATCTGCCTACTATGTGAGACGTCCCGGGTTCGATCCCTGGCTGGGGACAAAAAAACCAAGCCAAGACCTAGCTTGGATGTTTCAATGTATGGACGTAGCTGTTTCTGGTTCCCACGACATAGGGTATCATAGAGTGGGGCCCGAGGCAATGTATGTGCCTATATGTAAATGTTATGTTATGTTATGTTGTGTTGTGTTGTGTTGTGTTGTGTTGTGTTGTGTTGTGTTGTGTTGTGTTGTGTTGTGTTGTGTTGTGTTGTGTTGTGTTGTGTTGTGTTGTGTTGTGTTGTGTTGTGTTGTGTTGTGTTGTGTTGTGTTGTGTTGTGTTGTGTTGTGTTGTGTTGTGTTGTGTTGTGTTGTGTTGTGTTGTGTTGTGTTGTGTTGTGTTGTGTTGTGTTGTGTTGTGTTGTGTTGTGTTGTGTTGTGTTGTGTTGTGTTGTGTTGTGTTGTGTTGTGTTGTGTTGTGTTGTGTTGTGTTGTGTTGTGTTGTGTTGTGTTGTGTTGTGTTGTGTTGTGTTGTGTTGTGTTGTGTTGTGTTGTGTTGTGTTGTGTTGTGTTGTGTTGTGTTGTGTTGTGTTGTGTTGTGTTGTGTTGTGTTGTGTTGTGTTGTGTTGTGTTGTGTTGTGTTGTGTTGTGTTGTGTTGTGTTGTGTTGTGTTGTGTTGTGTTGTGTTGTGTTGTGTTGTGTTGTGTTGTGTTGTGTTGTGTTGTGTTGTGTTGTGTTGTGTTGTGTTGTGTTGTGTTGTGTTGTGTTGTGTTGTGTTGTGTTGTGTTGTGTTGTGTTGTGTTGTGTTGTGTTGTGTTGTGTTGTGTTGTGTTGTGTTATGTTTTGTGTTGTGTTGTGTTGTGTTGTGTGTGTTGTGTTGTGTTGTGTTGTGTTGTGTGTTGCGCTGCGCTGCGTTGCGTTGCGTTGCGTTACGTTACGTTACGTTACGTTACGTACGTTACGTTACGTTACAGTACGTTACGTTATGTTATGTTATATTAAGGATTTCAACAATTTAGCCCTTCTTTACGTCACTATCGTACCTTTGAAATATTTACCGACAGAGAGTTAAATTAGACCCAGTTTACAAAATATATTGGTTGATTTTTCATTATCAGTGATATACGAACGAACACATGATATAAATTCAACCTTCATTAGTCAGCCGTTCTTTGCATTTGTTTAGTAAAGATTTGAGACAAAGGAAAAGTATCACAATACTGAGTTAGGCTTCTGTAAGAAATTTGGGACGTTCAAAGCACCAAGGATTTACATCGTATGACCGCAATTGAGATCGCCAGGCATTACAGCGTAATCCTCTTTAACGTCGACGTGAGTTAAGCTGTTGACACACATACACCAAATAGAAAGGGGAGTATCAAAAATATCGAATCATAAGCTTACAAGGCTTCAAGGCTTACATACCTGGCTTAGCCTGTGGTACATTTTATTGTTTTTTAAACTTTTTACCGTGTAGTTTAATACACCTTATTTTTACAAAGTACGGGGGGAGTATTTAATATGGCTTTAACAACGAAATTTTTCTTAATTTTGGGAATGGTAAAGAAATTGTCAGAGCTTAGGTCAGGACTGTATGGAGGAAGGACTAGAATTTGTACGTTTCCCAGCTTCGAGTACTCAATCGCTTGAAGAGCGCTTTGTTAGCTTGCGTTGTTGTAGTGTAGGATGATGCGTCGCTTGGTCGAGTCAGTTTCTTCAATGGCCTCCCGCTGCGGAATCTTGTTATAAAGACGTTTTTACCTAATATGTACCTCATATGTTGTTTTCACCATTGTCTTTGTTGTTGTTGTTTTTCGTATATTTTGATTTTTTACTCTGTGTTTCTGTGGAAATTTAAATGTTTCTTGTTACGAAAATCTGTAAATTTTCTAGATGCAATCCAAGTCAAAACATAGGTCCAAACACATAGTCTTGTTATAGGGTCTTTGGGGCGTATACCAGGCACTCTTGTTATTCAAGTGTCGTCCACTACACTTGGTCTAAGTCAGCTTTGTCGACAATGTTAGGTGAGTAAGCTTTGACAAACTTAAAATACAACCATTTAATATCTATGACTTTATTTTTGTTGGTTTATAGATTGATGAAGTTACGGTCTACAGGGTTGAAGTTGTGTTGGATACAATGAAACAGGGTAAAAAACTTCAAAACATTTTAGGCAATCTTTATAAATAAAATTCAAAGTCCTGACTGACTGACTCACTCATCAACCTGCCCAAACTGTTGGACCTAGGAAGCTGAAATTTTGCACAGAGGGTCTATATTATGTAATGTGGGCAAGGAATAAGACCGGACTTTTTAAATTCAACCCCTAAGGGGGCGAAAAGGGTTGCCAAAATTTGTATAGGAGGTATAAAGAATGTTGTCTAATTTTCTTAAAACCTAAAATAAACCCATTTGACATTCTTCGATCACAGAACCCCAAAACATCGTTTCAATCAAAAATATTTTATAAGCTTGGTTTAAGAAGTGATCTTTCGTTTTGTAAACTTGTTTGCATATCATGATCTTACATGTGTGTATGCTTTAAATGACAATCTAGAATGGCACCTGTGTGTTATTGATGGTTTGTAACATGTTTTACATGCCAAAAAAATGAAATAAACACCAACATGTGTTATTGATCGCTAGTATCTCCGGCTTCCTGAGTGATCTTAAACGATCACGAAGGTTGAGCAACATAGGGCGCGTTCAGTGCATGAATGGTCAACCGTCTATAGCCGCGTACCCACCCAGCGCACAGGCTCGCGCGGCAGCCTCGCGGCTGCCTCGGGCTTGCGTTTGCTCGGCTGAGCACGGCTCGGCCCCGAGCCATCTGTTGTCGGTAAACTTGACGCGCTCAAAGGTGCCTCAGTGAGCGCTGTGTGTAAGGTGGGAACGGTTATGTTTTGGCTCGCGCGCGAAGCTACTTCAAGTTTTGTCTATTACCGTGTTTGCCTCTATCTATAATATTGATATTATGGGCAGTCAGGAGGAGTCCATTCGTTTAATACAACTGTACAGCACGTACAAAGCGCTTTGGGACCCCAAAGATCCAAAATATTTAAACAAAAATCAGCGGGAAGACAGTTGGCGGCAAATATCTGAATATACACGACTGTCCATTTCGAATACTCGCGGACTTATGATGGCTCAGCCTGCCTCGCGAGGCGGCCTCGTGAAAATTGAACAAAACTACTGAGGCTGCCTTGGGAGCTATCGCTCGCGATCTGATCACGCCGCGCGACCCTGTGCGGTAGGTGGGTATGCGGCTTATGACTAACAGTAGTAGTATTTTCCGAGCGGTTTCGTGCTTCGCAAGGCGTTACAGTGAAGCAGTTGGTGCCGGCTGCCGTCGATAGATGGCAGTCGTTAAGCCTAGTCAGGGCTTGAAAATTTCCGACAGTAAGACCAGCCACTAATCTTGCAACCCTCCACCAATCCGGACTTGGCCCCCGTGGTGGAGTATGGCCTATACCTTCCTTAGGGAAGAGATCCGTGCCCCTCGGTGCGGATATAGGTAATGGGTTGATGTATTATTTCTAGGCCTATTGAACTTGGTGTGCGACAACCATGAAGATCTGAGATGGTTAGTGTGGCTAGGCCAAGCATTCATAGTTGACCCCCAGCACTCCCAAAAGGACTTATTTACCCCGCACCTTGGTAGCTATCGCGGGAAGAGCAACGTGATGTGAATTTCCCACATTATAAATCATTATAGAGCTGACGTAAAGCTTACGATATAAGGATTTATTGTACCGCGGGCGCCCCGCTACTATCATTTTTATGTTGAATTTAAAAACATGACACCAGAATAGAGAGAATATACTACAGAGACTGAAGCTTGCATATTACATGTTCAGCTGATTTATCTAAGATCAGTTGGCATGCGTAATAACTGTTACTGGGAACATTATACATGGATTTGGAACTGTCATACACGTTAATTGAGCATATATAAACTGTATATAAAAAATACCCGAATTAGCGTGCGTGCATGCAACGATAAATAATGTTGATGAAACTAATACTAATGACCGAGGGGCTTTCAACCACAGATTAGAAAAAACATTCATCCAACAATGTTTGCACGTGCCATAAAGTATTTAACACCTCCTTGGTTGGTAATTTATTCTGTCGCATTCTTTTGTTTCAAGAAAAATTATTTATACTATTTTAAAAATAATACGTTTTGTTTGCACTAATGGTATTGTAAGATTTTATTTGAGTATATAATTTCTTATAGGATCACAAATTTTGCCATCTGCAGAAATATTTGATGTTTTAAAACATATTGATGGCGAAATTAAATATTGATTTTGTTTAAAAAGAAATCTATAATTTTTGTCGAGAAAAACAAAAGACGGATGATAGAATGAAATGAAATGAAATGAAAAAAAAGAATAAACAAACTGTTTCAAAGAAGAGACTAATGAATAACTCATTACAGAGTCACTCACACCACACGATGAGAGTAGGATGTGTAATTCATACTCACTTAGGCATCCGACAGCGAGCGCCAAGTAAGTACTTAACAAATATTTAATGCCTATTTCTGTAAAGTTTCTTTCAAAGTTTGGCTGGTTCGTACAAGATGGGATATAACAAGGTATGGTATAATAGGGTTCTGAGATTTACTCAAAAGTTTGGTTATTACTTTGGAAATTGTCGTCAAGTCTCACTTTGCCTGTCATTTAGGGGTCTATCTGCCATCTTATCTGTAAAGTTAAGAGCGTTTCAAGTACAAAATTGCCATTATTGCGGTGACTCTACAAAAAAAGTTTTGACTATTGAAAATTGACAAACCATAGGTTTTCGTAGCTTATAAACATCCGACCTTCTCTCAGAGATAAAGTATGGCAAGTATAGTAGTAACGTGCCCTCTCGGTTTTTCTCTTAGTAATTAGATTTTTACATTTTTCAAGACCTGCAAGACGCCGCAAAATATATTTTATTTGTTTAAGTTTCTAATTTTACCTACTTTTTCTAAGTCCTATAAAATACATAGAAAAACGGAGAAAACTACAACAATAAAAATATTTCTAAGTACATAGGTAGTACTTAAATTTAGTTTGAGTTAATTACTAAATAAAATAATATAAGACAATTATATTATCACACTATTTTTATTTTTAATGCACTAACCCGTGCTAAGGAACAAATTTAAAAACCTATTTAGAGGCTAAAAATTTCACCCATGCCGGGATTCGAACCCGCAACCTCTGGTACGGATAGCCAGAGGTTGCGGGTTCGAATCCCGGCATGGGTGAAATTTTTAGCCTCTAAATAGGTTTTTAAATTATATTATCAAATGCCATAGAGATATTATACTTAAATAAGAATAAATTAATCCACGGCTCGCAACACGGTTTTCAGAGAGGTAAAGGTACTAGTTCTGGTTTACAGACGATGTCTTTTCCGGCTTAGACAAGAAAGAGCATGTCATAGCTTTGTTTATTGACTTTAAGAAGGCTTTCGATACCTTGGACCATCATACCTTATTGCAAGCTATGGATGAATGTGGAGTGAGAGGTCCTGTTAAGGCCTGGTTCCAAAGGTACCTACTTAAATAAACGTAAATTAAAGGTAAAGATAATGAGGCTATTAGTGACGAATATCCCATTAAACATGGTGTCCCAACTGGCTCTGTGTATGGTGCGATTGGGTACATAATGCATGTAAATAGTATTAGCAACGTTGTAAAGCATAGTAAAACCTACATGTATGCGGACGACACGTGCATTATGTACTCAGGAACGGACATAAAACACATAGAAAAATGTATCCAGGAGGACCTAACTAATATAATGATGTGGTCACATGACAACGGCATCATCTTGAATGCACAAAAAACTAAATTTATTCACATTAGATCGCCAAGGAGCCCTCAAAAAGATGTCGTCTTTAACATAATAGGACACTCGTATGAGTGCTTCCATGATCACCATACAAGCTGCAACTGTAGACCCATAGAAATAAGTAAATAAATATAAATATTAATGGACATATTACACAGATCTCGTTAGCCCTATACTAAGTACAACTAAATGACTGGTGTTATAGGTGCTAACTCGACGATAGATTTAATACAATAAATACACAGATAACGTCCATAGAAATAAGTGATAAAATAAAGTATCTTGGGCTGACTATTGATAAGGATATGAACTGGAAAAGTCATATTAAAGATGTATGTACAAAACTTAGAATACTATTAATGAAGTTTAAAGGACTAAAATTTTTTGTGAGTAGGTCTTTGTTGTATTGCATTAATCATGCACTTGTTGAATCTGTGATAGGCTACGGGCTGGCTAGTTATGGCCGCACCTTTCCTACCTATTTAAACGATATTAAAAATCTACAAATAAGATTTCTCAAATGCTTGGTTGCTAATAATATAAAAAATAAATGTTAAGATAATTATGAACAGCTTTTCAAAATTTGTAAAATCATGCCTATTGAAAAAAAAAATTAAATATGAAATTGCGATTAAAACTTTCGGCAAGTGGGGCCTTTTAAAACGGTGGAGCCATAGCTATTCAACGCGTAGCACTAAACGAAAACAGGTCAAATTTGCAATCCCTAAATACTCAAATTATTATGGATCTAGGCTAAGTAATTAAATTGGTACCTGCAATTTACAAAAGCCTCCCAGAGGAATTATGTAATAAGCACCTCAGAAAAGCACAATTTAAAAATATGCTTAAGCGTTTTCTGTTAAGTAGTCTGTAGACATAAAATATTATTATCGATAATTTTAGTTGTGTAGAAGATAATGTTAATTTAGTAAGATAAAAAGAACTGTTACCAAGAGCTTGCCGATAAACTGCATTAGCAGTTTGGCAAACTATTGATATTGTAATCTTGCATTGTTTACAGTGAATAAAGATATAAATAAATAAATAAGATATACTTATATAGATAAAAGATAAAATAAGATTGGCTACCTTATTTCCTTTTATGACAAGAATCGAAAACATGTTATGAAAAAAATTAACACATTAGGACTTAATAAGGGTGAATAGAGACGACAAAGAATATAATATACAAAAACACTATACATTATTTATTACCGAACTTAATTCCAGATCCACTCGAATTTTTTGTCATAAAAGTGAAGTGAGAATTGCCTCCCTAGTCTGAACTAGGGAGGCAATTCTCACTTCATTAGCAAATAATTCGTATACGATTCTAAGGCGTATGACTTGAATTCTACATGAAAAGTCGAACGACAGCCAATTATGTTTATTATTACAACATTATGACACCTCAAAGTAAGCAAAATTTGTTAGCAAATTTGCTCATACAACTTTGTGAGTATACATGAAACTGATTTTTGTGCGCTCTAATCTCTAATCCTTTGAATATTTGGCGTCTACGCTTTCAATTGGCATGGGCGAGAATCAGCTCCCTGGTTTCTTTGTAATTCGCAAAACTCGAGCAACCGACGATGAGAGCTCCGTTTCTATTCACCATGATTAAGCTCTGCGAATCAGAGCAAACCTGGTCGGACTCTTCAGACAGAAAAATTCAAGTGAATCTGGAGTTGAGTCAATAATCAATGACAAAGAAAAGAATTAAAAACATCAGCCAGTGTTACAAACACTGTTAATTTATAAAAGTCAATGTCGTCCCGGTGTTAACAAAGTTATCGTTTCTCATTAACAGTTTGTGTACGCCGGCCAAGTTTCTGTTGGCGAGCAATCAAGAACTTGTAGGGCAATTTGCCTTAAGACGTCCACAAGAGCGTTATCGGACATTTTTTGTAGATTCAAGGAAATCAAATCTTTGTCGCCGACTATAAAGATATTTAAAATCCCGTCTCTAAGCAAATTGTATGTATAACAGTTACTAAAGCTAGTATTGCTATTTGTGTTGTGTTCCAGTAGTCTTAAGATAAAAACTGTTACCATTTAGCTATAGGTGAGCCTAATTTAATTAGATTTTATTGTAAAACTCCCGTAATTTGGAAGTAACCTGACTACTGACCCATAGCACGGATAATCCTTGTATGGTAGAGAGTAACCTCTTTGTTGTAAGCGTTTTACAATTAAGTTATTTCTTTCCGTTTCATTTCATTACATTTTATTTCTTATATAATTTTGTGTAATCAATGAATGTACCTATTCTGTAGCATTGTCAACTGTACTAATTTATGTTATAACAGAATACGTACTGTAACGATACTTCTTTGTAATAGGTGAAAAAACTCAGAGAAATTGTTACGCTCTGTTTAGGTATCAGACGTGTCGAGTCTCGCAGCTAGGCTAGGGTTTCGATGAAAAGAGATAATAAAATATTAGTACTATTTTACAGCAGTGTTTTACTAAGGAGAGCCCTACAGCACATACTAGTGATACTAGCATACTTACCGAGTGTGTTGTCTTATACATTTTTGCCCATCCTAAGGTAGTTCATCCAACATGGATGTAGTCGATGTATGGTTATCTATCTGTACATATAAAATTCAAAAGACTGACTGACTGACTGACTGGCTGGCTGGCTGGCTGGCTGGCTGGCTGGCTGGCTGGCTGGCTGGCTGGCTGGCTGGCTGGCTGGCTGGCTGGCTGGCTGGCTGGCTGGCTGACTGACTGATGAATCTGGAGTTGAGTCAATAATCAATGACAAAGAAAAGAATTAAAAACATCAGCCAGTGTTACAAACACTGTTAATTTATAAAAGTCAATGTCGTCCCGGTGTTAACAAAGTTATCGTTTCTCATTAACAGTTTGTGTACGCCGGCCAAGTTTCTGTTGGCGAGCAATCAAGAACTTGTCGGGCAATTTGCCTTAGGACGTCCACAAGAGCGTTATCGGACATTTTTTGTAGATTCAAGGAAATCAAATCTTTGTCGCCGACTATAAAGATATTTAAAATCCCGTCTCTAAGCAAATTGTATATATAACAGTTACTAAAGCTAGTATTGCTATTTGTGTTGTGTTCCAGTAGTCTTAAGATAAAAACTGTTACCATTTAGCTATAGGTGAGCCTAATTTAATTAGATTTTACTGTAAAACTCCCGTAATTTGGAAGTAACCTGACTACTGACCCATAGCACGGATAATCCTTGTATGGGAGAGAGTAACCTCTTTGTTGTAAGCGTTTTACAATTAAGTTATTTCTTTCCGTTTCATTTCATTACATTTTATTTCTTATATAATTTTGTGTAATCAATGAATGTACCTATTCTGTAGCATTGTCAACTGTACTAATTTATGTTATAACAGAATACGTACTGTAACGATACTTCTTTGTAATAGGTGAAAAAACTCAGGAAATTGTTACGCTCTGTTTAGGTATCAGACGTGTCGAGTCTCTCAGCTAGGCTAGGGTTTCGATGAAAAGAGATAATAAAATATTAGTACTATTTTACAGCAGTGTTTTACTAAGGAGAGCCCTACAGCACATACTAGTGATACTAGCATACTTACCGAGTGTGTTGTCTTATACATATTTGCCCATCCTAAGGTAGTTCATCCAACATGGATGTAGTCGATGTATGGTTATCTATCTATACATATAAAATTCAAAATACTGACTGACCGACCGACCGACCGACCGACCGACCGACCGACCGACCGACCGACCGACCGACCGACCGACCGACCGACCGACCGACCGACCGACCGACCGACCGACCGACCGACCGACCGACCGACCGACCGACCGACCGACCGACCGACCGACCGACCGACCGACCGACCGACCGACCGACCGACCGACCGACCGACCGACCGACCGACCGACCGACCGACCGACCGACCGACCGACCGACCGACCGACCGACCGACCGACCGACCGACCGACCGACCGACCGACCGACCGACCGACCGACCGACCGACCGACCGACCGACCGACCGACCGACCGACCGACCGACCGACCGACCGACCGACCGACCGACCGACCGACCGACCGACCGACCGACCGACCGACCGACCGACCGACCGACCGACTGACTGACTGACTGACTGACTCACTCACTCACTCACTCACTCATCAACGCCCAGCCCAAGCCGTTGGACCTAGGAGGCTGAAATTTTGCACAGAGGGTCTATATATAATGTAGGCAAGTTTCAAATTCAATCCCTAAGGGGGCGAAAAGGGTTTCTAAAATTTGTGTGGGAGGTATAAAGAATGTTGTCTAATTTTCTTGAAACTTAAAATAAACACTCTTCAAAACAATCTATTGAACACGTGTTTCGCCGTTTTTTCTAAATTTTACCCTTAAGAGAGTGAAAGGGGTTGCAAAATTTTGTTTCTTTAATGTTTTCCCGAATTGGACCTAGGAAGCTGAAATTTTGCACAGAGGGTCCATATATAATGTATAAGCAAGGAATAAGACCGTTTTTTTTTTTAAATTTAATCCCTAAGGGGGCGAAAAGGGTTTCTAAAATTTGTTTGGGAGGTATAAAGAATTTTGTCTAATTTTCTTGAAACTTAAAATAAATACTCTTCAACACAATTGATTGAATACCTGTTTCGCCGTTTTTTCTAAATTCAGCTCTTACGGGAGTGAACGGGGTTGCAAAATTTTGTTCTGTTATATTCGTTGATGTTGATGGGAAATATTATTATTAAATTCATCATTGTACCTGTAAAGATTGTACATTCTTAATACTAAATTGTATTTTATTCTAGCCAACCAACAGGTGACGTGGAGAAGGTGGGGGTTGTCTCAAACGGTGAGGTGATATTTTATTGTCAAATATCTTTTTTTTTAATTTAACTATATACTTATTACCACTATATAATATTACCTTTTGTAGTCGACGTAAAAGCCATTCTGTCTTGGCATAATATTACTCTTCGTTCGTTTACGGTGTTTTAATTTCTTGGTTGTTGAGTGGAACCTTTGATATTTACTTATTGTTTGTTATCCCTCACATGCAATGATTGTTGAGTTATTACAAATTGATGAATCTATGGTGCCCCACACTGCAGTTCCTATTATCTCTCTGTTTCGGGCCATGTCATATCTGTTGTATGACACACAGGTGATGGCTAGGGAGGTACGTGAGCAAATCGTTAGCCATGTAGTAGCCAACTGGGATTAGTAGATGTAGTAACTGGGATGTAGTAGCCAATTACTCCAGTGCTACCTAATACTGTATTGACATGTCACGCTCTCCTACTTATGGTAGTTTATGTGAGCTGGAAGCGACAGGGCAACTCTTTCCGTACGTCTTTGAAGTTTACCTATATTTAGATTTGGTACTACAGGTAACCCCGTGGGATGACTACGCTTTTCACATTATCTATCTCATTGCCATTTTTATGTATATGTACAGAATTAAGTCGCCTTGCCAATTTCAGAGCCCGCCTCTCCTTCACTTCTTCCTGTCATCGCCAAAACGGCTACTAGGAAAAGGAATGAAGTAAAAACTAGATAAAACGGCGTGCCAGATGCACCAACGCTATTAATTACTTTGTGTGTGATTAATCTGATCTTTTGATTAGTCTGTGGTCACTGTAGTGCATATGGATGATGCAGTACACTATCCCGTAGAGTCCCTAAATACCCTGAACCCACCTGGTCTACCGTCTCACACACGTCTTATCCTTAAAGTTGGTGCTCCAGTACCACTACCGCGAAATCTTAATCCTCCCAATTTGTGCAATGGGACCAGGTTGCGCGTGAAAGTTTTACATAAAAACGTAATACAGGCCATTGTATTTACTGGCTGTGCTAGAGGTGAATCGGTATAAATAGGTACCCCGTAAACCACTTATTCCATCGGAGTACCCATTCGAAATTAAAAGACTGCAGTTTCCCCTTTAAGTCTGTTTTGCAATGATAATTAATAAGAAAGAAAGATAGATAGATAGAGAAAGAGAAAGAAAGATAGATAGACACTTTATTGTACATAAAAATGGAACATACACAGATATTTCTTAACCTAAGAGTACAGACGGCGGCCTTATCACTAAAAGTGATCTCTTCCAGTCATCTGCATCTTTTATTGAAGCATGCTGAATAATTAAGTCCACGCGGACGGAGTCGCGGGCAAAAGCTAGTATAAAATATTATCAAAGTACACAATAGAGTACTTTATCATTACTTGAGTACCTATGATAATTATGGTAACTCGCTAACTGGGAAGGAAAACATCGTGTGCAAATCTGAGTATACGGTGTTCAGAGAGTGCATGGTGATGAAGCTAAGATATAAGAAAGCAAAGATATAAAGAAAGAGTGAGGACTCTTTCTTTATATCTCTTCGAGAAAAGGCATATGGCACACACAACATATTATTGATGTAACACAAAACATGATTGTTGTAAATAAAATAAACCATTTCCAATAATCAAAAGATTATAATTCTGATTTTTTAGAGTCCTGTTTTAAGATTATTTTTTTAGTTTGTGACAGTGTTTCTCATAAAATTATGGTGTATACAAATAGCATCAGGATTTTTAAGTACTATAATAATTATTGTGAACATTTCAGTATGTTAATGACTTACTGTAACAATTCGATAAACATAGCCGAATAATTCGCAGAGTAACAAGTATGAAAACTTTTTGTATTGCCTCGGTACATCGAATTGTGATAATAAACTATGAAGTTAAGATTTATGAAATATGCTATTAAGTGTATGGATATGTACCTACGTATGAACTCGTCTGATTCAGAAACTCGAAATAGAAAACCAGTTGTACAATGGAAAGAATAGGCAAGCTGGTGTACAGCATCGCGTAGGTAATCTAACAAAATACTAAAAACTCATTTGATCACGTAATACCAACATTCCGAATACTCACGCCTCCGACCCTCCATCCTAGTGACATTTTGTACGGACATCTACTCGAAATGCGCCCGAAAATTGTATTACCCACATTTCAATCCGCTTTCCATAAGCCGATTGTAATCTCGATGTCATGTCACGAGAAAAATTAATGCCTGTTTCCGGTCAATACTAATGCATTGTAAGCCATATTACCCATTCCGCCTGGCTAAGCAGCGTGGCATCATATTACAAAACGGTTATTTTGCTTTATTGTTTTACTATCCGAGATGTCGGGATGATAACTAATAATGTCGGCGACGCTTTATAAAGTTTAATATGTAGGTTAACTTTATTGTATTGTATCAATAACATAAAAATGAATGCCTGAATGTGTTGGTAAGGGCAAATCTCGAGAGCAGCAGAACCGATTTCGCTAATTCTTTTTTTAGAATATTCCTTGAAGTACGAGGGTTCTTACGGAGAGACAACAATTTAAAATTTAAAAAAATCTCTGGGTCAGCTAGTTGATAATATTTTTCTCATACATGCTTTTAAATTTGAGCATCATCATAGAATAGAATATAATAGAAAATATTTATTTGGTTGACAACCTTTTTCGAGATAAATCAAAATTTCTCCTCTCGTGAAATACATGTTTGTCTTTTTAATCTGTGAATAGATGCGCGCAACGGCCGGCAGAAGTTGTACGAAAATAAAATATATCAGTAGTGTTTTAGCGGACAAATAAGTATAATTTAAAAAATGGAAGGATCTTTTACTTCAAAACATATCAACCTAGAAGGCAACTAATCAAAGATTTTATTTAAATTTCGGATAGAACTTTCTGTCCGAAATTTAACCCGTGCTGAGAACAATTTTAAAAACCTATTTAGAGGCTCACGAAGAGACGCCCATGCCGGGTCTCGAATCCGCGACCTCTGGCTAACCGCAGTGCAACAAAAAGAATATAATCATGTGGGTACAGCGATATCATTCCGATGTAAAACCTTAACTTATGACATCATATTTAGAAGGGAGAGTTCAAAGAGCTGATATAAATAGAACTAAATCTTCAGGGTCAGAGGTCAGGATAGGAGTGCCACAGGATCAATGTTGGGGCCGTTCCTCTTCCTCGTATATGTAAATGATTTGCCGTTCATGGTTCAAAATATGTCAGAGATAATATTATTTGCAGATGACACATCACTTTTTTTTTAAATTAAGAGACAGGAAAATGACCTTGACAACACAAATAATGCTCTCTCTCGGGTACTAAATTGGTTTACTTCTAATAACTTATTGTTAAGTTCAAAAAGATAAAATGTATAACGTTCACTCTTTCAAATGTCAAAACGGTTGACAGCAATGTTTATTGGGGAATGATAAATTAGACGTGAATGAAACTGTATTTCTAGCTATCACAATTGATGCAAAGCTTCAATGGGGTCCTCATATAGAAAAAATAGCAAATAGGCTTAGTTCAGCAGCATATGCAGTCAAAAGAATTAAGGAACTAACTGACGTCGCATCTGCTAGGCTTGTTTATTTTAGTTACTTCCATAGTCTTATGTCCTATGGCATACTACTGTGGGGACGGGCAGCAGACATTAAAATCATCTTCGTCTTGCAGAAGAGAGCGATCAGATTCATTTATAGGCTGGGCAGTAGACATTCGTTAAGAGATTTCTTTAAAGAAACTAACATCCTGACAGTGGCCAGTCAGTATATATATTAAAACATTTTGTACGTTAGGAAAAATATCAGTAACTTTAAAACTTTAGGTAGTCAACACAATGTAAATACTAGAAATAAACATAAACTTTTGTTCCCACTATTTAGGCAGGCAAAGTTTAATACATCCTTCATGGGGCATTATATTATATTATACGCTTCTATAATAAAATCCCTGAAGATATATTAAGCTAGCCTGAATCGTGGTTCAAAAATTATGTTAAGCACACTTTGCGCCAAAAGGGCTACACTATAACATAAAGGATTATTTAGATAACAATGAGGTCGGGAAATAACACAAGTAAGTTCTATGTTTTATAATAATTATGTAAACTATGTTTATTAAGGACTTTGAAAAGACTAAGTTTGGAGTATTTTTGTCCTTTTTTTCTCCAAAATCATCTAGATTTTGAAATGGACACCTAGTTTGAATTGTAACGTTCATTAAGCCGCAGTTTCTGTGCTACTTTGAATAAAACCTTTTCATTTCATGTCTCTACGAAGTAGGTACTCGGGGCTGCAAGTGATGCAAATTACTTCAGCCAGATATCGCTCCTGGACGTAATACAGAGAATATTAGAGGTTCGAAATTCCGCTGATGCCTGCACATGCCCATTAGCTCAGTTGGGAGAGCGCTGGTACGGTAGGCCAGAGGTCGCAGGTTCGAGTCCTGGCATGGGCGGAATTTTTAGCCTCTAAGTAAGTTTTTAATATACTCGTACTTCTTGATTTTCTTTGCTTTGTTCATTTTTATACTGTTGCTACTGCTGTAGTTAGGCTGTAGTTAGTTCGACAGTTGGTATCCCCGTGTCACTGATAACTTCATGTTATATATTTCATGTTGTACTTAAATTATACACAGGTAATTACTTGCTGTATGGGTTTTGCCTGAAATAAATGGTTTAATAATAATAATTAAAGTAGTTGTCTCAAGATAGAGGGATATGTAGGTAGGTACGAAAACATTTGTTAATTATTTCGTAAAGTTTGTTGCGAAGTGATTATTTGATCAAGTCTTCGCTCACGCTTACAAATGCCGGGCGGATGGAAATAACGTCACGCGCGGGATCTACACATGGTACAAACTAGATATCCGCTCGCTTCAGTAAGCAAGAATCCAGTTCACATTTGATGATACCGTAACGACAAGACCCATGGCCAGAACGTCAATTGAGAATTTCGCTAAGTAAGTAGTTAACTGTAGTGTTGTCTCTTCCAATTTCCCAGAAAAGAGCGTGACAGAACGTTACTTAAGTATTTACTTAGTGAAATTCTTTATTCAGAAACTGGCCCATAATCGGACTGCTACTTAACATTTTTGCAAGGCACCGCTGCGCTGCCTTAAGAAATGGTGCTTCCTAGCGCCATCAATGAAAAAAAAATCATAACTTCCTTTGTTGTTGGTCTTAGGTTCTAATCTGTAGGTTCTAAAAATAGTTGTTTCACTTTCAGATAAAAACATAGGTATAAAACCAGTTTTAATTTTTTTCTATTGGTGGCGCTAGTTAGTACCGTGAAGCGCCTTAACCCAGGTAAGCCTGAAACTTTTTAACAAACGTTATATGTAGCGAACGTTGTATTGAAAAATAATGCAACGTAATGACATAACCTATGAGATTAGCAAGCAGTCACATATTATGCCGAAGAAATGCTGGTCGATACAGTGCAAAAGTTCTCGAGTGGAGACCACGAACAGGCAAACGCAGCGTAGGACGCTGATCAGCTCGCTAGACCGACTATCTGAGGCATATTTCTGGCAGCGGATGGATGAGGATAGCTGAAGACAGAAGGAAGTGGGTGTCCAGCAGTGAACGAGTACAGTCTGATTCATAGTCCACTTTGTCGTATAGTTACGGTGGCACAATGTAAAACCAGCGAATGACGTTAACTCCCCACACGCCACTGTATTAAAGATAATCTCCGAAACCCTGGAAGTTCGAGCGAACTTCAAAGTTACAAGCACGCTAATGAATACGTAATGGATTCGATTACCCGCAATGATAAGCGACTTAACATTTCGCAACACATTTATCTTTTTTAATGTCCGTTGAAGCCATTAACATTTAAATTCAGTGGCGTTAAAATATTCAGCCGTCAAGTACATGGTACAGGGTGTTTTGCAGGTTCATAAAATGGAGTGTGCGGTGCGGCAAATTGCACTTTTTATGCAACCTGCCGGCCGTTGGCCGCTCTCCACGCCGCTTGGAAACGCTAATTACCATTTGGAACAGCCTGTTTTAATCTAAAAAATGTTGGGGCAAGTGCTGGCTGCAAAAACACTTAAAACTTTAATCGCACTTAGGATTACAGACAAATCACATCCACTCGTGAGGCTGATGAAACCTCACTTCTCTCCAAACTAAACCTCAATTGTATTTTGTTTTCATGTTGCTATTATTCCAACACGGTTATGAGGGTTTCGCAACGTTATTGTAGCATGTTTGCATTGTGCAAATTCGGATGTAATTATGTTCCAGCCCGAATTCAAAGATATATCTTTGTAATAACTATGTTGTTCGTAGCGAGCCGACCATTTTGGAGAGAGTACTCTAAATACAACTCTATTGTAGAGCACCTAGTTACAGGCCTCAATTTCTCCCATTCCGCACGAATTAAGATATCACACTATAATATTATAATGGCGAATGTTTTTAAGTGTGTATGTTTGTTACTTCTTCACATCTAAACGGCTATTTCCGAAAACGGAGAAAACGGAATTCAATAAAATTTGGTATAGAGTTAGCTGACACCCTGGATTAACACATAGGCTACATTTTAGTAAAATGTAGCCTAATTCCCAAGAGAAAATCGAACAAGCCACGTAAAGCAAGCCACATTTTATCGCGTCATCATTCTCAATACAGTGGCCATACTTGCTGGGTGCTTAAAGTTAGGTGCTCAACTCTTCTAGTAGCTGCCCCGCCCTATGAATCGCGAGGGGTCGTTAATCAAGCTCTGCTTCATAAGCGAGACAGCAACGCGATAAGATCCATTCTTCGCCAGTAAAATGTTCCTTGTATCTGCATGTTGAGCTCAAGCTTGTTGCTTGATTGTCGAAAAACAAAAGACTAACTTTGACTTCGTTTCGTTAATTCAGATCATGAATTTGATTTGCTGTTGTGGAAAAAATGTTACAAGAAAATTTCAAATGTCGTATAAAAAAGTTGTTGTAAAAGTAAAGTAAAGTAAAAATGTATTTATTGTGACCACCAGTAGAATAGAAAGAATAAAAGGAGAAATTACAAATAACGACATGAAGTCATTGTTGTGGTTGTGACAGTTGGCGACAAAAGGTGTGTGCTCAGCGTGTGCCGCCAGAGACAATAATGACATAGACGGCGCTGTTTTTCAGCACTCACCGACTTAAAAACTAACTTAAACTAGATCCTAATCCTAAATACAAACAAAGAAATGAATTGTGAATCGGAATGTTAATTCTCCTTTTTCAACATTATAATAATCATCCGGTGTCAGTCCACAGTCCACTGCTGGACATAGGCCTCTCCCTCAGATCATAGAAAGAAGGAGATATGCCCTAACCGCGAAATAAGTCCGGTACCGCTGTCGCCACTTTTGATGATGTGTGCGTTTTCATTACATGCACAATATTGTAAATATTAGGTTCACGCACACGTCTGTCCAGTCATCTACTAGCGTTCTAATCTTCTAATTGGTTCGCACACTATGAAAAACGATTGTACGAATACACTCGTACACGTAAACAACAGCGTCGGTGAACTCCTTAGGGATGGAACACTTGTATCAAATAATACATTTATCGATAAAATTATGCGATGAGAGGTTATTGATTTATAAACAATACACTTCGTGTAGGGGTGATACAACAAACAGAACATGTTAAGTTTACAAAAACAATATTATTAAAATAAATAATCCTATTATTGTCCCGTGAAATGTAAATATTTATTAAGTACGTGTCTTTTTGACAGTATTTGTGGCTTCAGTATATGATAAAGACGCAAACTTGGCTTTCTATTGATGTCGAATTTGATTATTTTGATAATGATGATGAACCTTGTACTGTTTACTAATACGGTAAGTTAAAAATGTTTATATGTTAAATTTGTTGGACAGAACACCACTGAAGCATATTTGGTAGTGACGCTCCCTGAAAAGCTAGGTTTTCTGGGTTTGAATCCTGGTAATGGAAAGAACTTACTAATATTTGTGTGAAGAGCACGTCCACGGTAAGGGACGCATTTGTGCCTGGGTCTTGGATATTTTATTTAGTATATGAATGCCCACTGTAACGTGAAATGCTGTTATATTACCATTCACAAATTTGCTTATATTGGTAACTCTGTTAGGAGTCTGTAAATTAACAGCAACTTTTGTTGGGTGTAAGAATGAAGTGCTGACTTTTTTAAAAATACAATAGCAATTACTTTCTCATTCTCTGAAAATAATTCACCCAGCTATATAAAAAATAGAACAAACACATGTATAAACTCGATAAACAACCATTTCTCTGAGGAAATTGCCACTTGCCTGAGTAACAGCAATATATAGGAAATTAGTAGCCATGCTTGGATTCTCATGATTAACAATAGAATATGTTGATGGCTGTGATTGAAATGTATCATGGGCCTGTAATTAAAGTAACTTCCTAATTATTTATCAAATTTTAGATATCCCTAACACTGCTCCGTTTGATTTCCCAGATACTTACGTTGGAACAGCCCATGGGAAAAGTCTTTGTGACTTTTTGTCTTCTGAAAATTACTGTCTTTAAAGTGTTCCGAACAAACCGTACTGAATTTTGAAAGAAACCAACTATCTGCTCTTCCTGCAGCGGATATTTTAGCTAAAAATAGCTAAATAGCTAAAAAATAACCAAAAAGTCTGGTATTGTAATACTAAATATAAAACTGACCAAGTGCGAATCGGACTTGCGCTCCAAGGGTTCTGCACATCACACATTTTTTTATAAAGTAGTTTTCGTAAAATCCACTGACACTTTACACTGACTTTCCTGTAATTAAAAAAAATTAATCCTAGTAAATTTAAGGATAAAAAGGGGGAGGGGATAGTTATTTTTTTATGTTTTCATATTATATAAATCTATTATGTGTAATGTACCTATGTGTGACAAAGAAACCGTTTAGCTCAGTGACCGTAAATAAATTTAATTTGAACATTTCATGAAAACATCTTATATAACATCTTACATAATAGTCTATCTGAAGATATTTTTGAATTTCAGTTTAGTCATGCAAATAGCTATATTATGTATCTAAAAAGAAAAAAAAAATTATGATCCGTCAACCTTCCGTAATAATATCGATAAATTATTGATAATATTGCATGCACACCGCCACTGCCCTACGGCGTGCACTCGAAGCTACGTAAGGTGTTTGCACTGACAGGTTGAAGCTTCTTAGGGTGAAATCTTTAAAAATACATTAAAAATAGAAATAATACTTTAAAATAGCGCTTAAAGGTGGTATGTTATTCCACATGTCTTATAGTTTTGTTTAGTACTCCGATTATTACGAATATACAAACTACAGACCGGCATTTCGAAATAAATATGGAGCTCTTGCGTCAACAACGGTTGCCAGGCAAATAAGTCTGCGCTAAGAGCGGTGCGCGCCGCTATGATCAATTTGATCATATCGAGGCGACACGGACCACGCCCCCGCCAAATCTCCTTCTTTCTATGATCTGAGGCCTCTCCCAAGACACGTTACTGAGCCCAATCTTCGGCTCTTCCCTGCTAGTCACTGCCGACAGCTTTGCGAATGTCGGTGTCCTACGCTACGTTCGCCTATTCGCGGTCTCCTTATTGCGAACGGCAAAATCTAACGAATTCTAAGAAATGCGCATTTTATAAATAATTCTGTAAAACTAACCTAATTAGATTAGACAGTGTTTGTTCCCTATATTGCATCGTAGTCAAACCTCTGGTCGTATTTGTTGTGAGCTTGTTTACAAGAGGAAACTTGCGTTAGGCCCGGGACTTGTTTGTCCGGAGAAGATTAATTATGTCATTTGCTTCGAATGGTTTATTTCCGTATGTTTGTCTATTTTCTCTCTAACTTTGTACAATACACCTTACTAGTAACAAGTTTTACTCATGCAAAATATGTATTTAGGCGTTAAGTTTGAAACGTTCAAGATTTTTTTAAAGAATTGCCCAAGGCATTTATTTTCCAAGCGTGGAAAATAAATGGCTTGGGAAATACTGACGTTTGAAGTTGCAACTTAAGAAAACGAATTTTGAATTCCATCGTACAGTGATTAAAAAAATCTAGTAACCTGACTGCTGAGTATTAACTACCACTAAGTTGGCGAGACCAATATAGGTAGGTACTTCGCAATGAGTTGCATTGGTTAATTTGTGGTCCACTTGCTCAGTAGTTAATTATCAGCAGTTATCATAGCAGGGGTATGAGTCATGTTTATTCAAGTTTTTATTTAGGTCTCTTTAGTGGTTTTAAATGATTTTGTTGATTTCTGCTAGCCTACTACTACTGATAATCGCACAAACATTACAACTCGATGACAATCCCTCAAGCATAACAAATCGATTGAGATCTTATTTATGAAAATCTGACCATTGGTTAAGGAGTTATGAGGGAACATAGAATCGGATATTCTTACATGCATACATACGTATCAAACACATTACCTTTGTTTCTGGCTACGCCGCAGTCAGGTAAAACAGGGATCACAAAACAGCTTACACACTGGTTTTAGTTTTGGTGCTACAAATCATTTTCGGGCTTCCTATAGTTCAAGTTCAATCGTTTATCTTCATGTGGTACATTTTGCTCTTAATACAAATAGCAGTTCTCTACATGAGCCCTGTAAGGGCACTGCAACGTAGTTACATTATTCACTAACAATGTCATAGGTTTTTTAACAAATATTACAAGTAGGTAAGTCAAATACTACTCTAATATGAGTAGGTACTTGCTCAGTACTAACTTAGTCTAACTTATCACTAGCAATGTTATATACATCAACTATACCCCCTTTTGTGTTAATATAAATTTATTCTTAACTATTCTGTATGACTAATGGTTTTCTTCTGTAATAGTATATTTTAATACAGTTGCTCAAAAAGTGGCGTATTACAGGGACGTAAAGCGTGCGGGATGTGAGCTATTACACACTCGTGCTTTTTTGTTACCTTTCCCGCACTCGTGCGTTTTCTTTCCCAACTGTCAAAATAATGTCTATTAAAAAGAAAAACCAACCATGATGTTTTTACAAAAAAAATATCATAGAATTTTTTATGAGCTACTAATATGTTTCAATATCAGATTTAATGATTTGATTGAATGAGTTAAGTTAGGTTTCATTTCATTTCATCTCATCTCATTAAATTCATTTTAATTTCATATCAATAAAAAAATTCTACTGAAGACTTGGCTGTATGGGCATAGTTCCCTTTGCCCACTAGAATGGGTGAAGAAAAAAATCTCTGCTTATATTTTTTTACGGTTGGCGCCATTTTCCAAATATTTTTTCTTTATTAAATTGCTTATTTTTTTCACAACTGTATTAAAAATAGTCGTTCAGTACACGTGCGGAACCGTCATTGCAACTTGTTCCGACTGTCAACCCTCGCCTTCGGCTGCGCCTCGGCTCGGGTAGACATTTGTCGGAACTCTTTGCAATGACAGCCTTTCCGCACTTGTAATGAAATATACTATTTCATTACAAGTGCGGCACTTGTAATGAAATATACTATTAATATACTACTATTTTTAATACAGTTGCGAAAAAAATAAGCAATTTAATAAAGAAAATTTATTTGGAAAATGGCGCCAACCGTAAAAGAATATAAGCAGAGATTTTTTTTCCTTCACCCATTCTGGTAGGCAAAGGCCCATGCCCATACAGCCAAGACTTCAGTAGAATTTTTTATTGATTTGAAATGAAAATGAAATTTAATGAGATGAGATGAGATGAAATGAAATGAAACCTAACCTAACTCATTCAATCAAATCATTGAATCCTAATTGAAACAAATTAGTAGCTTCTTTTAAGAAATATACGTATTTGCATGAATCTTATAAACTTCTATGATTTTTTTTAGTAAAAACTTCATGGTTGGTTTTTCTTTTTAATAGACAATATTTTAACAGTTGTGAAAGAGAACGCACGAGTAAGGGAAAGGTAAAAAAAAGCACGAGTGTGTAATAGCCCACATCCCGCACGCTATACGTCCCTGCAACACTTTTTGAGCAACTGTATCAAAAAGTCCTTTAAAATGTAACTTATGGTCTTAAAATAGTTTGTTTTGTAATTTTACGTACTTATAGTAATGATAAACAAGTCGTCGCTGGTTGCCTTTAAAAAAATATTCTGTTCAGTTATAAAAATATAGTTAAGTACAGTGCTACACAGGAAATAAGTCTCGCGGATGTACCTGCGCAGACCAATCAGATAGTTTCATTTTATGGCAGACCGCGCGTCTTTGTTAATATTGGTTGATTCAACGTCATCGATGCAGGTGACTATTAGTTTGGCAATATTAGCGTGAGCGAAATAGGTAGCGCTACTGCGGCAATCAATTTCGCACCTTAACCGTATCGGTTAAAGATCATGTTGAATGTACTTATAGCTTCGGGTACTTTCGTTACATTTCTTCCTAGTCTGCGCGAATGTAGATTCCCGAAGGGACTTTTATGATTGTGTAGTACTGTACTTATGCAGTGAATCCAGTTCCTTTGTATCAGTATCTTGTCGCAATACCACTTACCTATAAAAACATGAGACTTGTCTTCATGGGTAAGTGGTATAATTATGAAGATAATTATTAAGCTGGTTGGAAACGCGGTTTCAAAAATGTGTTAAGTACACTTTGTGATAAAAGGGCTACTGTAACATAAAAGATTATTTAGATGACAATGATGTCTGAAACTAAAGTCAGTACAATGCATGATTTCTATGTTTTAAAATAATTATGTAAACTCTATTAATTAGGGACTTCGAAAAGACTAAGTTTGGAGTTTTATTTGTCCATTTTTTCTCCAAAATGATCTGGATTTTGTCCAAAATGGACACCTTATAGTTTGAAATGTAACGGTCACTAAGACGCAGTTTCTGCGCTACTTTGAATGTAACCTTTTCATTTAATTTTAATGCTACTGTCTCGTGTTGAAAAGCAAACATTGAAGCACCGCTGCGCTAACGAGTAGTATTGCTAGAAAAAAAATACAAATTACGAAACTTACAAAACGAAGTCATGGGTAGATGTCGGGGCTCAAACCCACGACCTCGTGAATGTGAGGTAAGTGTTCTACTGACCTCGCTACCATCGCTTCTGCCGTAGTAAATTCAGCTTAACTACAACTAAGATTAACTGAAGTAGCTTACCTGGCTTCATCGGTCATGTTAATCTGACGTACGTTATTGATATTGGGATCAGTGAAGCCCATGTATTATTACAGGCTTAAGCACACGGATACAGATCGTATCAAATAATAAAGATCTACAATGCATTTTCTCTCTCAGATTTGTGTACTGATTCGGACGCGAGGGCTCCGTTACCAAGTAACATTATGAAAAGTGTAAGGCACGACTTGAATGAAAGAAAACACAATCAAAACAATGATAATATTATATTTATGGTGGCTCTGTGTTCTATGTAATCTGACTCGCACTTTGCCTGTTTGTTTAACAAAAAATTACAGAGCTTTTTGTGTAAAGGAAGGATAACCTTTCTTGAACCATATAGAATGGAGCCTTCTGGAAGCCCACCAAACCGACCCCGCGTGCATAAATCCTAAGAAGTTGTCATTGGCGTTTTACCTCCAAATCTCCCTAGCCCCTTACACAATTTTTTTACAATTATTTTTGATTGATTTAAATTTTTGGTGTAAGAGACGTCGCCCACGACTACTTGCATTTCTAATCGTTTTGTGGTACTTATGAGAACGCGTAGTAGCAGAGCTTAATTATGTTTTGCTTCCATTTTTAGGTTTCCGTACCCCAAAAGAAAAAACGGAACCCTTATCTTCATTCACTTTGTATAGGTACCTACCTTAGAATTCATATGCTCGTGCCTCTCTAGAAACCCGCGGTGTTTACGTTATCCATTTTAAAAGTCTTTTTTATGACCTACATTTAGTTTTTTTTTCAGTCTTTTTAGCTGGTTACATGGAAGGTTAATTAGGTAGGTACCTCTTGGAATAAAGAAAATACTAGAAAATACGAAAAGTAAGACTGAATTGCAGCAAAAATCTTTTTCGTACATATACACAGACCTGAGTAAGCATTATGGCGCAGTCTAGTTACTTAGTATAGTTTACAATTTAATGACAATAGATTGTCCTTCACCTTAATGTCGCAAAGTCACCAGTAACGTATCTAATCAGAGTACCCACGAACGTAAAGATCAATTAGCTGTCCAATGTACGCTATTCCCGTGACATTGCGTGTTTCTCGGCTGATTATAGTTTATTAAGTAAATATTTGTACGGTCATTGCGATGAGTCGAATGATGATAGATCATTATTACTGTTTAAAGTTGGCGGAGATGAAAAAAAACCGGCCAAGTGCGAGTCAGACTCGCGCACCGAGGGTTCCGTACAAACCTGTATTATAGACCTGAGTATTTGGTATAAATTTCAATTTAATACCTCTACGCGTTTATGAGGAAATGGGTAGTAAGTTTAAAATTATTTAAAAAATATATATTATGAGATGTAACTAAAAATTTATGGTTTTCGTAATTTTTCCTTTATCTATGCTATAAGACGTTGCTTCGTACCAAATTTCAAGATTCTGAGTTCACGGGAAGCACCCTGTAGGTTTTGATTCCCTTGCAAGTGTCGAAAATTTGCGGCATAAACGGCTGTATCTTTTGATTGCGTTGGCTTAGAAGTTTGATTTTTTCACAGCTTCAAGGGACAGTAGACCTGAGTAATTGATATAAATTTCAGCTTCATACCTCTACGCGTTCCTGAGAAAAAGGGTCTTGACAGACGGACGGACGGACAGACGGACAACAAAGTGATCCTATAAGGGTTCCGTTTTTTCCTTTTGAGGTACGGAACCCTAAAAACACTAACACGTGATAATAGACATCATTTTAGATATGCAAATCATTTAAATGCAGGGTGTAAACAAAATCCCCTTGTAATCAAAAAGAATAAATTTAAGCATAGAACAATCTTAAAATATGAGCAGTACTCTTTAATATGAAACCACTTATAGTTTTTTCATTGTTTCGAATATTTTTCGCGTTTATCTCGAGAAGAACCGACAACTGTTGGAGTAAACGTGTTCTTGAGTAGAGACCGCGACCCGGCAAATATAGTGTAGGACGCCCTCCGACCAGGTGGGATAACGATCTACGAAAAACTGCCGGTAGATGCTGGATGCGGCAAGCTGAAGACAGGGCGCTATGGCGCTCATTAGGGGAGGGCTATGTCCAGCAGTGGACTACATAATTTAGCCTGAAGAGGAAGAGAGAGAGAAATATTTTTCCGTAATATTGTCTCTGAAAACTCCCCGTTATTGGACGTTTGGATGTTGAGTACATCTTCGATGAAACTTAGGTGTAAGGTCAAGGGTCAAGGGGCAGACACAACAGATCCCTCTGCGATGATTTGTCGCCAGCTAACAGTCTGCTCCCTCATGACTACTTTTGAGATAGTGTAGATAAGAAGATAAGAAATTGAGATAAGATGATATGTGACGACTGATATTTTTTTAATTATTTCGAACTTTTCTCCGTAGTAATATTGTCTCTGAAAACCCTCCGTGATTGGATGTTTATGGGGTTTTTTTACACCTTGAATATATATCAAACTATAGTCTGCAGAGGAATAGCAGCATATCAGAAGTGGGATCCAATAGGCTAACTACTCATGACTACGGCAACTGCAACGTTACCGAATAATCGGGATTGGACGTTACTTCACCTAATAAACAATCAAGATTAGAACAATTTGAATCTGAACTAAAATTAAACATACAGAAAGGGTAACCTCTCTTTGAACAACTTCTTACCACAGCTGGTCCCCTAATCATCTCGCACTCCACAAATTCCAATAGATAGCCCCGATAAAGGGTTAACCAGACCGCAAGCCGAATTCAAGCAATTTAGGCTAATTTATACCGTGCAAACTGCGGCACTCCCATATTTTCCGCTTTACCGCGGGCGCGGACGATTTTATAGCGCATAAATCCTTTATGAATACCTCCGTCGGACAAGGTCACGGGGTCCGGTGCTGGAAATCTTTCTAATAAATAAGGCGAAACTACTACCCTTGTTCTGCGCATACAAAAGTCGAATAGGTCCTTATTCGAATATTCATAAACTCATGTCTGTGTCCCGAAGGGATAGGCAGATACAAAGGTTAATCCTGTCCTGGCATGCATCTATCGCTTCCTCAACATCAACCTTGCATGCTCGTCTATCTAGTCATATATCGTTGTCCCCATCTAGTCGTGATCTTTATTGTTAGGTACGAGTACCTACATCTAAGGAGCACAGATCTGTAGAATACCTCCAGGGCACTGTTCATAAAGGTACAATTCGTATGTCCTATGTTTCATATAAGTAATAGTCCTCACTAGCAACGATAGCAGCGTTTTTGCGGATACGATTTTGGAATCGGTCGATATCTTAATATAAAATTCTTTTTTTTTACTGTAAAAACGCTCAGTGTGAGTTAGGATCTGAACGCCAAATTGTATCGCTTGTAGATAAGAAACCCAATTGAATTAGTAATATTTATAGTTATACATTTAACGGGTCCAACCGCGATTTTACGGTTAAATATAGCTCCTTAGGGACAAGCAGCTTAATTATGCGCAGAAAACCCTGTCGGAATCCTGACGTTTGCGATAGCAATTAGTATGAAATTTGACAGTTTGACGATTGGAATCGTTCAGGATTTGGTGCGCATAATATACTTATAGGATCTGGCGTCCCTGATAAATAACTCTAGCTACGCAAAGGTCTAGCATAATCGCTGACACTAATCATACATTAGACTATTTTTTATTTTTAATGCACTAACCCGTGCTAAGGAACAAATTTAAAAACCTATTTAGAGGCTAAAAATTTCACCCATGCCGGGATTCGAACCCGCAACCTCTGGCTATCCGTACCAGCGCTCTACCAATTGAGCCAATGGGAGACTCACGGCATCAGTGAAATTTCGAACCTCTTTACAATATTCTCTGTATTACGTACAGGCAGCGACATCTGACTTAAGCAAATTGCATTACTTACAGCCCCGACTACCTACTTTGCAGTTAGGTTTTAACATCGGAACGATATCACTGTACCCACATGATTAGACTATTTTTTTATTTTTAATGCACTAACCCGTGCTAAGGAACAAATTAAAAAACCTATTTAGAGGCTAAAAATTTCACCCATGCCGGGATTCGAACCCGCAACCTCTGGCTATCCGTACCAGCGCCTGTACGTAATACAGAGAATATTGTAAAGAGGTTAGAAATTTCACTGATGCCGTGAGTCGCCCATTGGCTCAATTGGTAGAGCGCTGGTACGGATAGCCAGAGGTTGCGGGTTCGAATCCCGGCATGGGTGAAATTTTTAGCCTCTAAATAGGTTTTTAAATTTGTTCCTTAGCACGGGTTAGTGCATTAAAAATAAAAAATAGTCTAATCATGTGGGTACAGTGATATCGTTCCGATGTTAAAACCTAACTGCAAAGTAGGTAGTCGGGGCTGTAAGTAATGCGATTTGCTTAAGTCAGATGTCGCTGCCTGTACGTAATACAGAGAATATTGTAAAGAGGTTCGAAATTTCACTGATGCCGTGAGTCGCCCATTGGCTCAATTGGTAGAGCGCTGGTATGGATAGCCAGAGGTTGCGGGTTCGAATCCCGGCATGGGTGAAATTTTTAGCCTCTAAATAGGTTTTTAAACTAATCATACAGTCATCATATACCTATCCAAAGCGATTTGTGTACATAGAACGGCACATGAGAAACTAATGTGTTTTAAATACGACATACTTATCACATGCCAACTACTTATGGTCGTGCAGACGACACTAAAAAACTGTACATTAACTATGTGCACTCTAATTATTTAGAGGTACGTTAAGGATGACTGCAAGAAAACTGTAAAGATTGACCTGCCGTCAACCGTACTGAACCAAGAAGTAGCTTATTTTTATATTTACCTATATGATACTTCCCAAAGGTTTTAAAGTGAAAAAAATAACTATAAAAACTTCCTTATGTTGCAAAATTACACGAGGTAAATTTATTCACAAATTCAATAGGTTTTTATTAATTTATATTAACGATCGAAGGTTGTAATGCAATCATTCCAAATTTTCACATACATTCTCCAACAGATTGTATTGTCAGCTCAGAAATCTGAAATAGAAAATATTCTAATTTACCTAAATGACAAAAATATATATAATTCTGGCATCTAATATTATGAATCAGCAGGTGCTTAGGTAGGTCTACATAAGGAGCTACTGATACACAACTAAGTAGACATTTGTTTTGAACATTTAAATATCTACGCTTATATTTATGATAGCAAGGTTCTTCTAAAATACTCCTAAGATTCACATTAAATAATCTATGATTAGCACTGATGTTCTTTCTTTTACATCCGTGATGATTAGATCTTTCCATTACCACACAGACAAAACAAAAGAAACATCTTGACAAGAAGTAAGCTAATCATATGATTTATATTATATTGCTTAAAAGCAGGTTCTAAGAGGTACTTCTTGGCAAACACGCTGAAGGTCTTTTGTTCTTTTATTTTCGTGACGAATGTCACATTAATATATTTATAACATATTTGCTCGAAAGGGGTCTCTTATTTTACCAATTTAAATATCGTATTATATCTCGTTACGTACTTGTACGTGTTAAGGCAAAGGTTAAGGCATGTTAAGGCAAAGAAAATGAGCCATGCAGCCAAACACAATAAAAAGTTCATACATAAAAAAACGCATGTGATTGTAGTACCATATGCCTACAATGAAAGTTCGCTTCCCAATTGCCCGTGCTTGTAAAGGTAAACGTGTTGGGAAACCTGAGGTTTAGCACCTACTTATTACTATGTTAGTTCTGCTTACTTACGTTAACAGTTTCGGGTGTAGACAGAACTAGGGCCACGGCCTGAGCTACTTCTTTGCTTTTCAGCATAGGGATACCGCTCATCAGACCTGGCACGCTCGCCAGCATCGCTGTGTCCACGGCGCCTGGCGATATGCTCTGAAAGGTTCGCAACCCATTATTAAAATAGGTATCCAAAACGTCCGAGCGTGAATATAGCGACTTGCGTCGCGCCGTGACACATCCCAGTAAGTGGTATGCTAAGAGGGCGTGTAACTATTCATGTAGGAGTCTTACAACTGCAAAAGTTCGTCAGTCCTATGACGAAGTACCTTCCTCTGCCTTCCTAGGCAGGGCAGTAAAAAATATTGCTTGAAATGGGAGAAATAAAGTTGCTAATTAATTTTATCGTTTTTCGGCCCGTTAATTTTGAATAGGAACTTTCCAGACCAGAATCCTTTGTTGGCATCAAATAATTATCTTCATTAACTAATAAATGGCATTCCATTGTCTTTGTGCTGCCGAGAGAAATAGCGATTTTTGAATGGTCCAATTATTTACCAACCTTATTGTAATAACCGCTTGTTATCTTAAGAAATCTTTCAAGTGAAAGACAGTTCTCACGAAAGTAAGTTGCATGTAATAACATTAATTATAGGTATGAACCTACTATTTCAGCTCCATATAGGGATCTCATTTATTTCTATAATCGACAACCCTTATACTCCTAGTTTCACAATGTCAATGTCTATGCACGGCCTAGTTCAGAGACGATTGGTACCGGAAAAGTGAATTTTGATATACATATTAAACACGCCAACAAAACCAAAGAAAATCTTATTTCTTCTACTTTAAATTAGTGGTGATTTTTTCTTATCCATCCCATAGTGTGGGGTTTCATTGAATTGCGCGTTTAGTTACTAAAGGAAATATTAAGGAAAGCTATAAAGGGATCCGTTTGCGGAATATAATGTTTTATGCCTTATTAATTTATGCCGCAAATCTTTGTTATAGCCGAGTATCTCTCTCCTGGTATCCCAGTTGAACTAAGAGTAAAAATTTGACTTATAATGGAATAAATAACTTAAAGGCAAAACTATCGCAGCTAATTAGCCTACACAAGTCAATGAGTCCACCGACTTACAAAAGAAAATCTTTGTAAAGTTCAAGCCTTTGACTTCACATGGTCTTATTTCTTTGGTGAAGGACGGGGTAATGCAGATAGTTAATATACATTACCCCGACCTAGTAAAGTGAAATTCTAATTCCACGGAATATTACAATGCGCGTGACTTGACACAAAAGTTTCCGGTTTATCTGCCTATCCCCGTAAGCGTTGAAGACCCAGCCATTTTAAAATTTAAGTGGAATAGGATTTACTTACAGTAATTTTGATGGGAGTTGCAGTGTAGCTGAACTCCAGGCGTATGTTCTCAACTAACTCCGTAATTGCACGCTTAGTGGACCCATAAACGCTTGACTTGACTAACTTTCCAAAACTCAAGGTCTTCTGACCAGCGATACTGAAATTAGATTAGGTTATTTTATAAATTACCATAGGAATGAGACATTAGGAAACAGAGACTTTCTTTTTTATTTTCATTTTGCAAAAGTATTAAATATTTACCAGATATATTACACTATTTTTATTTTAATGCACTAACCCCTGCTAAGGAACAAATTTAAAAACCTATTTAGAGGCTAAAAATTTCACCCATGCCGGGATTCGAACCCGCAACCTCTGGCTATCCGTGCCAGCGCTCTACCAATTGAGCCAATGGGCGACTCACAGCATCAGTGAAATTTCGAACCTCTTTACACTATTCTCTATATTACGTACAGGCAGCGACATCTGACTTAAGCAAATTGCATTACTTACAACCCCGACCACCTACTTTGCAGTTAGGTTTAACATCGGAACGATATCACTTTACCCACATGATTATACTATTTTTATTTTAATGCACTAACCCTGGCACTGGCACGAGCGCTGGCACGGATAGCCAGAGGTTGCGGGTTCGAATCCCGGCATGGGTGAAATTTTTAGCCTCTAAATAGGTTTTTAAATTTGTTCCTTAGCACGGGTTAGTGCATTAAAATAAAAATAGTATAATCATGTGGGTACAGTGATATCGTTCCGATGTTAAACCTAACTGCAAAGTAGGTAGTCGGGGTTGTAAGTAATGCAATTTTCTTAAGTCAGATGTCGCTGCCTGTACGTAATACAGAGAATAGTGTAAAGAGGTTCGAAATTTCACTGATGCTGTGAGTCGCCCATTGGCTCAATCGGTAGAGCACTGGCACGGATAGCCAGAGGTTGCGGGTTCGAATCCCGGCATGGGTGAAATTTTTAGCCTCTAAATAGGTTTTCAGATGTATTACTTTTTTATTCTGCCCCGATGATCGATGAGGTGCACAGGAACTCGAATCGAACCGAGTGATCGGAATCAATTTTAAGCAACAACAGATGCGCTCAGTTGCAGGATGCTACGTTAAGCCGTTCGTTCCAGCTGTCATGTAATGGCAGTCGTTAAGCCATATCATGGGCGTTATGGCATGATGGGCGGCTTGATAACTGCCGGGACTTGGCTTGGCCCCCGTGGTAGATTAGGGCCTAACCTTCCTGCGTTGCAGGAAGAGACCCGTACCCCAACAGTGGGGACAAGGGTATCAACTCTTGTATGTCCCCACTCGAAACGCTCTCGAGTGGAGACAACGAATTGGCAAACATAGTGTAGGACGCAACCAGCTCGCTGGAGCGACGATCAGATTTCTGGCTGCGGGTGAATTAGGATTGCCCAGGAAAGAAGGAAGGGGTGTGCCTTAGAAGATGGGGGTGCTATTTCCTGCAGTGGACGAGTATGGGCATCAGCCCGTACTAACACTAAGTAAACATGATTGGTTGATGATGACCACGGTACACACCGTGGTACTTATCGCTCGTAGCCCCGACTGCCTGAGTCCTTATTTTTTATATTTTAATTTTATGTTGTTTTAAAATGATGGGCTCAACAAAATATACGAAGGTAGGTAAAGTTTTTACACGGTCAGCTAGGCGTCTGTCAAGATCATGATACCGGCTCTTCGAATTACATTTTTTTACAACACTGCCTTGTGTAGCTTACTTCCTAGTAGCCACCTTTTTACTTCACTTAATTCTAGCTTATGACGCATCCACAGTGTTATAAATATTTTTAAACAGTATTTTGTGTTAGAGCTTGACAAAAAGTATCCATTCTGGTTTACCTACACCAAAACCATAAACGATTAAAAATAGTTTAACATTTCCATCAAACTTGTTCGTTTACCCATATTTTATATCAACATCATCATCAACCCATTATGTCCCCACCACAGAGGGGCACGGGTCTTCCCTAAGGAAGGTATAGGCCATACTCTATCATGGGGGCCAAGTCCGGATTGGTAGAGGCTTGTAAGACTAGTGGCTGGTCTTACTGTCAGAAGTTTTCAAGCCGCCTTAAGGCCTACTGCCATTACATGACAGCTGGCACGAACGGCTTAAGGCCTGGCCAAACCAAGGCGTCCAGGTCGCGTCCGCGGTGGCGATAACTACGCGTGCAAAAGTTGTTCACACTGTCGCGTTTGTTCTTGCGTTCACCAGGCTGGAGTCACGTCATTAACTACAATGCTCTCTGATACAGAAAGTGAAATTAAAGAAGTTTTACTTTTGGCTGCCTCCCCCAGGGTGCGCCACAAGACCCGATCTCCCGTTTTCGCCATCCAGTCACCACCAGCCACCTTTTTCAGGTCGTCGGTCCATCTGGCCGGAGGGCGTCCTACACTACGCTTGCCGAGTCGTGGTCTCCATTCGAGAACCCGTCTGCTCCAACGATCATCGGTTCTGCGACAGATGTGACCAGCCCACTGCCACTTCAGCCTGCTACACTTCTGAACTACGTCAGTGACTTTGGTTTTTTGGCGGATGATCTCGTTCCGGACTTTGTCCCTTAACGAGAGGCGCACCCTGGGGGAGGCTTATGTCCAGCAGTGGACGGCAATAGGCTGAAATGGAAATGGATGGACTTTTGGCTGCTCTCATTGAAGATGAAGAGGAACAAGAAAGGTAAGTACAACACAATCACAGTAATTTTAGTGAACGTCAATTGTAAGCTAATGTCTCATTAGGTATGTTTTTTCAGAAGAACAAGAGTATGGGTACACAGTAAAACCAGAGCAAGGGAAGGTGAATTCCATACCTTGCACTGGCAATTAGGTGAAGATGAAAAGCGATTTTTCATTTACTATAGAATTTTTTTCTGTTATTCTTATAATCAGACTGCGACGTATCATATAACAATGAGTATTTGTGAACCTCATTTATAATTACTTCCGGTTCCATCATGAATACTTTAAAAACTAAAAAACACAGTTTTTTCCAACAAAAATAGCTGCGTGCAACGTCCTAATGTAACAAGCGCGATCTGATCGCCACCGCTGCTGTGTAGACGCTGCACCGGGACGCCGCGGCCAAACCGAGGACGCCTCGATGTGAACACGTCGCTACAAGTTCGTACGCAACAACTGATCGCTACCGCGCACGCCACCGCGGACGCGAGCTGGACGCGTTGGTTTGGCCAGGCCTTTAGTGCCTTGCAAAGCACGGAAAAATGCCACTTGCGGTAGTCAAGGGACGGTCACCCATCCATGCACTGAACGCGCCCTATGTTGCAACAAAAAGGATTTGATACAGTATATACGTGGCTTTGCGCAAACCAGCTTACGTTAAATATTGACAAAACAAAACTTATTACTTTCTCAATGAGGCAACAAAAGATCGATAACAAATTAAATATACTTGTGCACGAATGTCCATTTCAAACGAGGAATTTAAAAAGCTGTCAGTGCCCGAAATTAGAAAAGGTAAATTCTATTAAATATTTAGGCATTATCATTGACCATCACTTAGATTTTAAAGAACATATTAAGCTAACGACCTCTAGAATAAGAAAATTAATTTATATATTTAAAAAGCTTAGATACGTTCTCGATCCGTTTCGTTTAAAGCAGGTATACTATGCCCTTTGTCAATCTCTTTTGAGCTATGGTATTTCCTGCTGGGGCGGAGCGTCAAAAACTATTTTAAAAAAGCTGGAGGTTGCTCAAAGGGCCGTTTTGAAAGTCTCAACTTTTAAAAATATTTGTTTCAGTACAAATGAACTTTATAAATATTGTGAGGTTTTAACTATACGACAATTATTTATCTTAAAAATTCTGTTGCACCAGCACTCTAAATGTAAACCAAACTCTTCTTTAGTGGATAAAAGGCGTAAATACAAGGTCTGTGAATATGACAGATCCTTTAGGACAACCTTCAGCCAAAAATTTTCACCTTTCCTGGCGCCTTACATCTACAATAAATTAAATAAGTTACTGGCATTTCATACCTGTGACTATCATTATTGTAAAATTATATTGACAAAATGGCTGCAAAATCTGTCATATGCTGAGACCGAGACACTGATGGCAGTAACGAAATAAAAATTAGAGTACTAAAAGTATAAAGTTAAAAAGAGATAGATAAAAAAAGGCTTGTTTTGTATGTTCACCATATCAGGCCAATAACTTATGAATCAATGTAAGATTCATAATTTAAGAACAATTACATAATATATATATCTGCTTTCCATAATTTAATGATGTAGGTTTATACATTACTTTACATAGTTACACACTAAGATATACATTAAAATATAAAACAATACACACCCTCTCACACACACTCACTCACAAACATTATTACACAAAGAGAGGTTCCCTACTCACAGCACACTTTTAAATATTTTAAATGTTATGCATGATTAATAAATGTTAAAAAGTAAACAAAATTTTAAGTTTTAAAGGTTTTAAAGATAACACCTTAATGTCACTTCTTTGGAATTATATTACATATTGATGTACGAACACGCCCTCTAAATAATTACCATACCTTTTGGGATGAGGCGCTGCTTACTGTAATACAGGCAATAAGCCTAGCTCAGTAGCAGATGCTGTATGATTTTGTGCTATTGAACGTATCAGTCCTGTGTAACTTAGCCCTATTTTGTATTCTTTGGTCAATAAAAATATTCTTATTCTTATGCTTAACCTTCGTGATCGTTTAAGATCAGTTAGGCAGCCGGTCCTACGTATTTACTTCTTCTCTTCCCTCTCGCTCCCACATTCTAACACTTTTATATTTTTTGTACAGCTGTTTGTATTCTCAAATAAAAAAAGTAAAAATAATTAATCGAGCCCGATGGGCGGACAATTTCGTTAAGTCGGCCGGGGATCCGTGGATGCGGCTGACAAAAGATCGTGAGAGATTGAATTTGGGAGGAAAATAACCTATAACCCAGTAGTAGGGAGCTGTGAGTTGATGGTGAAAAAATTGCTACATGTGGTTTGTCAAAAATGCGAGCGAGATGATAACTTATAACACAAAGCAACTAATTTGACCACAACTCCAGTCTATCTAGTCATCGATAAAAAGGTTTTTTTTTATCGATGTATCTATTGTCAAAGAACGCGCTATTAGGAAGACAAAAACCACAAAAAACTTGAAACAAACCTGTTGATAACAAAAATGTGACCCTTGACATTTCTGGCAACCATATCAGCGGCGGCCAGTCTTGTAGCCTGTATGACGCCGATCACGTTGATCTTATAGCATTCTTCTATGGCTTTCATGTCTGTCCCCTCTCCTGTGACATCTGGGGGACAGAGAAAAAGAATCCAGTGACGTTTTCTTAAGATCGAAATAGAGGCTTAACAGGTCTCTCGTGTGTAGGAAGTATCTTTCGTGTAGGTATGTGTCGTGGGTTGTGTGCGTGACTGTGTTTAATAGTGGATTTGTCTGGTTGTGCTGTAAAGTGTTGTATATTTACCTATCTTAGTGTCAACAATCGGTTTATTGTTAATGGATTACAATGGACAATGGATGTCCGTTGGACAAGACAGTAGGTATAGACTTAGTCCCTTTCAATAATTTAGAGTCGGTAAGATGTCATAAAATCACGACAGTTGGCGTACAAATTCATTAAAAATATGTAAATACCTACATTGTCGCTAGAACCATTAAATAGTCTTACACAGGATTTAACTTTGAAGGATGATCTCGCTTTATAGGGTGACTTGGTTCGTCAAGTCTAAAATCTGAATAACCTAATAATATATCGTTTTTACCATTCCTCTTCTAAAAATCTTATTTTATTCACTGTAAACATTTTAAACTACCAATGTCGAATAAAAATCAAGACTTGTTTTATAATACGTTTTTTTTTTCAAAAAGAAAACATCTTAACCACTATGACAACTATTTATAGAACGAACAGTCTAAAAACTAGGATCAACAACATGGGTGAAATTTTTAGCCTCTAAATAGGTTTTTAAATTTGTTCCTTAGCACGGGTTAGTGCATTAAAAATAAAAATAGTGTAATAATGTGGGTACAGTGATATCGTTCCGATGTTAAACCTAACTGCAAAGTAGGTAGTCGGGGCTGTAAGTAATGCAATTTGCTTAAGTCAGATGTCGCTGCCTGTACGTAATACAGAGAATATTGTAAAGAGGTTCGAAATTTCACTGATGCCGTGAGTCGCCCATTGGCTCAATTGGTAGAGCGCTGGTACGGATAGCCAGAGGTTGCGGGTTCGAATCCCGGCATGGGTGAAATTTTTAGCCTCTAAATAGGTTTTTAAAATAGGATCAACAACTTAAGACTAATCGATTTCCGTTACAACTGCCGTTTTATTTCAAAGTTGGCACTCCCCAGCGCCTTAATTGCTATTTTGATGTTTGAATGTAAATAACTTCTCAAGATTGGATTAGTCGACATTTTCGACAAGCATTAGAAGATACTTGTTTTCTTCCTCCAATCTTTAAAGAACTATCAAGCGAGGTATTTAGGCAAATCAAACGATAAGCCGATAAACGACAAGCCGTTGGTGCCGGCGCGGTTTGATAACTTCTGATAGTAAGGCCCGCTGTCTTACAATTCAAATTCCAATCATTTTATTTCAACGTAAAGAATTTACATTCTGTTTGCTGAATGTCAATGTACAATGTAAAATGTAAGCCGCCGCCTTCGGGCCGTATTGTAGTGGAGAAAAAGGCAGCGGAAAAAAAAACTTCACTCTGACCATCTTTTCTCAAATCATCTTAAAACCAAATACATCAGTTGCCATACGTAAGCCTAATAAGATTTCATGATTGCCATTAACAACCCTAAATGCCAAAGCATTAGTCAAATGTCTCACAATAATAGGGGAAAACATAAGTGCTGCGGCCAGACACACGAACAGCACTCGTTCACGAGCATAACGCAGTGCTCAGCCATCATCAATCTCAACCATTTTGGAGGGAGATAGATGACCCGAACACCACGCTACCATTCGAATGACCTTTAGCAAACTTGCAGTTAAGTTTTTGTCAGTTATATAATGTATCATATAGTTATTAATATGCAATCACGTCGTCTGTACACACTTGTATTATAAAATATGTTATACTTAACAATAAAATCGCGGTGGAATTGGTTTACTACCACGGACTAGGATCGTTTATATAGTCGTCTATTCTATAATATGCCTTTTTATATAGCGAATTTTTAATGAGTTTTAAATTTATTTTCAGACAAGGATAGAACACGTTCTGGAATTTTGTTGTAAAAACGAAAGCAGTAACCTACAAATGATGTGCCTACCTTGGCTAATCGGGATTTAGTACAAGCAACCTTGTTTCTATTCCTTGTGTTTACGTTATGAACGTCCCTATTTAATTTAAACATTGTTATATTTTTTCGGACATACATTATATTATCGAATATATATTGACAAGCCAATGTAAGAATGCCTATTTCTTCAAAACGCTCCCTTAGCGATTCTCTACTGTTTAAGTTGTAAATAGCTCTTATTACTCTTTTTTGCAAGACAAATATGGTTTCTATATCTGCTACCCGTCCCCATAATAACAAACCATACGACATGACACTGTGAAAATAACTAAAATAGACCAGCCTCGCCGTCGACACGTCTGTAAGTTGTCTAATTTTTCTGACTGCAAACGCTGCTGAACTCAACCGACCCGACAGTTTTCCAATATGCTGACCCTATTGCAGTTTTGAGTCTATCATTATGCCTAAAAAAGCGTGGGCTCTACCAGCTCTAGCCTCTCACCAGATATTTTTAAACTCGTGTCAACATTTTTAACATTGGGTAGTGAGAATTTGATGCATTTTGTCTTTTTTGCATTTATCATCAGATTGTTTATAGTGAACAAGTTTAGAATTGAAGATAAAGCATTGTTTACATCGTCTACATTACTTATAATTCTCTTTACTTTAAAAATTAAGGAAGTATCATCTGCAAACAACACTATCTGCGAAAGCCTTTTTACTAGGTAGGGCAAATCATTTATATATACCAAAAAAAGGATCGGACCCAGTATAGAACCTTGAGGGACTCCTACTTTTACATCAGAACCTGAAGATTTAACTCTATTAATATCAACGTTTACAGTTCTGTCTGTTAAGTAAGATCAAAAAAGACTTGATCGGTGGCGCAGCGGTTTGGCACGCTGACTATGCCACCGAAGGTCTCGGGTTCGATCCCCGGCCGGGTCAAACTAGGAAACGAACTTTTCTAGTTTGTCTTGGGTCTTTGATGTTATCTATGTATTTATTGTATTAAATCTATCGTCAAGTTAGCACCTATAACACAAGTCATTTAGTTGTACTTAGTATAGGGCTAACGAGATCTGTGTAATATGTCCATGAATATTATTATTATTATTATGAATATTATTATTATTACTAAGTGATTTATTACTTAAACCATATCGGTGCAATTTTATGAGAAGTGTTTCGTGGTCAACGCAGTCAAACGCCTTAGACAGGTCACAGAAAACCCAATGGCAGCCTGCGACTCCTCCCACGCCTCAAAGATATTCTTTAATAACGCTATGCCTGCTTCTTTATACTAAAAGCTTATTTATACTAAAATGAGTTTGCAATTGATGTAATATTACTTTCTCAAAAACTTTACTTAGCACCGGCAGTATTGCTATAGGTCTGAAATTATTGGGATCTCCACTATCACCAGATTTAAACAAGGGTACGATTTTACTTAACTTTAATAGATTAGGAAAGGTTCCCTGGTCAACACATTTATTAAAAATCAAAGCAAGGTAAGGTGCTAGAATATTGATTACAGTGGATATTAGTTTAACCGATAACCCCCACAAATCTTCAGTCTTTTTTAAGTTTAACTCTTTAGATGTTTTGACAATAGTTAAGGTAGTTATATGGGAGAATTGGAAGTCAAGTTTGCATGGATTTATACTTTCCAAAAGTAAGGTTTCGGCTAATTAGGAGGAAGAATTTAAGCTAGCCGTTTTATGCAGTGGCATGTTTTTAAAAAAAGTTTGATAATTTTCTGCTATGTCCTTCTTCGAATTAACTAACTTATCTTCGATCTTCAACGCAATTCCCTGAGTGCTTAGTGCGAGTTTTTTAACTACTCGATCGCGTTAACGTAAACGCATATTTCTATGGCATCGAGGAAGCGCCACCTAGCGACAAGTAGGGAAATTAAAATTGCTGAATGCGAAATGTAATGGTTTACGTTGAGAAATGAACACGTTTACCAGCCAAAACATGAATAAACGCGAGTGCGAGTTGTACTGTGACAGCGTTTTGTCAGTTCGAACGGTTAACTTACTCATATTCACTACTCGATGCTCGATTAACGCGGTAGTAAAGTTATTCGATTGGATCTGTCAAACTCGCACTAAGCACTCTGGTCCTTAGATCTCGTTTTACCTGTTTTTTTGTTAATTACTTGCCAGACTGTTTTTATTTAATTAGTGAACGCCATAATCTTTTTACTTATACTAATCGATTTGGCTGTTAAACAAGCTTGTCTAAAAGTTTTTGAATATTTTTTACGTACTTTTTGAACGTCGGAACTTTTTGTCGGTGATTGAATATTGTTTTTCTTCATACAATTCATAAAGCCTTTTCCTACTTCTATATATACCTGGCGTTGCCCATTCTGAAAACCGGCTTTTTAACTCTGTAATTTTTTTTACGTTAAAAACATGTTCAAATTCTTTTGATATGGTTGAAAACAATACTTGATATAACGTATTCGGATCATTGCTATCGAAATTCAACGAATTTAACTTTATGTTTATATTTCTTTTAAATAATTCAATTTTTTTCTCTGTTATTGGCCTACAATTTAATTCATTGCATTTTTTTGCTTCCAGTACTGACGGTAGGACGACTACCCATAACCCGCTTTGGGCCGACTCTAATTAATGTACGACTTCTTTTTCTAAATATTCACAATTTCAAAAGACATTATCTATGCAGGTAGCGCTAGTAGCAGTTGTCCTAGTGGGTTCTGTAAATAAATTATCTAAATTATATGATCTGAAAAGGCTTGCGAGTTTAGTTTTAAGTGGACCTTGAACTAAGAAATCTATTTTGAAGTCCCCACACACCACTATGCTCTTCGTAGTACTGAATAGGCAAGTTTTAAGGCATCCTCCATAAGTAATTCAAATTCATTATAATTTGATTGTAGCGGCCTATAAACACACATAACTATATACCTATCCAATTCCACACACGATATCTCAATTAAACGTTCAACAGATAGACTGACAATATCTTTACTTTCTTTCATTTTCAAACTACTTTTGACAAAGATCATTGAACCTCCTCTTATTGAGTGTTGTCGGTTAAAAGTGCTTGCTGCTAAATAGTCTTTTAAAGTAAATGACATTTCAGAATGTTTCAGCCAATGTTCTGTTAAACACAAAATATCTACATTGAAATCTGCTAAAAATAGTTCAATTAAACTGTCTTTGCCGGAAAAACCCTGTATATTTTGTGCAACTAAATTGATACCTAACTTAGGGTTTTCCTTTGTCTGCGATGGCAGTTTAATGCCATTGACTGTGTGTTTAAACCAGCTGTTAAATTATTACTAATACTAGTAACACGGTTGTCATTCCTATCTGGTTGTGTTATAATTCCTATAACCACAGAGTCAAAAATATTGTAAGCTAACAAACTAGCTAACCTTCCTCCACCAACCCAGACTTGGCCACCGCAGTGGAGTATGGCCGTCCTGTGACAACTGCTAGTGGCTTTTTTCTGGTAGCACAACCAGTATTCTCTATTTATTTATATATTTGACCAAGACCTACTTTCGCCTGGGTACCTAGTACGATGGCACGAGTCAAGCGTTTTGTGGCGGTAAAATGTCAGAATTTGACAATCAAAAGTGGCGACATTTGACATTTTAGCGTCATCGCACTACCCAGAGATCGCTTATCTAGAAGAGCGAGTACCTCAGATCATAGAAAGAAGGTGAGTACGGAAATTTGTGTTGTCACACGACAACACAAATTTCCGGTACACACCTGTCATGGTCCCTGTAGGAAGCACAGCTGCGTTATTGACCAGTACATCGATCCCGTTTGCATTCTTCTTGGCAAAGTCGATCAGCTGTAAGACATCACTTTCCTTGCTCATGTCGCAGCGGCATGGCAGTATGCGACCGCGGCCCTTGTACTGCTTTTGTAGATCCTGTGTGCAGACATACAAGTTATAATCACTAGCTGTACGTCATTGTATGTTCATCCATGGAACAGTTAGTATTGGTATTGGGCAAAGAAAATTGTGGCGTCATGACTTTAGAGCCAGCCTGGTGAACAGAAGCCGACTTCTCAATCGGGAGGTTGTGGGTTCGAACCCCGGCATGTACCAATGACTTTGTTTTACTTAACATAACAATGTAAAGATACTAGCAATACCACTCGCTGACGTTGAAGGAAAACATCGAGTTTCGAGCTTATACTTTATTGCACACGAAACATTTAACAGGACATTACATTAAGAAATAACATGTACAAAGGCGAGCTTATCTCTGAAAGAGATTTCTTCCAGCAAAACTTAGAGAAACCTTAGCAAACATCGTCAGGACACCCTAGTGCTGAAGTAATAATACACCTAAGCGCTTGTTACGTATAATAACCAAACTATGTGGCTAAATGCGGATAACTTAGATCAAAAGAACTAACTAGAGGCAGGCCTTGACCTTAGAATAAAACTTATTTTTGTTAGATAGGTACATAACCAAATTCTAGTTTCATCTAAATAACACTAGAGCTATAAGACAGACGATATTAACATGTTTGTGTTTCGCTGTCGCATCCTTAGTGTAATATTAAGTCAGAGAAATATGAAAAACAGTAGGCACCTAAACTATCACAAAAAATAATTATAAATCTAGGTAGTTTCCACATTGAGAGTTTCAGTAAATACTTCATTCTTTTTGAGCAATCTAAGGAGACAGAACAATGACCTTAGGTCATTGAGACAGAACGACATAGGGTGAAATTATCTAGGTATTAAGAAAATAACGGATATTTTGGGTAGTCAAGGGCCTCTGCCTAGGTGAGGTGTATTTTCCGGTAATTTTACCCCGGTACATACCCCTTTCCTACACTGGTAGGTAGGTAGTCGAAAATAATTTCGCTCGGTATAATTCATATGCTTTATGTATTGATAAGTGATTTTATGCCATTGTGATAACACATTTGTTTATTGTATGAAAAGAGTAATCGTGATAGGGGAGCAGAATAAAAGAAGATAAAATATTATATAGGTACCCGATAAGGCGTAGGACGGGCCGGAGGGTAGTCTAATAATTATAGAAGTTAAGATTTAACGTTGCTCTGCCTCTTAATGTCATTTGAATTGAACAAAACTCAGCTACGAGTTTGTCCACGTTTAAGAGAATAGCTACATGTCATCCTTAGAATAAGAAATAAAATAATAACTGCACTTTAATTTGCCACGCAGATTACCGAATGATTTGTTTTAGAGAAACGTGAATAAGGAAGTAGTAAAACTTTTCTTGTTTACTTGCAATTTGTCGAGCCTCCTTGCAGCAGCGACGACAACCATGCCAGCATTGGCCAGTTCCACGACAATGTCGGCGCCAATGCCTGCGCTGGCGCCGGTCACCACCGCCGTCTTACCTGCCCAGCGCTCCATGGGTGAGTGCAAGTATATGAGACTGTACGACAAATAATCAGCAACCGACCCTAGATGCCTTTATATAGCTTCAAGTTCAAGTGTTACGATATAGACGGGCGTAGTGTTTGTTAGACCGGAGATTTTCGTACTTAAACTTTGTTGGGCTCACAGGCCAAGATAAACGCCGCAAGTGCGCTCAAATGTATGGGGACCGAGCGTGCTATATTTTTTCTGCGTAGGTATATGATGATGTCACGGCAGCAGTTTAGTGATGGGAAAATGTGTTAGGCCCCGCCTATCGATTCTAAAGTGCTCACACTACGTGTTGATTGAATAATCGAATCGAATCTTTAAAAACTCTAACGGTCAACATACAGTAATTAGGTAGATAGAACACTATATTGCACCAAAAAAAAACAAATCTGTAAAAAAAAATTATCTCTATCTATAATAGGACGTATAACAGACGTAAACTTGGAGTATGAATAGAAACAAAAAGTGGAAAAAGGTTTTTTTGGCACCAATTTCCTACTGAACTTTCAAGAACGAAGTTTATTACACAAGTTTTACCTAGAAATAAAACTTATATTAAGCTACTTACCTTATTCCAAGCCTCCAAATTGAGATGACAACCCCGTTTCCACAGACAAGCTCGTCAAAATACTCCCCCGTTTACCTCGATTTTGCTCCTTCCTGTTACTCTGTGTCGCCAAACCAGCAGCGAGGGCGGCAGAAACCGGCGCCTCGTGGTTCATTGCGTCTCAATTTGTACCATACCGCCCGAGTGGCACGATGGGCGGAAGGCTACCACAGCATGGGATGTGCTGGTGGTGTGAGTCCAAGCATATAGGAATTACAATAAAACTTCAGTTACACATGATTCTTGCAGATGCCTGCTGAAAAGGAAGCTTAACTATAAGAATCTGAAAAAGAACTTGTTTGAAAAATCCAAAATAATTATTAATTAATTATCTGTATTAGTATGTACCTTATTCGCTTGGAACCGCAGACAGCAATAGACTTAGGCTTGGAAAAAGGTAAGTAGCTTAATATAAGTTTTATTTGTAGGTAAAACTTGTCTATTAAGCCTTTGACCTTATTCCAAGCCTCCAAATTGAGAAGTGTTTGTTATCGACTGCTGGTTTGAAAATAAAAACGCCAATGTGATCAGAAAAAAGTTTAAATCAGATGTATTATGTTACGAAAACTTATAATGAAGAAGTTCTAATTTATCTGATTAAGATAGTATGTTTAATTTGATACAAAAATTAATTTTATTTCTAGGCAAGAAATAATAATAAAAAATTAAATAACTTATGAAGTAAATAACACTGATTCAAAACAATTTAGCAAAGGTTTCTTACTTCCTTGAGGATTAGAAGAAATTTCCTTCCTATAATAATTATGAAATGTCTTAGCACTTCTCCAATTACCTCTCAACAGAATATCGTTGATATTATGGTTATCAAGCCAGCTAGCCGAAGCCACAGCGAACCGAACACTGCCCGGACTACTGTCGATACCTGCGTCTTTCAAAACGGCTTTGATCCAACCGCCAATAATTGTGCGAGTAGCTGGCTTGACTTTCCCACAAGTAGAAATGAACAAACAATCAAAATCTTTACGTCTCGCTTGTAATAACAAAATCAACTTTTTGGTCCAAAACACGGGATCAATATAAGCACTAGTTGAGTATCACAGCAATCTCCATCCTGATTGACGATATGTAGCACTGTCGGTTTTGGATCCAAAAAGTGGCCAAAATATTATATAATCATCTTCGATTACAAAATTTGGAGATTTCATACTAAGAAGAGTCAAATCAAAGAAGACGTCTTTGATTATCATCCCAAGAGTCTGGTAAGGGGGCCTACCCTGAATTGGTTAAACTTCCAAACTCATTCGCTTGACATCTGGTGTAGGGACTCCCGTACGTATGTCTATCAAAAACAGTGCTAGATTTTTTATCTGTATTGGAGGTGTTAGGGATCTGTTCCTTAGGTCGCTGCGCCAGAAAACCTTTTCCCAAACTGGAACCACAAGTCCATAAATCCCTTCGGCTTTGTTTAAGTGGGACAAGACTCAAGGTATTAGACTGGGGGGAAGAAATATCCACGCTAATCGATAACTCTATGTCTGATTGAACAATGCTGCTTGACAATCGTTTGGATCCAGTGTTGCATACAACGGGACGACGTGAGCTCTCCGAGATGCAAATAGATCTATCTCTGGATGCCCCCAGACTTTGAATACAGCATTTGTAGCCGGGCTTAGCAGGTGCCACTCCGTCTAAAGTTAAAAACGGGAAAGACGATCGGTGCCGACATTGTATCGCCCGGGGATAAAATTTACTGACATCTGGCTTTGAAAACGATCGAGTGTGTTGAAAACCCTGCTTGTTAGGCGCATCATGTTTATCAAACGCGTCCCACCTTCGTTCCGAAGATATGAAACCACAGTACGATTGTCGGACAAGATCATTAGGGACTTTTGCGACATTTCCTGGCCCCGTCTGAATAAAACATTGTATGTTACCGTCATTTCCAGCAGATTGGAGTGCAAAAGTTTCTGCCTGGAGGTCCACTGACCTGACAGGAGTTTGTCGTTGAGTTGAGCACCCCAACCGGAGCCCGAGGCATCTGTCGATAGGAAAAACCGTGGAGCTGGGTTCCAAATGCTTGATTGAAAACATGCTTGCTCTATCCACCAACTTAGGGATTCTAAGACCAACTTTGGTAAATCTACTTTTCTGAAGGGATCGTCGTTTAACAATTGATGGCTGAACCATAACAGCGGCCTGCTGTTCAACCTTCCTCTGGGAACAACGAAGCTGGCAAAATTCCAAAGGCCGAGAAGCTGTTGTATTTCTCGCAACGAAACTCTCCTTAGCTGAAAAAAAATTCGAGACAAATTTAGAATTTTGTTGACTTTCTTTATGGGCAAAAATTTTTGGTTGCTCCATGGATCCCAAAGGATACCTAGGTACTCTACTGATCGTTGAGGACAAAGGATCGACTTTTTGAAATTTATTGACCATCCGAGTCTTTGGAGAAGTCAAACGGTGTAATCTACCTGGTAGCACAAGGTTTGATGACTTTGAGACGCTATTAAAAAATCGTCTAAATATACTATGACTCGTACTCCTATCCGCCTCAGAATCTCTGCAACCCAGTTCGTGATGGAAGCGAATACCTTGGCTGCAGTTGAAAGACCGAAAGGCAGGCAAGTTAACTGCCACAGACGTCCCCGAAATATTACTCGCAGAAATCTTCAATGTACAGATTTTATTGGTACGTGGAAATACGCGTTGTGCAGGTCCAGCTTTACTAACCAGTCGTTTTTCTGCAGGAAGTCGGGAATTTTGTACATATTGGTGAGCCGGAATTTGGTTGTATGAACATACCTGTTCAGACGCTTGAGACTGAAGACCGGTCTCATAGCGCCGTCGCTCTTGGGAACAAGTAAGATGCTCGAAACGAAGCTCGGAAACTCTGGTGCCACTTCCAAAACGCCTTGATGGACGAGGCTTTCCATTTGCTCCTTCATTCCTGGAGAGTCCTTTGTTACGAAAACCGAAGGTATTCTTCCCGGATGCACTAATGGAGCCTTTTTGTAAAACGGAATCTTGTAGCCACATGGTTGATGATTAACCTTTAGAAGATGAACTTTGGCCCCGAGCTCCTTCCAGACGTGGGCTCATAATTTTAACTGGCCCGCACGAAAACTGGGATAGTCAGTCGTAACGCCTGTGGGAACGCTTACCACCTCGGTTTTTGTAGAATTTTTCTGACCGAGACTTGTCACGAAAGGAATCGTCGGCCTTGCACTTCCGCCCTTGCGCAGGGGGGTAGTTTGAGCCACTAGTCGAAGGCCCTGCATAGGTCCGCGAGAAAGCCACTTTTTTGGGCTCCACATTTGACGCTCTTTGCGCAAGAGGCCTTTTTGTACCAGTTCCTTGACTGGAAATTCGCAAAACTGGAAAAAATACCTTTTCGATTCCACCATTCTTCGCAACCAGGTCAGAAAACTTCTTGTCATCAAAAAGATTCTCCAAAGTGGGAGGTATCTTTCTCAAGGTCTCCTTTAAACATTTATCTTTTACAAAACTCAGCACATAATCTCTGCGTTGTTGTATAAGGTCTGCACGACGCCCACAAACCATTTGCAGGAGGTCCAAAAGATTCTTACTTTGTAATTATCTGCCCGAGAGGTAAATAACCATAAATACCAGTTTCTACTGAGTATTTAACGAAAACTGACAGTAAATATTTTTAATTGGTTTTTTTACAGTAAAATATTTTAGTTAGGGTCTTATTTGATCGGTATTGAGGAGATCTTTGTTTAAACTTGGGAAGCATGGTCTGATGATAGCGCTGGAAGGTGTGTATGGGATCTCCTCAACGGATAGCAGTAGACCATTTGAGTTTGTACTTATTCGATTAGTATTTATGAGATCTTTGTTGAAACTTGGTGACAAGTTCTTAGATGGCACAGCAAAGTACCCAAATTCTAGTGCCATCATCAGACCCTTCAGACACTAGATCTTCACAACGGATAGTAGGAAACTATTCGAGTTTCGCTTTATTTAATCTGTATTATTGAGATCTTTAGCAGAACTTTCTGATAAGATCTGATTACGGCAAAGTAAGGTGATTAGTTAGTTAGACCTGGGAAAAAGAACGTAGTTACAGGATCTCCTCAACGGAGAACCTAGAATGATTCATATTCATTTATTTTATGATATTCATTTATTTGATTTCATAAAATCAAATTAACAAAAAAGAAAACATAACGTAACATTGTATTATCATTTGATTTCACTATAAACATGGCAACATTGACAAAGGATAAATAACAAAATTTATCCTTTGTCAGGATAAATTTTCGGAGTTTTTGTGGAGCACTTGTTTTTTAATTTTTCCGGAGGTCAGACTCCTCCGGAAAATAAACTTATATATACACCTTTGTCTTTAATCAAGTTTTTAACCAACCGATTAAAAGTACTTTTTGTAACTCTAAGGGCCGGTTTCTGAATTGAGAATGTCACTAAATAAATACTTAAGTAACGTTCTGTCACGCTCTTTTCCGGGAAATTTGAGTAAAAAGTACTACAGATAACTATTTGCTTAGCGAAATTCAATTCAGAAACTGAACTTTAAAGGACAATTGATTGGGCCGACACCGACAATAGGGCAATTTATATGCTATAATGCTACATACGATTTACTTACTTAAACAAGTGAGATTATAAGATAATACAATTACAAGGCTGCAGGTATCACTAGGTACCTATGTTACGTTTACTTGTAGCCACCCAGTGCTACCTTACCTTGAAAATCACAACGTCTATTTTGAACGAAATATGCAAGTCACAATGACAAATTGAAGATAAAAAGTGCTCAACTACCAATGTAAGTACTAATATATATTTACAGACCATAGCATACCAGGGCCACGTTTTATAAACCTACAAATTCATTGTTTATTATGACAGTAGGATGTACATTGTATATACATCCTACTGTGTGCGAGTTTTCTTGCTTCGCAATGTACATCGGATTGTTAAAGTAAACCGTGTAATGTATAATTATAAATCTATTATATATAACCTACACATCTGTGTAGGTAATAAATACATACATACATAACCTCACGCCTGTATATCAGAGGGGCAGGCAGAGACCCGGGACTGCCACTTGCCACGATCCTGACAGATCACCTTCGCTTCATCGTTTCGAAAATGTAGGTAATATTATTTTATTATGATATTTTCCAGTAGGTATCAACTGAATATCAAGCCAAGTGATACTACGTTACCGGTATCAATGTTGGTATTCAGGCTGCAGCGCTCGTGGCCTAGGCGAACCGAGTGATGGAATCAATCACTTGAGTTAAGCAATATCAGGCGCGGTCAGGTACAGGATGGGTGACCGTCCTGTGACTACCGCTAGTAGCATTTTTTCCGAGCGCTTCCGTGCTTCGCAAGGCACGTTAAGCCGTTGGTGCCGGCTGTCATGTAGTGGCAGTCGTCAAGCTATGTCAGAGGCCTTATGTGGGCTTGATAACGTCTGAAAGTAAAGCTCGCCACTGTCTTACAATCGTTCACCAACCCGGACTTGGCCCCCGTGGTGGAGTATGGCCTAACCATCCTGCGATGCAGGAAGAGACCCGTGCCCCAGCAGTGGGGACATACAAGGGTTGATATTGTATCGTATCTTAGGCTGTAGACCACGATATTTAAGATGTTCGGACAATCATACACTGACCTGCAAAATTAAGTACAGTGCTACACAAGAAATAAGTCTTGCGGATGTACCTGCGCAGATGACCAAATTTTGGATGTGCGGCAAGTTGATCGACCAATGAGATAGTTTCATTTTATGGCAGGCCGCGCGCCTTTGTTGCTATTGGTTGATTCAACGGCATCGATGCAGGTGACTATTCGTTTGGCAATATTAGCGTGAGCGAAATAGGTAGCGCTACTGCGGCAATCAATTCTGCACCTTATCCGTATCGGTTAAAGATCATGTTGAATGTACTTATTGCTTCGGGTACTTTCGTTACACTTCTTCCTAGTCTGCGCGAACGTAGATTCCCGAAGGGACTTTTGTGATGTGTAGTACTGTACTAAACCTGTACTTCTTTCGAAACTGGGAAGCTCCTTATTGCATTTTGTTCTCAATCAATATTTAAATAGAAATATCCAGTAAACTCTAAACATGAATTTAAATTTTGTTAGTTGAAATATTTTTCAGTGAAATTCGACAAAAGAATTTCGAGTATACTCGTATAAGGATAAACTATAACTTTTTCACTTTTGTTTGTTTAGAGAGTCCACAATTTCTATTGACGGCGAGTTTACAGTTTTTATTTTGTTTTATCCTAAACTACCCAAACACAATTAAGTTTTTTCAGCCATGTCTTAAAAGAAAGAAGGTTACCTTTAGAGGATGTTTCAATTACCATTGAAATTTAATACACAAAATAAAACTCTTTTTCGAGTCCTATTTATTTTGAAGGTATATCTTGTGCACTTAAAAAGTTATTGCAATTTTAAAAGTGTGATGCTTACTGCCGGCCAGTCAAATTTGGATTTGTGTGAACACCCTTCATATTGCGTAGATTATACGTTAAGTAAGGACTATAAAAAACTCTCTCAAAATAAGGTAAAATAGGATTTTTACGTAGCCTATAAGCTTTCCACTGCAGGGCACAGGCCTTCTCTTAGAGAGAGTATGGGCTTAATTTAATTACCGTGCCCACCGCGGATTGGCAATTTCAAGCTATGAACTGGCGTATGTATTTAAACACGTCAGATTTCTTCACGATGTTTTTCCTTACCGTTAGTGAATAGTATAGCTACAATAACTTTACAAATATACATAACTTAGAAAACAAAGTCCTTGGTAGAAGGACTCTGGAACCTGGGCCTCTCGCTTCGAAGTTCATTATTCTACCCACTTGGCTACCGCCGCAAAATAGGATTGTATTCCTCCATTCGTTTACTTAGACTTCTAGCATTTTAAATGAGAAGTTTGAACCAAATTAATAACTTTGAATGCGCAGTCTCTAATCAAGGATTGCATTGACCGACCGACTAAAGAAAACTACATTCAATGTGGCAGCTTTGAGGCTTCCAATTACGTACGACCAACTGAAAAAGGAGGCGTCCATTCATTACGTGAGCTAAAAGGAGAACAATCTTATCCAAATTTTAATTTAAGGCTGGGTCGTCATTGAATGGCTAAACCAAGCCGTAACTTCACGGAACGAAGTAGAAGGTCACGATGATAGCCAACCACCATAGGAGTTTGCATAAGAAATCAGATGAAGTATCTGATTTTTATGCAAAATTACCTTCTCAACTCACTTCAACAGCTATACCTAGAACTTTTTTATTGGATATCTATTATCCATCATCAACGCATTATATTCCTAACAAGAGGCACAGGTCTGAAATAGGAAGTGCAGTAACGTTCCAAAATATTTTCTACATTATGTTAAACTTTAAGTTTCTGTCGTTCGATATACGGAAACCTTCTGTTCGGAAATTCATATTGAACCTCTAGAAACGCCTATCCGGCTACAACCGATATCAACCCTTGTGTCCCCACTTCTGGGGTATAGGCTTATTCCTGCTTCGCAGGAAGGTTAGGCCATACTCCACCACGGGGGCCAAGTCCGGGTTGGTGAAGGATTTTAAGACGTTGGCTACTGTCAGAAGTTATCAAGCCGCCCATAAGGCCTCTGACACGGCTTAACGACTGCCATCTGTCGACGGCAGCTGGCACCAACTGCTTAACGTGCCTTGCGAAAGTTTAACATAATATAGAAAATGTTTTCGGACGTTACCGCACTTCCTGTCACTTCGAAATGGGCACAGTTTCAAACCAATGTTCAGCAGAAGTGACGAATATTTACAAATATATATGTTAATATTATACAATTACTGAGAATATTTTTTTAAATTGGTAACAATTTTGAAATCACGCTGTTTATGATCTTTCTAAAGCCAACCACTATTCAAAAAACTTTATCCGCAAATACTTACATGAATGTTTCCATTTCCTATTACTACTATAATTATAATAATACCTACCAATGGGTAGGTAGGTTAATATTTTTCATCGTTTTTTCATTTATATCTCAATTCACCAGCTCTATTTATAAAAAAATCCATTAAAAACGAATCTGATAACGTTGATGGGGCCGGATAAATGATGTCACAATAACATGTTGAAAATTATAGATTGGGCATATGGAAACGATGAACGAAGGAAAGCTTTGCTTATGTGGTTGAAGAAAGTCCCAGGCACAAATAAGTACATCGACCACATAAGCAAAGATAAAGGCAAAACTCTTAGGTCCTGTTTCTGAATTGAGAATTTCGCTAAGTAAATACTTAATTGTTGTGCTGTCTCTTCAAATTCCTTAGCAAAGAGCGCGACAGAACGCTACTTAAGTATTTACTTAGTGAAATTCTTAATTCAAAAACCAGCCATTAGGGCCAGTTTCTGAACTGAGAATTTCGCTGAGTAAATATTTAACTGTAGCGCTGACTCTTCGAGTTTCTCAGCAAAGAGCGTGACAGAACGTTACTTATGTATTTACTTAGTAAAATTCTCGATTCAAAAACCGGCCACAAGCTGGTGTATGTGCATGCAGTGATGGACGAAAATAGTAAAGCAAGTCCCTACCTACCAGTTTATATACTCGTATGTAGGTACGCAATAAAATGTTATTTAAAATTGTATTTAAAGTATCCCTGAACAGGTCATCTCTTTCGATCTTCGATCCACATGAAAAATTTAAAAGAAAAAAAAATCTCCTATTCCCCACAGTGGTAATAAGTGACATCCTGTACAATTTGAGGCGCTCACTATTTTATTATGTCTATCGTCAATGGCAGTGTTGAAACACTTTAGCAAAGTGTAAAATAAACTCCTGTTGTTCATTATAATGATTGCATTTGTAAACATGCTGCGTGTTTGCAAAGATCACTATGCACAAAAGAGCCATTCATTTAGATTCAATATCCCACCTAAAAATATATACTGATGCCCTTCAGCTGATAACTTGGGCAACAACCTCAAAGTATTTGCACAATTGTAAGGAGTACACAAATACTGTCGTTAGCCATCATCATCATCTAATCAATTTATCGAAGTGATATAATATAACACAGTGAAACTGTTGTTAAATTCCAATAATCTTCTAATGAGTTTTAGCTAAAAAAAAGCTAATTTCATGTTTCTCCTTTTCAGGCCAATCCGTTATTATACCCTGATGGGTATAAAATGGGTGATCCCATATGCCCATATTAAATAATTGTTTCAGAAAGAAATTTAAGTTGTTTACATATAGGGAATCGGTGCTATATTTTAGGGGCCTGTGCTGTCCCAAAAGAGAAACAAACACTAAAATAATAAATTATGTACAATTTATTCTTTATAGTGGAAAAGCACGATCACCCACTCTTTCTTATAGTGGTGACTTTATAGTTTGTTCTATAAAAAAGTCATTGGTAATCAAAGAAATCATCATCTCTAATGAAGATCTAGCTTATAGTGTATTGCAAAGTAACAGTAGCTCGATTCGCTCATGCCTAAGCCCGGAGGGTCTTAATGATAGAATATACCTATATACTTAATTGTAACTAAACTTGGCTTGGCGCGTCAATGTTACGGGGGCTTAGCGAATCATTCACGTGGCCTAGATACCACTCTGCAATTTTCTTTCAAAAGTCTAAATTCTCCTTTAAAAAGTAAACATACCGGGCAGGCAGGGTCTAGAATTGCTGTGATCCTGACAAATCTCATTCGCTTCTAACGTACCTACCTTTAACAAATCCTATTTGTTTTCTTGAGTATACTGGAGTTTTAACGATATTTTGACTCTTGAAAAGTGAGCTCTGAAAGGTTTCCTTCCATGAATGTTTTTGAAAAATGCCAACTCATCATTCACTTCTCCCGGGTCTTTGTTCGACGCAGTCTGTGAAACATACAAAGTCGACTGAGGCGGAATCTCCTTATCTCTGTGTAAACCTCATTTGCTTTAGCAGAAGCTTATAATTCATCATCATCATACCTCCGCCGCTGACACTGAAGTTTGTGTCCTTTAACGTAACTTTTGAAGATCAATCTTCCCGAAAAATGTCTAAGGGCTCCTCAACTCGCTACAATATTTTTGTGCAAAGAATTTTACTGTATAAGCGGATTTCACGAGTGTTTCGTTTATTTGTAGTAGGTACTTATATTAAGCAGAGGTAGTATAGTAGAGTTTACTAGTATTGCCTCTATCAAGTTCCTTGAGCAATAAAATCTGTTGTGCCGGCTATAACTTTCTTATCAACAGCGACTTGTGGTCGGCTGAAAATACGAAATCAAGCAAGATTTAAAACGTATTCCTAAACAAATTTTGGATCATTGGTCCGCGATTGTAATTTTGCTAAGCCAGTGGAATTAATGTTTTTGGGTATCCTATCTAAATAATGTTGAGTAATTGCGTTTAGGAAGAACAAAACTCCTATGTACATACGAAGATTCTACGCATCAACATATCAATTTTTCCATGGGGAAAACTTCGAAATTGTAGAGAATATGTTTAGTACATTTTAATGTTAACCAGGGGCCTGTTATATAGATATACCATTCATGGTTTACTATGACAATTCCGTCTAGGTACATTAAAAAATCGATTAAACCATAAATTAACAAGTTGATGTGCTGTCGATTGTACTTAAATGTCGTCGTGCTGAGTATGAAGTCGTCAATAAATACAACTTTACAAAGTGGAAAATTTGATGTTTTGGCAAATAATGGCCGTCAGTTTAACGTCTATAAGTAAACGTTAGACTTTGCTACTCAATTCAACTTGAATTGTCATGATAAACTACAAATTTGAAATTTTATCAAACTCGGCCCAGGTAACAGCTTTTGTGTGGGGCGGCTGATAATTATGTTTACGCGATTTCGAGGCTTTCCCCATAATAAAGGTTGTCCGTATGTGATTTTAAAATCTATGGCTGTATTTTGAGGGAATGTTCGTTATATTATAAAAAAACAGTACCATTAATGATTTATTACATAACATATTTGTAAACATTCGTGATTTTCTACATTATGCTCGAAACTGTGAATCCAAATTCAAAGTAATAGATGCGGACCATGGCGTTGAAAAATGTTTTCTCAATTTTAAATGTATAATGAATCTGTCTTCGGTATGCGTAAACAATTAAAAGACCAATTTGACTTGGCCAGCCCCGACCAACTCTCGACCTATTTTTTTTATTTTTTCGATGTTTACAACTGTTCATCTTAATGTGGTTTGCTTAAGTGACGTGATATGGGAACTAAAAAAAAGCGCTTCTAGCGCCACATGATTCTAAATTATGGTTAGAATGCCCCTTAAAAGTCTATCAATTCGAAGTCACGCTGTAGAATCCGGTTTATTACATCTTGTATGTGGAGATGGACAGTGCATGATAGCCGATACTGGAAGTACAATCAATATCACCGCACTGGCAGGTCAAAGTGGCCGGCGTAATCAAATATTTAAAATAACTTCATTATAGGCCCTAGATGTAGTACAATGACGATTTCATTTCATTGCTGCTTCAAGTCTAAGCCCGCATGCGTATCAAACCTTCTAGGCGCCAATTGTATAAAAAAACTGGTCACATGACCCGTCCATTTATCTGTCGTAGGAGTGTAATGCACTAACTTAATTAAGGCCCTGTTCTAACGTTGCGGGTAGGTATTTCGCAACTATTCGTAACGCAAGCGCGCGTTCTGTATGTGGTATGCAGATGCACCGTATTTACAATGCAAATTGCTTGGTATACTGCCATGGTCGTTCATAAGCCCATCAACGAGATTTAACACTAGCAAATTATGCAGTCATAAGTTTGCATCGTAGTGTAACTGCTCTTTGCATAACTAACGTGTTTGTAACTAACGTATTTATAAACATCTCCATCACAAAGCGCTCGTGGCCTAGTGGAACCGAGTGATTGGAATCAATCACTAAGGTTAGCAACAACAGGCGTGGTTAGGTGCTGGATGTGTGACCATGCCGTGACTACCGCTAATAGCAAATTTTTCCGAGCGCTTCCGTGCTTCGCAAGGCACGTTACGCCGTTGGTGCCTGCTGTCATGTAAAGGCAGTCGTTAAGCCATGTCAGAGGCCTTATGGGCGGCTTGATAACCCCTTCGGCCGCGAATGATACCAGAGTTTGGTAACCAGTATCATACGAAGAAAAAATGATCGTAGTCGGATACTGGTATCCAAGTGATAGGGATTTTTCGTTTTATGTAACCGAGTATCAGCTCAGACTCACTTGTAATATCAAACAATTACAAGTGAGTACTTAATATTTCCTCGTATGATATCTACTGATAAGCATGTCATGTGCATTGATATATCACCACTTTTGATATCAATGCACTGGCACTTTAGATAACTGAATTTTTCATAACAATTGATGTCAATGTCAGTGTATTAGATTGACAAGTAAGTAATTATTAATTTTGTGATTTTAATTTACAACGAATTAATTTCCGCGTTGCCTGTAATCCAAAATGAGTAAAGAAATTGAATTTATCTCTACGAAGAGAGGAGGAAGAGCACTATTGAGTGATGGTCGCAAGTACCACAGGAAAAAAAATTACTCAAACGACTCTACCTTTTGGCTTTGCCACAATATTAATTATGGATGTTCAGGGAGTGTTACACTAAATGTAAAATATGATGTCGTAAAAATCAAAACTCACAAGGAAAGCTGCAGACAAGACTTTGCAAGTAATAAAATATTGAAAGAATTAGATAAATTGAAAGAAAAATGTAGTCATAATTTTGATAGTATTTAAAAACAATATGACAACATGGTGTTCAGCCTGGAAGAGGCAGGACTTGACTTTGTACGGGAAATCCCTAAATTCCAAAACATCAAAACGGGATTGTACAACGAAAGAAATAAAGTATTAGGAGCACCAAGATTGAGAAGCAACTCTTCTATTGAAGCCGTAGTACCCGATAAATTCAAAAAGTTCTTGTTGGCAGGATATAGTGATGACGACAAGAAGATTCTACTATTTTGCAATCAACGTGCTGCATCAATCGTAAAGTAAAAGCATATTTTATCTGACGGTACTTTTACTTCATGCCCGACCGAATTTCATCAGTTATATACAATTCATGGCGTCGACGAATCTACATCGGCTGTTGTACCTTTAATTTTTTGTTTACTACCAGACAAGACACAGCAAACTTACGAGGTACTATTTTATATGATAAATTCCCAATTCAAGCAGTGGCTACCAGAAACAATTACTGTTGACTTCGAGTTGGCTCCAATGAATGCTGTTCGAAAAGTTATCCCCAACATTGATGTTAAGGGATGTTATCATCATTTGAATAGATGTTTATTTAGAAAAGCTAAATCGTTAAAATTAACCACAACGGTAAAAAAGGCATGTAGCCAGGTGTGCTGGCCTTGCACGTTTACCCAAAGCCTATATTCGAAAGGGGTATGAATATGTTATGTCAAAGAGTCCGTCTGGAGAAGAGATAACAAAATTTAACAAATATTTCAATAACCAATGGATGGCAAAGACTGACTTCGAAAAAATTTGCTGTTTTTCATCATCTAAAATACGTACCACCAATAATATAGAAGGTTGGCACAGTCGCCTTAATAGATATATTGGACGCAAAAGACTGGCATTGGCTCAACTCTTAGATATTTTAAGAAAAGAAACCACCGTTATGGATATATACAAGAGAAAATCGAAACTAAGCCGAGAGTTCAAAGAAATTGATGAAGAAATAAATGACGCCATATCTCAGCTAAATGTAAACGAAATTAGTGTTGGACATTGTATCGAAATCATTTCGCCATTTTATTCCAATAGGTTGTAGGTAATAAACTATTCACAGTTGAACTATTTCTTTGTTTTCTTGTATAGGTATGTTTTCAATAAAGCGAGGGTTTTAAAATAAGCGTAGGTACAGAATGCGATCTTCAAAGTTTTGCCGAGTTGGTTTCATAGGCAGAATATTATATTCCTTACTGGATACTGGTTACCAAACATGATGAAGGGTATCAGAAAAGTAATATATCCTAGCACTTGGATACCATACCATACTTACTTGGTATACCATACTTGGTATCCGACGACGATCATTTTTTCTTCGTATGATACTGGTTACCAAACTCTGGTATCATACGCGGCCGAAAGGTTGATAACTTCAGTTCACTTCAGTAAAATTATATTATAATAATTTACATTCAACTAGGTTTATATATTCGGGCAAAAAAAATACCTTTTTTTTCCTATCGTGTAGATGAAAAATAATACAGAAAGTAAAATATTCGAGAAAGCCACAATCCAATCTTCACTTCTATTGTAGAGTTGTGGAGTGGTTTTTAGTTTCGTTAATGCTAGTCCTGGGGTTTTCTCCGGTTTACTGCGATGGGTCCTAAATATTGCAATAAAACGCTCATAAGAGCATGTTAAGAAGTTAAAGCATGTTAAAAAAAATCTTATAAACTGTCTTTCTCCGCCCCAAGAGTGTTTTAGTGGAATCGACTTTTTTTATGAATAAAACTGTAAATGCTAGTTATAAAATCTTAAGATAACAAAACGGATTGCAAGCGAAAATACTAATCAAAAGCTTTTAAAGTATCTTTTAAAACTCTTCCCCAATATCTTATAAAATTCCCTTTTATTCAAAAAAACCTAGGTAAGTAAATGAAAATGTTTGGTCCTAGCTATCCTATCCTATACAAGACACTGCAGACCATATTTTTTCAAAAGTAAATTCTTGCAAATCTGCTGCAGAAAACAAACCCCCGCACTTTACGCCCAATAAAAATAGGGCATAAACAAACTCCTCACGTCGAGCGAAAGAAAAATAGTTGCTATCCCCAATAGGTTTTATTGTATTCAAAATCGGTTTCGTGTATCATAAATCACGAGATTAAAAAGCAGCAAACGGGATGGGATCGAGCCAGCAATATATCACGGCGGAAGGTTCACGTGGGCATCGAGGAACAAGGAAATAGGCAAGTCCTGAAAATTGTCTCCGTGCGAAGCGTAGCGTAGCGCCATCTGTCGCGCGGGAGGTGACAGCGACAGATAGCCGCACCCACTACGGGGACCTACTCTTGTCTTGGTAGTACAATGACGTTAGTCGCGCGTTTTAAATGACTAGTCGGGAGTTTGTAGTACATTGGCAAATCACATACATACATACATACATACATACATACATACATACATACATACATACATACATACATACATACATACATACATACATACATACATACATACATACATACATACATACATACATACATACATACATACATACATACATACATACATACATACATACATACATACATACATACATACATACATACATACATACATACATACATACATACATACATACATAACCTCACGCCTGTATCCCAGAGGTCAATCTTTCTTCCTTCATCCTCTCCACATGTCCAAGCCAACGCAACATTCCTTTCTCATTCTAGTCACTACATCCTCTTTCAGTTCACAACGTTCTCTAATCAGATTATTGCGTATCCTGTCATTCAAAGTAACACTACACATACTTCTCAAGGCCCTCATTTCTACTGCATTAATTCTACTTTCTTGCTTCTTTTGCCACACCCAAGTCTCGCTACCATGGCAAATTAATGTACTAAAAAACCTGGCAAGGACCCTTCAAGTACATAAGAACACCTAGAATGAGGCAATTTGTACAAATATATCTAGTCCTGCGGCCTAAAGCGTGAGTCGATTGATTTTACGAGCGCTGAGTTTCATAAAACTATAATTCGTAGTTTTGGTATGACAATTGAAGGTACATTGCTTAGCAGAGTCTACTTCTTAATGTGTGAGTTAACGACTTCGTAATGTGTATTTGTCATAGAAAGCCTGGAACAGGCTTCTTTATGAAAGTTGAAAGATAAAACAATTTTTTTATTGTTTCTGGGAATTTAGGTTTCAGAGTATGTAGTAGGAGCCCACTGAGCCTGATAAAACAATCATTGGCTCTACCAAACGAAAACCGTTCTTTGTCGTAACAAAAATGTCTATTAACTGAAACAATTTATGTATTATACTTACCCATAATAACATAACATTTACATAAAGGCACATACATTGCTTCTGGCCTCACACTAGGATACCCTGTGTCGTGAGAACCAGAAACAACGACATCACAAACATGTAAACATCCGAGACCTGGGTTTTTTTTGTTTCCAGCCGGGATTCGAACCCGGGACCTCTTGCATGGTAGGCAGATGCGCTACCGCTACGCCACAGAGGTCGTAATAACTGTCCCAAGTACCTGTTTTAGCAAAATAAAATAAATTCATCTCCTTGAAACGATCAGGAAAATATCTTTTTTTTCTCGGCAATATTTGGGGCTGTGGTCGGCAGAAAACAAAATTATAAGCAAAATAATTAAATTGAGCGCCAGAAAATTGCAAATTAAGCAGCAGGAAAGTCTCAATTCCAACCATCAAACTAAAAATATTTCAGCTTCATTCACTTTCTGACCATGCTATTGCTCTCTATTTATCCTCCTCACAAAAATAACTGTTCCTGATTTAATATACTCGTAATGTGCTGATTTTGTTTCTGGTCAAGATCGTTTCGTCGTCTCAGCACATTCCGAGTTTGTTGATTTCAAATAAAATTAATTGGCTAGGCGGGAGGTTCCATTGGAAAAACAATTCCTATTTCCTGACCCCTCACTATACCTTCATTATACAAGTAAGGCCCCTCGAAGATAGTTAGCGTTACCTCAGCAATATGTACCTAATCATTTGGCTCGGGCACAGAAGTAATTTACTTCTGCATTTCGCCAGAGTAATTTGACCTCTACAGTACCACCCGGCACTTAGTCGCTTCTCTATTGGATAAACAAAAGGGATAGAGTTACGAAGCTCCCCGTAGAGTGGTGTTGTTACTGTTCGGTCGGCAAAAACTCCGTAACAGCCACTTTTTATTGCAAGACCATAAAGTAAAACGAGCAGCTGCTCCGCAAATTACGTGAACTCGGGGAATGGCAATAACATTTTTTTAGCACTTGTTATTACTGAATATCTGTACAAGTATAGCTATAGATATATAGACTCTGTCGATCTATTGGCACTAAAATGAAATTGCCCGAGGAAGGATAGCTGATGCACTTTATAGTATTAAGTATAAGGTACGATGTACCACTATACCGTGTTCGTAGGCGAGTGTAGTATGCTACGTAGCAATCTAACGTGCCATCAATGTAATGCCATCAACCTACCTAACGTTGTAATACCTGCAATGGTTTAACGGAACAGTAAACGAACAAGATGTGTATTTTTATAACATTACAAATAAATTAAAAAAAAATTATTTTACTAGCTATGAGACAAACCAGCCATGGTTTAACGGAACAGTAAACGAACAAGATGTGTATTTTTATAACATTACAAATAAATAAAAAAAAAAATTATTTTACTGTTCAAGCATGCTCGGTCGGTCGGAATAGGTAAGTAAATTTTATATACTTGCAATTTTTTGACAACAATAGTATGGATGTGCCTGAGGGATCCCGCGGAATTAACTATTTTCAGAGATAGTAAATTTTATATTGAACTTGCAAAATAGTATTTCATCTTTTAGCTTATAAAATTGTACACTAAATATTTTAGAATAAAAACGTGAAGAAACGAACAGCAAATACAACAGATTGGTTTAAAACCAAAAAAAACTAATTTAAAAAATATATTGTACTTAAAATATGCTAAATACATAATTTACTCACCAAAAACATGTTATGTAAAGTGGGTTCCCAAGACTCTCTACACATCGCTTGTGTTGTTAAGAGTTATCAGATTACAAGAAGAGCCAAGTCCCTAGCTCCGTAACAACACTCTACAAGCTTACACCTTACACTATTTTTATTTTTAATGCACTAACCCGTGCTAAGGAACAAATTTAAAAACCTATTTAGAGGCTAAAAATTTCACCCATGCCGAAATTGATGGTGAAATTTTTAGCCTCTAAATAGGTTTTTAAATTTGTTCCTTAGCACGGGTTAGTGCATTAAAAATAAAAATAGTATAATCATGTGGGTACAGTGATATCGTTCCGATGTTAAAACCTAACTGCAAAGTAGGTAGGTAGTCGGGGCTGTAAGTAATGCAATTTGCTTAAGTCAGATGTTGCTGCCTGTACGTAATACAGAGAATATTGTAAAGAGGTTCGAAATTTCACTGATGCCGTGAGTCGCCCATTGGCTCAATTGGTAGAGCGCTGGTACGGATAGCCAGAGGTTGCGGGTTCGAATCCCGGCATGGGTGAAATTTTTAGCCTCTAAATAGGTTTTTAAACTCTACAAGCTTTAACGCTATAAACCTTACATCTTGTTATAAATTTATAGGCCCGGTTTCTGAATTGAGAATTTCACTGAGTAATTATAAATATTCTTTATTCTTTAATACTGAAGGTACGTTCTGTCACGCTGTTTGCTGAGAAATTCGATGAGACAGAACTACATCTACGTATTTACATAGCAATATTCTAAATTCAGAAATTGGCCCTATGACTCTAGTATTAAACAGACTAAAGCTGTTTAAGGTTTAGAAAACATCGGAGGGATGAATAGTAAAACATTATAATTATAGTCCAAGTAAAAAATCTCCATTGGCAGGTTTGGTGTGGTGTCGGCCAAGAGAATAGCACCAACCCAAATTCTTCCCGCGGGTGTCGTAAACTTAGGGACATAAACCGGGGGTTAGGCAGCAGCGCCCTCTGCAGTACAATTCCACCAAACTGCGATCCCCAACCCGCATGCCCAGCGTAGGGATGGGCATTACCCCTCAATGATGGCACAACCTTGCGCTATGGCGTTCATTAGGGGACGGCTATGTCCAGCAGTGGACTAATATAGCCTGAAGAAGATGAAGAAGAAATACTGAAGTAACGTTCTGTCACGCTCTTTGCTGAGAAATTCGAAGAGACATAACTACAGTTACGTATTTACATAGCCATATTCTAAATTCAGAAATTGGCCCGATGACTCTAGTATTAAACAGAACAAAGCTGTGTAAGGGTTCGAAAACATCGGAGGGATGAATACTAAAACATTATAATTAAGCCCCACTCCGACTCCCCAAGGTTGCTGGAAGAAATCTCTTACAGAGATAAGCTCACCTTTTGTAGATGTATTTTCTTTCATTGTATTTCTTTTTTGTGTACAATAAAGTATAAAGTAAGCCGCTGGTGCCGGCTGTCATATAATGGCAGTCGTTAAGCCATGTCAGAGGCCTAATGGGCGGCTTGATAACTTCTGACAGTAAGGCCCGCCACTGTCTTACAATCCTCCCCCAACCCGGACTTGGCCCCCGTGGTGGAGTATGGCCTAACCTTCCTGCGATGCAAGAAGAGACCCTTGCCACACCAGTGGGGACATACAAGGGTTGATAACGATAATCGTAAGTACCAATTCTCCATTGGCAGGTTTTGTGAGTCGGAGCGGCATGGATGGAACCTACATGGTTATAACGCCGGACAGTGGAGCGACCAAGAATATGATCAGGTGGGCGAGTCTCTAAATGCATAGTTGTTCAATAGAGTCATATTAGTCCGTTTGGACTTAATGGTCGTTTCATTCACACTATCGGTAGTCTGGTAACCAATCGCATTGCAATGATTTAACCCGTGCTGCTTAACTCGGCGCCTCGCGCGATACGATGTTCTTCGCGTGAGATGCCTATTTAATTTGCTCCTGTTATACCCAGTGACATTGTACTGCTATTGCTTTGTAGACTACCAAATTGAGGCAAACAACAACCATTGCCGTGCTTATATTATTCTATTGACAAACTATGTAAGTATTAGACTCTAGGGCCAATACCAAGAGGCAGGTCTAGAAAATATTGAATTTTCTGTATTGAAGAACACCTCAGACAGATAGACTGATACACAAACTGAAAGAGAGTTGATGGCCCTAGACATATTTAGAAATATTTTTATTTATAAGTTATACTAGCTGCTGCCGACGACTTCGTTCGCGAAGATATTTTGATATGTATAAGTCTGGGATAAAAAGTAGCCTATGTCATCCTATGTGCTATTCCAGACTATAATTTATCTCTGTGCCGAATTTCATCCCAATCCATCCAGTCTTTCTGGTGGGATGGAGTAGCAAGCATCTATACATACTTACAAACTTTCTCAGTTATAACATTAATAAGATTATCTTGATAACACACCTATAACAGATCGTCCTCGCAATACAAGGCTCAACTCACGTAAGTCTTCTGTGCCCACTCGGGGGCCTACCTGAAAATAGCCAATGGAATGGGCGCTTAGCACTATAAAAGTTTATGTACCGACCCAACACATAAATTAAGTTTTTTCTTTAACTTTGAAATATCGGAATATTGGAGTTAAATCAAATAACTATTGATTTGTTAACCAAGTTTTAATAAATTGTAACAGGTTTAATCATTTCTTATTACCACCGAATATTTAAATTTGATTTGAGGAGCGTTTTGAGGAACCCTTTTGTTTATAAATAAAACGTTACAATTCATAGGTATATTTAAGTACCTAAAAACAAAAGAATATATAAAAATATAAAAAACAGACTTCAGAACACTGAGGCACTAAAACCACAAAAATAATTGAAACGAATATGACCTTTAAATTTCCAATTTAAACAGTCTCCAGTACTTCATACAAGAACCATTAATTTCGTTTTGCAAGGCAATATTCAAAACTTACAATTCCAGCAAACCTCGTACCGCTTCACCAGAATCCGTTTATACTCGTATGACTGTTGTTACCATGACAACGCAAATAAATAAAATATCTTATAGTCTGTAAAATATAGCTTGAGCTCCGCGACAGCTGTCATCTAAATTGAGTCCATGATGTTTTGAATTTTTTCACAGAATATTTGTACTGCGAAAACTCCGTACTTACTGCACAGATAGTGATGTCTAACCATTATAGTAACTGCAAATTACAAACTTTCGATGATTTGGTGATGGATGATCTAAACTGCAGGTTTACTGTTGGAATTGATCTTTAGTTGTTTGAAAACCATTATCAAATTTCATTAGAATTAAAATAATGAATATTGTTTTAATATTAATTAAAACAATATTCAATATAGGTATTAACCAATCTAAAAAAATACTGCTGTTACTGTGGGGCAATAACGTACAGCGTGTGTGCACGTCTCTCCAACTTTGCTCCGAGCCTCCATGCTTCTGGGTTCTGATCAGCCGTGTCAAGTTTTGATTTTTATTGAGTGACGTTCTTGATTTTTATTGAGTGACGTTCTTGTTTACCCTGACGACGAAATGTTTTTTGATATTCGATAAATTTTTCAAATTATTTTCTATTAAAGTATTTCATGTTTTAAAGACTGTAGTCATTTCATTTCATTTCAAAAATATTAAAACAAACTGTTTTGAACAGTGAATGCCGTGAGTTTGTAATTCGTTTGCGCGAATATTTCACGCGCGAAAACCAAAACGGCGGTCCGCTTCTGCCATTAGAGCGATTGTGTGACAGACTTGCGGATGCTATTGGTATTGGACGATCTATGGTGGTCCGTATTAGCAAAGAAAAGTACGGAGAGTCATCAAGATGCCTGAAGATGAAGTAGGTACCTATTAAAAAACTTTCATCGCCAAATAAAGAGAAGAAAAACTTCTTCCGTCACAGAGGTTGATAGTTTTGACGCCGCCACTATCCACAACCAGATCTACGCATATTACTCAAGAGGACAATTACCCACATTAAGAAAATTGGGAGCGTCACTTAAAGAGGCAAATTTGTTTATGCAAATTTGTAGCTTACCATCACTGGCTAAAATTCTAAGAAAAATTGGGATATAAAAAGAGCGTTAAAAGGAAAATTGTAATCAGAAACTGATTTAGGGATATTACGATACACCTCTACTTGAATAAAACTTTGTAAAATTATATTTCTCTTTGATTTCTTGTTTCCAACTTCTCGAAATTTTTTTTTCCATACCTGTTATCACACACGCTTTAAGTGACATTTGATGTCGACATTGTCCCATTCATAGCCCTGTCAGTGTGTCAGCTGTCGTGGAGCTTAAGCTATATTTTATTAGACAGACTATAGAGTTTGACTTGAAGAAATGTAGTATGCACCAAGCCTACCTCTTAGAGTATATAATTTCCCCTACTACTTCGTATAGAGAGGACATCGCGACTAACCTTTTTACAAAACGCAATGCAGTAGAACTAACAGCAGTCCATTTTAGGTGCAATTAGTCCACGACGATCGCTTGCCGCGAATACACTTTACGAAAATGCCGGCATGTACTCTTCGATATTGCAATAACTACTCTCCAAAAATAAAAACTACTGACGGAATCACTTTTTATCGGTAAGTTCTGCAAAACTCGTAGATAGAGTAGAACTATAGATCAAGGCACAGTGTAACCGTTTTCACGTCGGTGAATATTATTTGTTTGTGTGCGTGAATGTTGCCACAGTAAAAGTGAATTGCCATAATGAGGGATAAAATATTTCAGTCGTTCATAGGCCATGAATAAAAATGCAGATTTAGTTTTGAATTTTATTAATCATACATGTCTGACAATTGTTTGCAGAACGTAGCAAACGTTTTATAAACAATTGTCATTTTGTATTATTAAAAATACATTTTAATTTACACGTTTAAATTTTACAAGTTAAGGCGCTTAGGGACGCTATCTAGGACCACCAATGGAATAGAATCATAATTTCACCATTTTTATTTTTAATGCACTAACCCGTGCTAAGGAACAAATTTAAAAACCTATTTAGAGGCTAAAAATTTCACCCATGCCGGGATTCGAACCCGCAACCTCTGGCTATCCGTACCAGCGCTCTACCAATTGAGCCAATGGGCGACTCACAACATCAGTGAAATTTCGAACCTCTTTACAATATTCTCTGTATTACGTACAGGCAGCGACATCTGACTTAAGCAAATTGCATTACTTACAGCCCCGACTAAAAATGGTGTAATCATGTGGGTACAGTGATATCGTTCCGATGTTAAACCTAACTGCAAAGTAGGTAGTCGGGGCTGTAAGTAATGCAATTTGCTTAAGTCAGATGTCGCTGCCTGTACGTAATACAGAGAATATTGTAAAGAGGTTCGAAATTTCACTGATGTTGTGAGTCGCCCATTGGCTCAATTGGTAGAGCGCTGGTACGGATAGCCAGAGGTTGCGGGTTCGAATCCCGGTATGGGTGAAATTTTTAGCCCCTAAATAGGTTTTTAAACAATCATAATTTGTTTTATTAATAAGTTCTTTTCATATAAAAATTCACCATATAAAAAATCTTTCGAAGGGTACCGCAGACCACCAAAATGTACATTTTGTCGAAATGTAGAGAGCATATTCGAGCATTTGATGTAGGTGACCAGTTCTCTCTTCTAAATGCTAGCACCCATTTTTCCAGAACAGAACTATTTTGAAGAAATCTGGAAAAGAAACATTGCTAATATTAATAAATATTGTAATACATTAAAATATAATAAGTAATAACTTTAGTATTATTACTCGCGATACTCATACATAGCTGTTGTATACTGAACGGGTCTATTATTTATAAGGGAAATAAGGTAATTACGTTTTACCTAATAAACGATCGCGGCTAGACGGTATTGTACGAGATTCATTGATACAAATTCAAATTTGAATTCTATACTGAATTCAAGGGCACATTGCTTGCGGCAGAATGCACAAAAACACCGAAAGGGTTCTTGCGATAAATTCGAGTTGACACATTTTCTGCTGAGTGGAATGAATGCTGAAAAATTATATGGGCAACAAGTCACATAGGAAGGCGATGCAGCTATCTAACAAAGCATCAGTATATTATATTTGATAATTCAGTGCTGTAGCCGTAATGTTTCTGTCTCTATTGTTTTTATTATAGATATCTATATCAACCCTTGTATGTCCATAACTCTGGAGCACGGGTCCTGCATCGCAGAAAGGTTAGACCATACTCCACCGCAGGGGCCAAGCCCGGTTTATAGTTTTAGGTACATTTGATTTTTAATAACGATACATTAAGTATACTATTTTTATTTTAATGCACTAACCCGTGCTAAGGAACAAATTTAAAAACCTATTTAGAGGCTAAAAATTTCACCCATGCCGGGATTCGAACCCGCAACCTCTGGCTATCCGTACCAGCGCTCTACCAATTGAGCCAATGGGCGACTCACGGCATCAATGAAATTTCGAACCTCTTTACAATATTCTCTGTATTACGTACAGGCAGCGACATCTGACTTAAGCAAATTGCATTACTTACAGCCCCGACTACCTACTTTGCAGTTAGGTTTTAACATCGGAACGATATCACTGTACCCACATGATTATACTATTTTTATTTTAATGCACTAACCCGTGCTAAGGAACAAATTTAAAAACCTATTTAGAGGCTAAAAATTTCACCCATGCCGGGATTCGAACCCGCAACCTCTGGCTATCCATACCAGCGCTCTACCAATTGAGCCAATGGGCGACTCACGGCATCAGTGAAATTTCGAACCTCTTTACAATATTCTCTGTATTACGTACAGGCAGCGACATCTGACTTAAGCAAATTGCATTACTTACAGCCCCGACTACCTACTTTGCAGTTAGGTTTTAACATCGGAACGATATCACTGTACCCACATGATTATACTATTTTTATTTTAATGCACTAACCCGTGCTAAGGAACAAATTTAAAAACCTATTTAGAGGCTAAAAATTTCACTCATGCCGGGATTCGAACCCGCAACCTCTGATTTTTAGCCTCTAAATAGGTTTTTAAATTTGTTCCTTAGCACGGGTTAGTGCATTAAAATAAAAATAGTATAATCATGTGGGTACAGTGATATCGTTCCGATGTTATAACCTAACTGCAAAGTAGGTAGTCGGGGCTGTAAGTAATGCAATTTGCTTAAGTCAGATGTCGCTGCCTGTACGTAATACAGAGAATATTGTAAAGAGGTTCGAAATTTCACTGATGCCGTGAGTCGCCCATTGGCTCAATTGGTAGAGCGCTGGTACGGATAGCCAGAGGTTGCGGGTTCGAATCCCGGCATGGGTGAAATTTTTAGCCTCTAAATAGGTTTTTAAAAGACACATTAAGTATTAAAGATTCATAATATATTTTGATTACGTTTGTAACTTAATATCTGTACAAGGACAAGCCGTCGAAGTCTGGGACTTCGAGTTAAGTAATGATCACGCAGCGCTGCCAGATATACGATTTAAATCGTATTCATACGATGTTTTACATTTATGTTGCATATACTCGTACGATCAAGGGGCAGAAATCGCACGTAAACATACGACTTTTTTTAGATTTTATTCAACCAAAGTACTAATACCAACATAGCACGTCACTATTTATTCTTTTACTTACTAAGTAGCAACCCTTAAGGTAAATCTAACTAATGTGCGACGTTACCGGTTACTCGTTTTTGTGACACAGATTATGAACGCTGCTTCAGTTCAGTCAATGTTATTAAAACAAAGATCCGAAATAGGCTAAGCAATGAAACTCTAAACGGCACCTTTTGGCAAAACAACATATTAAGCGCTATGGGTGTTGTGTGGATTTTTCTCAAACAAGAGCAATATTAACATTACAGTAAAACCCTTTACGGGGATAAATAAAAACCTAAAAATAGTGTGTTTATATTTAATCGATTGTTTACTTTAAAGTAATAAATCAAAGGTTTTGAATACGTTCTGTTTTTTTAGCAGCCTTCTTAGGGAATACTACTTTTTATTTTCCCATCGTACGGTCGCTTATAACGTCTGCCAGCACGGTCAAGTAATGATCGGGATTTTCGACATAAACGGATGGCAACATTTTTTTACTCTTCGTTTTTTTAGGTTAGGAAAGAAAATTCTATTAAATTGCTTTTCTTACGGACTAGTTGCAAAGCTACTAGTTGAAACTTAACTAAAATACTCAACATAAGGCAACTTTGGGCTTAACAATAATTGAAACACAATAATTACATACCTATCAAAGGAAACTTCCCCCAAAGCTCTTTCTTAACGATTTCTGCATACGAGTACACTACAATTCACCATACTTTCTCTATTTAGGTCACTTTTAATATATCATTTCACAAATACACGGTTGCTCTTCGAAACGGCTAGCGTAGCGTTAAATATGATAAAATTTTCAAAATCTTGTCGTTTGTTTGCCCCCAAAAACGTCAACTTGACACTGGGGGCAAACAAAAAAAGCAGTTACACTTTTGCTGTTTACTCTATCTCTTTCTCACCCATGGTCGCTACGAAGTTTGTTTCATTTAAAACTTGTATGTGTGCGCTGTGGCTTGCTCTATAGTTTTACTCCCTCTACGGCAAAACTCTTGATAAAACCATTGAAATTCAATGGTCTGAGGTACCATTCGAAAGAATTTTTATACGGTGAATTTTTAGATGAAAAAAACTTATTAATAAAACAGTTTATGAATGTATTCCATTGGTGGTCCTAGATAGCGTCCCTAAGCGCCTTAACTTGTAAAATAAAACGTATTTTTAATCATACGAAATGACAATTGTTTATAAAACATTTGCTACGTTTTACAAAAAATTGTCAGACATGTTGTATGATTAATAAAATTCAAAACTAAATCTGCATTTTTATTCATGGCCTATGAACGACTAAAATATTTTACCCCATATAATGGCAATTCACTTTTACTGTGGCAACATTCACGCACACAAACAAATAATATTCACCGACGTAAAATCGGTTACACTGTGCCTTGATCTATAGTTCTACTCTATCTACGCATGGATCAAACAAATATGTCCAAGAAAACCAAAGAGACGAAACATGGCTGCCTTTGAACGACACATACATTTGTTCTGCGCATTTCTAGGAAAGTGACGATACAAGAGCAACAAAACAGGACGAGTTTTTCTCAAAAAGTGTACGGGACCGTGCGATAACATAATTAGTTACTTTATTCTGTATTATTTATGTGAATTAGAGAACACAAATGCACGCCAATAATGCGTTATAAAATAACACCATTATTTGTAAAGTAATTGAAAAGCTACTTATTTCTTTCACGGTCACACAACATAGATGTTAGAATATAAATATAGTGTCAGCTGCCTCTCGCTGACCGGCATTTGTGTGTGTCTTTATTTATGTGGTGGTCTTTCCAATTATATTTGTCTCTACGAAATGAGGACAGATCAATTCAAATAGTGGTTTACCCAGATCTGAATTAATATTGGTGTATATTTGTACATAATTTACGATGACAGATGATCCATTTTACGTGTGCCTATTTTTGTTTTCGCTAGTCACTTCATACAAACTATATACATTCTGATACAAATTAGCTTGTCACCTTAAAAAAGGTTACCTAGTGTACTAATTTACCGAGTTCAAGTCCGTAAATGTAGCCGTAAGTACTTACAAAAACATAGTAGTATATTGCCGAACTAAATAAAACATCATCGATTTAAATCCGGATTAACATGTTTTTTCGTTGGTTTCTGGTTTCGGTTTTTCAGGTTTCCATGTATAAAGCTAATTTGCACTACACATTAGTGATTTCAATCACAAAATAAAACTTTATATTAAATTAAACCTGCATTTTATTACGGACACCATCTCCTTTACCTCCGTAATCAAGTAAATAAAAACGGCGAAGTTCGAAACATGATAAAACAAATTTAAAAACCTATTTAGAGGCTAAAAATTTCACCCATGCCGGGATTCGAACCCGCAACCTCTGGCTATCCGTACCAGAATACTGGTACGGATAGCCAGAGGTTGCGGGTTAGAATCCCGGCATGGGTGAAAAAATTTTTAGCCTCTAAATAGGTTTTTAAATTTGTTCCTTAGCACGGGTTAGTGCATTAAAAATAAAAATAGTATAATGATAAAACAAGTAAACCAACTGACAAATATCTTACAGAAAATATTCTTAACGCGAGGTCCCACCTGCGGAAGTATTCAATTGAATGGACCTGTTTAAGTCTTATCATTGAATTTCAAGTTCAATGGTCTTATTAGCAGTCGAGTTTTTGTTTTGATTTTTTATTTACATAATGCTGCTGGGCACTGACCTTCTTTCAACGAGAGTGTAATAATAAAAATTACGGATTGCAATTATTATTAGGTATTTCCTGTATGTACTTAACCCTTTACCAGCCAGTCGTAAAATGTTAAAGCAGTTAAAGTGTAATAGTGCCCACTACAAATTGAGCCTTATCACTTTAAAATAAAATCCAAAATCAATGACAAATTTATACTAGCTCTGCCCGTTAAAGGGTTAAAATATTAAATAGGCAAAGAAAGGAAAATGAAATAGTGTTCAAGATTACTCTTTTGTCCTATTTTCGTTGCAAGTTTACAACGTAATTCAATTATGTACTTTAGTTAATAGTGGTCCCTATAAAGTGCGCGTCATGTTATGAAAACCGCACTTTTTTAAATAGTTAGCTATTGTGTTACAAACTATAAATTTGCTTCTCATTTTATCGGCAAAGTTTGTCAGAGCTTGTAAACGTATAAGTATAATGAATTGAAGAGAGTGAGGCTTCTGTAACACTGGCTTATAGTCTATTTACTGCTATCAAGGTCAGTGTTACCATGTAGAGATTAGTCGACCGGTACAAATATCTGTGAAAATAAAAAATCTCACGATTTCTGTCGAGTTCAATAACATAATTTGAAATTCTACTTAGGCGTGGAAATATTAATACAGTGGATACATTTTTTGAATCCACTAAAGTGATACAAATTCAGTTGAAGCGTTTTATGTCGTGCGTAGTATTGTGTCGGTCATGTACGAAGTACGATTAAGATACGTTACCATGCAATGAACGAACGGAAACGTTTCCCAGTGATAATCGGACATTCGGTCTATTCGCTCATTGCTCTCGCGGTCACGGATTGGCTGAATGAATAAATGAACCGGACCGGGTGACCGAATATGGCCGAGAGCGAACGAACGCTGTATGAGAGTGTGGTGATTGAACTGAACGGAGCGAAATTGTTTCGATCGGTCTCCCTTCAGCCGGTCGGTCTTTTCCGAACTTTAGAAGTAGGTCGTATGTCGTTGCAATAAAGATTGTTTTTACTTGTTTCGTTTTTTGTTTCATTCATTGTGTCAATTCTGCTCGTTCGCGCGCTTATCCAAGTAGGTACTTTTGTAAAAGTAATACTGTGTTGTTTTCTTGATGTTAGTTTCTCTAACGAATATAACATAATATTTTCACTGTGTTATTTATTATAGTGAATAATTGGTGAAGGAGATTTTTCTGTTTCGTGCGCTTTGGGACGCTTATTTCTGTAGTAGAGTAATCTTGTTCTGCGAGCTACTTTTGTTCTTTGAAAATAACAAAAGTAGCTTACGAAAATCTAGATGGTAATAATGTAGTAGGAAAAAAAACTACTCGAACTAAAAATATTTTTTGATTGATAAAAATCAATAGTACTTATAATATAATGGTGGCGCGGCAACATTAAAAAATATTAATCATAAATTAATGGTCCTGTAAAAATGAAGATATTAAAAAAAAGCATATTTGATGGCTGAAAGGTCAAAACGTGAACGTTGAGATGGTTCTACTATGAGGTCCTAATAGTACTAATATACCGTACTAGTACATTGTCTCAAATGTAACAGTACGGAGCGATCTTTAAGATGTCAGAGCAGGCCCAATACTAGTCGTGCGCTTTAATATCACTGTTGGCAACACTGCTTATTGAAAAGTGCGACACAAATTTTGTTCGGGAGGTGCGCTCTATACGAAGTAGTATATTATACTCTAAGGCCTACCTACGAGTTAGACTGCTTTTCGCAGTCGAACAAAATTTCATAAAAACTCGCTGCACACATTCAAAACGAAACAGCGGTCTGATAGGCAACTAATATGAAGTGCCCCACCAGTCAAATCTGCCTTCAGCAAGAGATCCTTTTTCCTCCTTGGTCCACGACTATACACGCTGATACGTAAGATTCGCTACATAGTCAAACTCACAAAACACTTGTGCAAAAAAAAAACTAAAATGGTGGCTTCTAAAACTAAACTACGATAGTGCAGAAAACCTAATAACAAGTAGCACCTTGCCCATAACCTGACACACATACATGATCTCACTCACTCCACAGCTACACACTCTCTGCTCAGTGGCTGAAACCCGAACCCAGGACACCGATCGTAGGACTGACCAGACTACATTCAGTCAAACTCTACAAAACATAAACGCACACACGCACACACACACACACACACGCACGCACGCACATTTACATCACAGGGAATCTTAGTATGGGAACTACGACTTCATCTGCCTTGCTTGAGAGTCGGCAACTAGTTGCACATTGGTGTACATTAGTTACAAGCCGAGGCACAGACCTTTTTGTCTTCATTTGTAATTTATATGCTGTTAAATAAATGTCTTTTTAAATTGTCATTAATGCTTCTAGTAGGTATAATTGATTGTGGTGCCTCATTTCGCTTGAAGACAAATAAATATTTTCTATTATATTCTATTCTAATCATGTCATTCTGTGAAAATGCATACTTTGACCACTTAAATATTTTTTTATACTCAACATTTCCATTAGTACGATAATATGCGAAATACAAACTCAAAAGTATTTTCATCTTAGCTTGGTCCTACACAATGTTTTGCGATCTAAGAACCTTTCAAGTTGGTTTTTACCGTACACTTTTAGCTCTTCACTGTTGTAATTCAACGCCTCGCAAACCCTGCAGTAGTGCATCGACGTTGTTCGAAAATATCCATGCTCATTTAGAACATTAAAATGATTCCTCCATCTATGGTACGACAGTATCATGTGTCGATTTTTGCTTATCTTTATCAGCTTATTGGCTAAGTCTTCTGGTTTTTTAAATTGCGCCACGTGAATGTAAGATGACGGTGGCAGAAGAGTCTCGCAATCCTCGAGAGGTGGCCCCATGATGACTGGGATCGCTCCTTTTGCGTACGCGTGATAGTAAACTTTCTCGGTGATGTATTCGTGGCACATCGAATTCTCGAAAGAGAGGTAGAAAATATATTTATTGATCGCTTCACAATCTGATTCGAAGTAGCCGGGGCAACTGAAAATTAATAAAAGTGTAATTTTAGAACATATGAATTTTAGAACAAACTAGCTGACCCAGCGAACTTCGTACCGACTAACAGTCGATTCGTTATTTTTTTTTTTTCTCTCCGTAAGAACCATCCCAGTACTTCAAGGAATATTTAAAAAAAAAGCATCAGCGAAATCGGTTCAGCTACTCTCGAGATTTGCGCTTACCAACACATTCAGCGATTCATTTTTATATTATAGAGATGTACGATTGGATCGTATAATTTATTGGATTGGTTTAATAGAATCAATACAATTACACCTAAACTAAAACTTATGTTTATAACACACTGGCTTACAGTGAATGAATTGACATTAATCTGAATCTTATGTAATGTACACGTTTAGTATGATCTTTTTTAAAGCATTAACTGTTAGTTTACTAGAAAAATAAACGAGTCAAATCCGTATAAAAACAGTTTTTATTATGTCTAGTGCTCGTGTTAACCTTAGGGAAGATTTAGCTTATGTTTGTCGTCGTCGTCGTCAGACTATACTAGTCCACTGCTGGACATAGCCCTCCCCTAAAGAGCGCCACGTTGTGCCATCATAGGGGGTAATGCCCATAATCCCCACGCTGGGCATGCGGGTTGGGGATCGCAGTTCGGTGGAATTGTACTGCAGGGGGCGCTGCTGCTCACCCCCCGGTTTGTGCCCCTTAGTCGCCTTTAACGACACCTGTGGGAAGAATTGGGTTGGTGCTATTCTCTAGGCCGACACCACACAGCATGCTATTCTCTAGGCCGACACCATACAGAAAGGCCGATGATGATGTTTACTTTTTGAAAACAAAACAAGGTATGATTTTTATTCCAGTGGTGGCGCTGGTTAGCACCCGAAAGCGCCTTAATGCGAGGATAACGCTGAACCCCACGTACGGTGGAGTTATCGCATTTGAGAGACTTTTACAGTTACATAAAAATAAACTACGAACCTTTTTTTCTTATCCTCGGAACATTTCCCATAAATATCTACATCCACATACTCTTGTAGTTTCTTAATGTAGTTCATCCTGAATTCCACGCAATGAGACACAAGTACAGCTACTGTTACACTGCTTTTTTTCTCTTTCCAAAACGGAATGATGCTCGTCAGATCAGACTGTGGGTCTTCCAGTTTCGGCTTCTTCAGTGGTACCACCCGGCCGTATGGCACTGGGATATCTGATTCGGTCCTGAAAATATGTCACTTTATTACCTCTTTAAGAATTATAGTTAACATCTCTTACATAATCTTCCATGAATTTAGGTATATAATGATCTATGTGATGTCGACTGTCTAAATATTTACAGTTACAGGAAACAAAACTCCCTTATTTCATTCATGTGGAACGTTATCAACCCTTGTTTGTCACCACTGCTGGGCACGGGTCTCTTCCTGCATCGCAGGAAGGTTAGGCCATACTCCACCACGGGGGCCAAGTCCGGGTTGGTGATGGTTGGTGCGGTTGTAAGGCAGTGGCGGGCCTTAGTGCCAGAAGTTATCAAGTCGCCCATAAGGCCTCTGACATGGCTTAACGACTGTCATTACATGACAGCCGGCACTAACGGCTAAACGTGCCTTGCGAAGCACGGAATCGCAGCGGTATTCACGGGACGGTTACCCATCCTGCACCTGACCGCGCCTGTTGTTGCTTAACTCAAGTGACTGGTTTCAATGTTTGAAGTGTTTTGATTATAAACTGACGAGGACTAAAAAGTACTTCACCTGCTACTACTTGCTTCCTTACTTCATATCGAAATTAGGTAGTTAGATTCGCTGATTATGGACTTACCCCTAGGTTGTCGCACAATACCAACCAGTCTTTAACAAATCGTGTCATATCTTGAACACTTCGAACTTGCGTTGGGTTTTTACCCAACACAAGTTTGAAGTGTTTTAATTATAAACTGACGAGGACTAAAAAGTACCTCACCTGCTACTACTTCCTTCCTTACTTCATATCGAAATTAGGTAGTTTGATTCGCTGATTATTGACTTACCTCTAGGTTGTCGTACTATAACAATCAGTCGATCTAATTATCTATTTAATCTAATGTCATTAACAGTTGTCACTTGGCAAAAGTTCATAAACCAAAACTACGGGACAACTGTTCACAGCAGATTAACAGATTTTTAAAAACCTATTTAGAGGTTAAAACTTCTGCCAGAGGTCGCGGGTTCGAGTCCCGGCACGGGTGGAAGTTTTAGCCCCTAAATAGGTTTTTAAAATTGTCCTTAGCACGGGTTAGTGCATTCAAAAGAATGTAACATTAACACATGTTTAGTGTACGAGGAACCGGGGATATCATTAACGATGAATGAGACTTCCTTTTAATATACTATCCGGCAGGGTGTCCTAGTTTGTGTCCAGGACAAGTGATTATTTTTACCGATATATCTCACCTGTACGTCATGGACCAATTGAACACATCAGCAATATCTCTCAACTGAGGGATTACCTTTGCCCTGGCAAAAGTGTTCCCCGGGGATTCATCAGAGAGGAATATCCATCTCTGCGTGGGATCCCGCCCGGTGGCATTTGGGAAGTCCCCGCGGTGTAAATGCACCACTACAGCGTCGGCTTTGTTCAACATCATGCTGTCTCCAGTGAAGAAGCAGTTCCGCACTGAACAGTCTTCGAGCGGGTCTGTTCTGAAAGTAAGAAATCGTTTGTTGTCGGTTATTCCTTATCAGGGTATGTTTGTTGTTCGCCAGTCTGGTAATAAGTTTTTTCAGGATCGATAAAGTTACATGCGGGCGCAGCGATACAAACTAAAATGAACCTTAAATACTTTCTAAGTTAGAGTTTACTATTCTAGTGTATCCAAAGGATGCCAAACGGGACCCTATTACTCTGCCTCCGCTGTTTGTCTGTCCGTCCGTCCGAACTTTAAAGGGCTCTATCCAAGATCGTTTTTCCTTGGCTCTATCTGAGGAACCAATAAAATTTTCACAGAATATCTGTTATTTCTTTTGGGTTGCATCGTTTTTCAAGACCACTATCATAAAGTTTTTATATAATATCTCTGTGGTTATTTATCTTAAGCTGTAAGCTTACAGCGGATTATAACCTAACCTAACAAATTAATTATAAACGAATTTTTGAACGCCCTCGAAACGAACGAACGAACGAACGAACGAACGAACAAGCCACCAAGCACGCCAGCAAATAACTATTTCAAATGAAAAAGGAAAGTATGAACATTTCTTTTCATTCAGCTTTGGTATGTGTGTGTACGAACCAAACCTTTTTTGAAAACTATATTTTTTTTAAATACTATCAATATCTAGAAAATTATAATACCTATTTCTTAAATTAATTATATAAATGACCTAGGACGAGCAACAACTGGCTAGATTATTGCGTCCTGTGTTTCAATTAAGGCGCTATGCGATACTAACTAGCGTTACAATGGCCTTTTGCATCTACGTAATGAGATGATTTTCCAGTGGCATCTTCACTCACACTATACCTGAGCCAAATTCGATAACAAATAGCGATAAACAAACCGTTGCTAGGCAACGACTTGTTTACCTTTTCTAGAAATCAATTTCATACAAATAATAATCGTTCCTCCTACTAATGTAAAATGCTTATTTATGTTTATATGTTTATATGTTTATGATTTTATAGTGAAAGGCTTAACCGATTTGAATATGACATATGACAACACTGAAATATGAAATATGACACACAGATTTAACAAACATCCACGCGAACCATGCCGCATGATTTTCCTAATAGAATTAGGCGCGTTTAAGCAAAAAAACATACAAACTCTTCAAATTTATAATATTAATAAGTACCTATAGATGCTAAGAATGAGGAGATTTGGACCTACTGCAAATATTGCAATAAAAGAAAGTTCTTTGTATATATTTTTATTCATATGTTCACACTAATCATCACTGTCACTGGCCAAAGAGGAGGATGAATTTGTGTCTCCGGAGACTTGAATTTAAATTCATCAATGACATTATCCATTACACCATCAAATTCGGCGTTTTCTTCTCTTTTTTAAATACGTGTTCAACACAACGTTGCCATGCTGCTGGAGTAATTTTACTTATTGCCTCATCTAACAGAACCTTTATTTAGTTCGGCCATTTAAAAAGTATGATTTCTATCGGATTTAATTCACGATGATATGGGGGCAATCTAAGCACATCTATATCTTTGCCTTGTGCCATTTTGTCACACATATATGCTATATACTTATGCCATATACACGTATTGACAAACGACTAAACTTCACTTGGTGGCATAAACTAAATTTCCCAAAATGTTTTTCACACCTGAATTTCATCCATGTTTATTTTTCTGTAGGGCTGTCGCGTAAAATTAATGTCAATTTTTTTTATAGTTTTTCGAAATAACAAGGTAATATGCATGTTATTTGAGTGATTCTAGTTAAATATGCTGCAATAGGAATTGTTAATAAATAGTTTGCAAGTAAAAGGCTATAATCATGTAAACAATAGAAGATTTAAAAACCTATTTAGAGGCTAAAAATTTTAAATTTGTTCCTTAGCACGGGTTAGTGCATTAAAAATAAAAATAGTGTAATAGAAGATTTGTAAAACGTGAGTTGTGATATACCCTAAATTGGTTTGTTTACCTCTATAGCCTATCGAATTTGGCTTAGGTATAGATGGGTGAAGGGACCGCCCGGATGCTGTAGTGCTATAGTTTCAATTCCCAGTGCGTGAACCATTGACTTTGTTTAATTTCAATGTTACGTACATTTGCGAACTTGTTGTCGCAATACCACACGCTAACATCGTGAGGAAACCCGCGACTTGGTTGGCTCCGCACGTCTTTCCTGTGGGCTAGGCCCACTAAGCTGTCAGTATGGTATAGGTGCTAGGCAAGCCTACACCACTATAAAATCATGTCCCAGGCACCAACTAGACTCTACCCGTGAAATCATATTATAATCTTCTTTTATAAAGCGTATTTGGAAAAGTGAACATCATCAATCTTGAAAACGGCCGTTTTCAGCTGAAATCAATTGAAGTCCTAGATTCTTGATCCTAGGTTCTAGGCTGTGACAACTAATTTTAGCACCTCCAAGTTCTAAAAATGGTTGTCACAGTTGTTAATATTTCTCGTATTCACTTTTAGATACAATCGTATTATGAAAACAAGTTATGATTTTTATTCCATTGGCGGCGCTAGTTAGCACCGCGTAGCGCCTTAACGATTCCTATTGGTTTATATTTTACACATAGGTATTTAGACAAAAGCTGAACAAAATTAAATATAATTATGTTTAGTCCATTTGTTTAGGTAATAAAAAAATGTAAGAAATCCTGATGTCTTTTATTGACATTTACACTTTATAAATAAGGATATTTATATTTTTATAAAATTTTCATGAAACTACTTTAAATTTCCCATTGTATTGGCAAAGTGTAAAGATTTTGAAGTGTCTATCAATGAAAAAGCGTATCAAAATTGTTTCGTCGTTGTCGTCGTCGTCGTCAGGCTATACTAGTCCACTGTTGGACATAGCCCTCCCCTAAAGAGCGCCACGTTGTGCTATCATAGGGGGTAATGCCCATAATCTCCACGCTGGGCTTGCGGGTTGGGGATCGTAGTTTGGTGGAATTGTACTGCAGGGGGCGCTGCTGCCCACCCCTCCGGTTTGTGTCCTTAGTCGCCTTCAAGATTGTTTACATTTTTTTAATTACCTAAACAAATGGACTAAAGATACTGGCTTCAGATAACGAGGGGCACTGACATTTCAGATTTGTAATTATACAGATGTCTTCTCGCTAAGTCATCGTAGAACTTCCAAATTAGGACTGTATAATTCCGAGGCTCCCTGTCTTCCAACATGCTTCGATCGTACACTTCGTTCTTAAATAATATTGAGCCTAGATTTGATGTATTTAATACCTGCAACATAAAAGGTAAATATTAGGTACTTATAGAGAAAATAGTGTTTTCGTTACGGAAAGCGGTCAAAGTATTTCCCTGGCCGTGCAGCGGGGGAACGGTGCTAGCGTTTATTTGTAACGTTCAATAAGTATTTTGAATAAAGTACATTGTTTGTTTGCGTCATGAGAACTTTTGGGTCTGATGAGTCCCTGGCTGGTATTTTTTGATATAGTTGTATCGGTGGTAGCCCAGTGGGTAAAACAATGGACTCAAAAGCGAGAGACCCAGGTCGATTCCCAGAGCAGGCATATACCAATGACTTTGTTTTCTAAGTTATGTACATTTGTGAAGTTTTAGTAGCATGAGGTGAGGATAACTGAGTGACCGATGTGTTCGAATTCAGCTCTTGAAATTTCCAATCCGCGGTGGGCACGCGAGGTTATTAAACCCATACTCTCTCTCTCTCTCTCTGAGAGAAGCCCTGTGCCCTGCCGTAGACGTGATGAAGTAACAAACATGCACACTCACAAACTTTAGCCTTTATGATATTAGTGCGATGTGATAATTTAATTGTACGTGCTACATATTATTATTACTATTATTATTGTTATTCTGGCTGGCGCATGCCGCTTTGACGCATTGACGCTTCTCTCTGGCGTATTGCATTGACATATTGACATGCATAGGTGTTTGCGCCTGTCAAAAAGTATGCAACCTCATTGCTACTTAAAACTTATTCTTTTAGAAATAAATCGTCTTTTGTTTTCTCTTCTTGTAAAAGTATTTGCGCAAGCAATACGCTATTGTAATAAAAATCTTAGGTATATACTTAGGTATATACTCTAAGGATTTTATTGAAAAGTCGTCGTATTTATTCTGCACGCATTTGCAAAGGAGAATAAATCTGTTCAGTTGTAGAAGGATTGCAGTGCTCACTCTCTCGCTAGTCGCAAAAATTGAGGATAATCGAGTAGATGCTGGTTTCCCTATGGAATTTACGATTACTGACCGAAGCTAAATTGCATTTTTTCTTCATTTTAGACTGATTATGTGTACGGTTAATTTAATCGCGGATTACCTATTATTTGATACGTTATCTTTGATTTATTGGTCTTTATCAATTAACAACACAACGTACGGTTATTTCATTATTTTGCTAGACGATATGGACTATTTCGTTCGGCCAATAAATTTTCAGAAAATTCTCAACCCCACCGTATTTATTTTGTTGTCGTGGGGAGATGGGGAGGTGGGGAGGCATTCCGCATTTAATAATATTTGAGGGACCCCTTCTCTTTACACACGCTGATACGCTGCTGACATATTTCGACTTTTCGAAGTGTCTGTAAGACCCTCAGAACAATTTGTTCTGAGGTCAGACCACATGTCGGTACAAGTTACAAATACATTGTATACAACATCCGAATGCGGATGTAGGCTAAAAAAGCAAACAAATATTTTCATTACCTTTACCCTAACATACAGTACTAGACTATAGGTATTATTTTTGTTGCACTAACTCGTGCTAAGGACAACTTTATTTTAAAAACACAGTACAGAAATAATAGGTCAAGTTTGTCTATAAACAAATCAAAAGTCACAATCAAAGTCAGTCATACATAGTTATAGTGGCTCAAAAGTTATTGTCGGTTATCAAATGCCGGTCGTTGTACAATGGTCACCTACTCGAAATCTTTTCTTAATACACTTACCACTGGCAGATTTTGCAGTTCGGTAAAAACGATTTCTAGAAGCAGGCCAAGAGGAAGGACCGGCTGGGAGCTGGGGCTGGGCAGCGTTTGGGAAACTACCCCGAGTGTTCTCGTCATCCATACCACAATGTTTGAAAACCGTAGAACTGACTACTCTTTCAACTGTGTTGCGCAGGGGGGTCGTCGGCATATTTTAATGTACTTTAAAATTCATGTCTCCCACTAACTTATGATCTTAATATAAATAAACTGCTCTATAGTTTTACGCACCTAGGTATAGAAAATATAAACAGTCATCTTATAAAAATTTCTTCTAATATTTAAAAACTTACAGTTGGTAGTACCTAAATCCGAACCTTTTACGAGATTTTTCTCTTCACTTACTCGAGTGAAAATTTAAGAAATATTTCTTTCATCAATCTCAATTAATATCTTAAACCACTAACCTTTCTTTTTTCTAGATACCAATCGACAATAGCCTCATGTGAAAAAATACGATAGATATCATCAAAACCGTCCGTTACGTCTGCATCGTCCATACTGAGATTAAACACTTCATACAATTCACTGTACACAAATAAAAACATGAACGTAGCACCGATAACTACAACAAGGTTATTTCTAGAAATCACTCGTTTTCCGAACACACTTAGCGCCATGATTTCGCGTTCTTTGTAATAAATTTTCAGTGCACATGCATTGTTTTTCAATAGGGTGCGTACCTATTACAACTTTCGCACATAATACACACAGCCCGACAGAGAGTTAGTCTCGGTTAGTATCCGATACTTATAGATATTGATAACGAAGTACGTTCGTCTATAGTACCACTGTGGAGCTAATTTTCAGCGGACAACGGTGTGGTCGCCGCCGCCAGACGTAGCGTCAATCTGATCGCACTGCGAGATACATATACATCTGTCATACATATTAGGGTTCAATTTATAAGCTAATTTTACGCTACTGTATACTTTTAGCGATAAGGGATACGGGCACGGATATTTCTTCACCTAAAAGTACAGACGGTGGCTGTACTTTTAGGTGAAGAAATATCGGTTTAATTTCCTTTTTTATGTACAATATCTCTATCTCTACCTGTCTTTATAGAGTGTAACGTACTTCATATTATACCTACTTACATCTGACAATTGAGGATTCTTCGCGTCAATACATATGGCTTTTACTTCGGGGAAAACTCCGATGTCGCGAAACAAATTAGCTACCTATTTCATTTAGTAAAACCTTCGGCATTCAAATATATTTACACAGCTGATACTGATATTTTTTGGACGTTACACGTCCTTCAGTTCGTTAATCGAGGGTCACCTGCCAACACCGTATGCAACGAAAACAGGCAAGGGCTGTGAATCTGCAATTACGAATCGTATCCAATTCGATTGAATATCGTTGAGTAGAACTAAGTAATCATTGCTCAGATCCACTCCACTTTACTTGTGCCGCTAGATGGCCCCAGTGCCGCGTACTGCCCGTAAGAATTAAAGTTTACGTTGTATTTATTGATGACTTCATAGTCAGCACGTTTAATCATAGAGTACATTATTAATACTGAGATAGAGGCATCAGCTCTCCATATAATCTAACGACATCTAGTGAGGAGTTACGAAACTATACAAGTGCAAAGTTAGATAATTTTATATAACCATATAACTACACTGTTCAGTAGGTACCTAGTATTGTCTATCAAGAAACTCATTTTGCAAGTCAACAATAATAGTAACCAGAGGCTTAAACTCAACATCCAAATACGGGCGCAATGGTCAGCAAAAGAAAGAATCATCGAAATCCGGGGGAAAAGCTGGGGTTATTGTTGTAAAATCCACGAAAACATTAAAGAGCACATTCACGTCACAAGAAAGTAAACGGAAGTAATAAACTGTGGTAATAAATTAAAATGCCGGTGTAAATAAACATGGTGGCTTACGTTTCGTTTCGTCCAAGAACAAGCAACATAATAATTTAATGTAATGATTTGTTAATTTTTCAACATCTTAAATTACTTGAATGGTCCGGAATTCGCCCGAAATCATTTAATTTAACTATAAATCGACTTGATTTTTTATTATGTATAGACGACTTTGTGTTTATACTTTATTTTTAATAAAATATTTAAGTGAAATGAACTGCTATGCATAACTTTCTTTTATAGTTACCAGTTTAAAAAAATAAAGAAATATTGCCATCTACACTAAACCTGACATTATGCGTCATCTAGTGAGGTGTTACGGTACTATTTGTTTTTGCGAGATTTCTATAGAATTAACAACGTATGAAGTGAAAAGCCCGTGCGTTTAATAATGCAGTCGACAGCACATCAAGTTGTCGATATGTGTGTTAATTGACTTTGATACATGTATAACGAATTATCATATTAAACCATCAATATTATGAGAATTCCTAGGATTTTAATCTTAGGCGCAAGCGATATTTAATTCTTTCGATCAAAACCTGACTAGAAATAGAGTCGAAATTTTAATTGTCCTGTGTGGGGGATCACCCACATACTAAAAGGTACGACCTATGACGCACCATGTAGGAGTCCTTCAATCTCGTATACTATTTTATATCTGATCTATTCCGATGCCATGTCTGTTGCCATGTTTGCGCTCGCGCCAGTCCTATAGCTTGGGTCTATAATAAAGAATATAAAATCACATTTTATAAAAACGAATTGTAAATATCAGATAGGTTTTTTTCCAATGACGGCGCACTGGTGTATTTACCTCATGGAACCCCTTAAGGTTGGCGCACCCGAGGACGGACGGATGCGAATAAAAACATGTTTGATAAGCTACCAATGTTGTAACAGCAGATAAAACAACATTGTTCCAAAACTTAAACAAGATCGGTTCTCCTCGCCAGCTTCACATGAATAGTTTAGGGCTTACGCAAACATTTTTCACTTGACCGCAATGCTTAGCAACGGTTATGTTTGTGTGTGACAGATTAGAAAATTTAAAAACCTATTTAGAGGCTAAAAATTTCATCCATGCCGGGATTCGAACCCGCAACCTCTGGCTATCCGTGCCAGCGCTCTACCAATTGAGCCAATGGGCGACTCACGGCAGCAGTGAAATTTCGAACCTCTTTACACTATTCTCTGTATTACGTACAGGCAGCGACATCTGACTTAAGCAAATTGCATTACTTATAGCCCCGACTACCTACTTTGCAGTTAGGTTTAACATCGGAACGATATCACTGAACCCACATGATTATACTATTTTTATTTTTAATGCACAAACCCGTGCTAAGGAACAAATTTAAAAACCTATTTAGGGGCTAAAAATTTCACCCATGCCGGGATTCGAACCCGCAACCTCTGGCTATCCGTGCTTAGAAAATTAAATTAAAATTAAAAATTAAGATTAGAAAATAATAACATTAACATTACATTTTACATACTGGCACATACATTGCTTCTGGCCCCACACTAGGATAACCTGTGTCGTGGGAACCAGAAACAACGACATCACAAACATGTAAACATCCAAGACCTGGACTTTTTTTTTTGTTTCCATGGTAATAACTGTTATATTAGGTCCTTACATAATAATATGAAATTGACTTGCATCTGAAATATCTCGTCTTTGGTTAAGAATACCTACCTACCTAAATTCAAATTTATAAATATATTTAGCTGGTCCATTTGAGTTTCGAAAACAGTCCTACATTTGTTTTTTTGTTAATTTGTTTTTTTTTAATAAGTCCAGTTGATCAAAAAGTGGCGTATTCCAGGGACGTATAGCGTCGATTAGATGCCTAAACTAGACATGTTCTCGCAAATTCATGAACTGCCATGAACTATGTTTATAAAATTGGCAGCGTGTTATCTAAAAGACTGTTCCAGGTTACTTCATTTATGGAAATATGGCAGTTTTGGACTCAAAAGTCACAGTTTAAGGGTAGGATCTTGTTTACTAAATTGGACAAGCAAGAATAAATAGACTGTACATACTCGTGATTTTTTTTTACTTTTCCCGAACTCGTGCGTTCTTTTTCCCAACTGTCAAAATAATGTCTATTAAAAAGAAAAACCAACCATGTAGTTCCTACTAAAAAAATTATAGAAGTTTTTATAATTCATGCAAATACGTATATGTCTAAAAAGAAGCTACTAATTTGTTTCAATATCAGATTTAATGATTTGATTGAATGAGTTAGGTTAGGTTTCATTTCATTTCATCTCAATTTAATTTTCATTTCATATCAATAAAAAATCCTACTGAAGATTGGCTGTATGGGCATAGTTCCCTTTAACTACCAGAATGGGTGAAGAAAAAAAATCTCTGCTTAATTTTTTTACGGTTGGCGCCATTTTCCAAATAATCTTTCTTTATTAAATTGCTTATTCTTTTCGCAACTGTATTAAAAATAGTCGTTCAGTCAGTACACGTGCGGAACCGTCATTGCAACTTGTTCCGACTGTCAACCCTCGCCTTCGGCTGCGCCTCGACTCGGGTCGACATTTTATCGGAACTCTTTGCAATGACAGCCTTTCCGCACTTGTAATGAAATATACTATTCTAATACAGTTGCTCAAAAAGTGGCGTATTACAGGGACGTATAGCGTGCGGGATGTGGGCTATTACACACGCGTGCTTTTTTTTACCTTTCCCGCACTCGTGCGTTTTCTTTCCCAACTGTCAAAATAATGTCTATTAAAAAGAAAAACCAACCGTGAAGTTCTTACTAAATTAAATCAGATTTAAGTTTTTATGAGCTACTAATTTGTTTTAATGTCAGATTTATTGATTTGATTGAATGAGTTAAGTTAGGTTTCATTTCTTTTCATCTCATTTAATTTCATTTTCATTTCATACTTATCAATAAAAAAATCCTACTGAAGACTAGCTGTATGGGCATAGTTCCCTTTGCCTACCAGAATGGGTGAAGAAAAAAAAATCTCTGCTTATATTCTGTTACGGTTGGCGCCATTTTCCAAATATTTTTTCTTTATTAGATTGCTTATTTTTTTCGCAACTGTAATAAAAATAGTCATGCGGAACCGTCATTGCAACTTGTTCCGACTGTCAACCCTCGCCTTCGGCTGCGCCTCGGCTCGGGTAGACATTTGTCGGAACTCTTTGCAATGACAGCCTTTCCGCACTTGTAATGAAATATACTATTCTTTAGCGTCTCGCACAATGGAGATGTTGAAATACCACGTTCCACCGTGGCACAGCTGCTGCAGAAACGGCGCGAAGGTTGTATAGGGAAGAGCGGGTGATCGTGCTCTTCCACTATAAAGGGAAATTTCCCGCCAGGCAGATCGTATGCCTGGGGACGGCCGGTCCGACTATTGTTTGTCGGACGTTATATTTATGGTATGTCATTGAAACACTTTGATTGCGCGATGCGGGAATATTAGAGTTTTGTAGTGCGCGCGCAGAGTTGACATGTGCTCGCCACATCACTCCCCTTCAAGACCGTAGCTACGCTTAGCTAGGTCTGACAGGAATCGAAGTCCGTGCTCTAAGGCCTGCAAGTGCCAGGTGACGCTGAGTCTGTGAGTCGACTAGCGGTTGAGGGTGTTCGGCGGCTAACAGTCTCTTCACCGGCGACAGTACCATGGAGACCGCGCATGTGGTAGGAACCGGTTAAGGCTGCTGTACCACTGGCAACGTATGCTGTTGCTGTGTGGCTGCCGTGCCGAGGGGTTGAGGGAAGATCACCATCAGTCCCAGTAGTCGGTGCGTTGACTGTAGTGGAACTGATGAAGTGAGAAGGAAGATTGCTGGCCTTGCTTTGAGACTAATGTATGTGGAGTGCTGCGAGAGCGAAGGAAGGTTGACAATGTTCTGTCAGGGGTCACCACTATAGGGAAGAGCGGGTGATCGTGCTCTTCCACTATAAAGGGAAATTTCCCGCCAGGCAGATCGTATGCCTGTGGACGGCCGGTCCGACTATTGTTTGTCGGACGTTATATTTATGGTATGTCATTGAAACACTTTGATTGCGCGATGCAGGAATGTTAGAGTTTTGTAGTGCGCGCGCAGAGTTGACATGTGCTCGCCACAGTTGTAATATGTATAGCGGCGGTGTCGCAAAAGAAAACAGAGTGGGTTTTTGAGTCCAATATTTTCGTTCCAGAAATTTTTACCTGCAGAACAAGCCCCGTGGACGGCCGTACCAAAGTTGATAATGAAGAATTGACGGCTATTGTGGAAGCCGGTCCATCTCAAAGACACGTCCGAGCCGCTGCAGGCTGCGATGTTAGTAGTAAAACTGTTTTAATCCACTTGAAGTAATTTTGGAAGGTGAAAAAGATTGAAAGGTGGGTAGGTACCTCACATCATCGACTGCTGCTACATTACGTAACCGTCACAATAATGAAGGAATTTTAAATCGAATCGTTACCTCTGACGAAAAGGTAACGATAATCCTGTATGGTAATCGGAAGCACTCTTCGCAATGGCTGAACCCTGGCAAACTAGACTAATCATGCCCCTAGCGAAAATTAGCTCAAAAAAGGTACTTGTGAGAGTTTGGTGGACTAGGCCGGTGTCGTTCACTGCCGCTTTCTTAAATCTGTCCAGACGATCAGGGCAGATGTCTGAGTCATATTGTCAGCAACTGCGTGAGGGTTGAGCTAGCTGCTAAACAACCGAGGCTAGTCAATTGCTCTAGGATACTGCTGCTTCAGGACAACGCTAGACCACACACTGCACAACAGACGGCTACCAAATAAGAGGAGCTTTAATTGGAATATCTAAGACTTCTGATACTCTCCGGACCTTGCTCCAACAGATTACCTTTTTTTTTTGAAATTTGGATCTTGCAAGAAATCAAGGGAAAAAATTCAACTCCAATGGGTAGCCCCATTGGAGTTGAATTTTTTCCCATGATTTCTAATAGTCTTCCAAATAGTCTTCAAATTTTTTATTGATTTCCGTTTAAATGGTTTTTTAGTGAAGGGATCAATAACTACCTATGAAATGGCAAAAGTCCATAGATAGCAATGGTGTTCCCTTTGTGTTCCCTCACCAACCCTTTTTGTATGTACCCACTGCTGGGGTGTGGGTAGAAACATGGACTGGCAAGCGAGAGCACCAGGTTCGATCCCGAGTGCGGGCATGTACCGATGACTTTGTTTAATTTCAAAGTTAAATACATTTGCGAATTTGTAGTCGCAATACCACACGCTAACGGTGAAGGAAAACATCGTGAGTAAACCCGCGGCGTGGTTGGCTCCGCACGTATTGACTAGTATTTCCTGTGGGCTAGGCCGACTAAGCTGGCAGGATGGTTTAGGTGCTGGGTAAGCCTACACCATCTATAAAAAACCATGTCCCAGGCACTACAGCGTCGGAGTGGTCCCTTCACCCATCTAGTGTGAGTGAAGATACCATTGGACGCTGTATAAATCATCTCATTAAGTAGATGCAAAAAGGCCAATATTACGGCTAGGGTACGGCTCTCTTCCGGCCTCACAGGAAGCCATACTCCACCCCGAGGGCCGAGATCGGGTTTATGGAGGATTGTAAGACTGTGGCGGGCCATAATGTCAAAAGTTAAGCCGCCCATAAGGGCTCTGACATGACTTAACGACTGCCATTACATGACCACGGGCACCAACTAGTGATGAAAGGACTCGAGCCTTTTAAGCATTTATTTAATAATTTAGGTTACCCTTAATTTTGGGGACTCGAGCCTAAAATAAGGCTTGAGGCTTGAGGTTTTTATTACCTAAAAACTAGAGCCTTCTAGGAAAAGACTCACGCCTCAAGCCTTTTCACGACTCGCAACTGTGGTGTAATCCTATAAGGTTTTATAGGTCTTAGAAGCTCGAGCTTTAAGCCTTTGTTATTACAATAAATAATGATTTTTTTGTTTTATGATGATTTTATTATAATTCCTTTATTTTTTTTTATTCTTCCACAAATTGCGTCTTATAAATCAATATGTCATAGAAGCGCTCGTGGTCTAGTGGAACCGAGTGATTGGAATCAATAACTAAAGTAAAGCAGCAAATAGGCGTGGTCAGGTGCTGGATAGGTGACCATTCCGTGACTACCGCTAGTGGCATTTTTTTCGAGCGCTTTCGTGCTTCGCAAGGCACTTTAAGCACTTGGTGCTGGCTGTCACGTATTGGCAGTCGTTAAGCTATACGACGGAGCATGGGCCTCTTCCTGAATCTCTTTCTTCTCTTCCTGGATGCTATGGGTCTCTTCCTGAATCGCAGGAGCCACCTTCCTGCGTTGGAAGGTTAGGCCAAGATTAGGCCAGAGTATGGCCTAACCTTCCTGCGTTGCAGGAAGACACCTGTGCCTCAGCAGTGGGAACATTCAAAAGGTTAGGTAATATAAATCAATATGCCAAGTAGCTGGTATCGGCTGGATGGCCTAGGACAGAGCGATATGGCGAGCTCTGGCACAGGCTATAGATGAATTTCAGCTTATTGAACGATTATGGCAGACCTACAATTATATCTTGTGCATACCCTGACCACTTACGGGCTTAACTTGTAAGCTACAATTAAAGGAAAAACGTAAACTGCCTCTGCTAACGGTTACATTCTTGTAGCTTAGGTACCTACTGCAAATTATAAAGTATTATTTTTTATTCATTCTTTACCCGGTGGTACCACTAATAGTTATTCTTCATTCTTCGAGGCATTGTTGGTATTCCGAGATGGCATTTTAGCCATGGTTCGCAAAGTTGTTCTTCTTCATCATGAAAATCACTCAGTCAACAAGCCGTCTTTATTCACACTATTAGAAACTGATTTGTGTCGACACCGACCAACCACCACCCTCGCGCTCGTGGTCTTGAAAAACCATGCATAGGTACCTACCATAGATAGGTTGGTATGTATGGTTACCTACCTACATAATTATGGTGTGTATGGTTACCCCAGTTTACACATTCGAATCATATCTTTATGTGCCTACCTACTTACCTAGACTGATTCAGTGATTCTAATTTATGATTTTTTTCGTGTTTTCAGAAAATGCGGAAAATAACGGGAAAATACCTACCTACTTACCAGAAAATACCATCCTTTCCTCCTTAGAGTATAGCAAAGAGTATATAAACACTACGGAGTATAGTAGCATATACCTTCTTTGTCTATGATAGTAGTAAGCCTCAAGCCTTTCCTTAGAGTTCATTTGTTCTGTTTAACCGTGCTTTATCCTTTGCTTAGCCTTATGATAGGGTTGCCATATTAGCCTTATTACTGACCGGGACATTATACTAAAAATATCCATGTAAGAAAAAATAAACATTTTAACTTTACACTATTTTTATTTTTAATGCACTAACCCGTGCTAAGGAACAAATTTAAAAACCTATTTAGAGGCTAAAAATTTCACCCATGCCGGGATTCGAACCCGCAACCTCTGGCTATCCGTACCAGCGCTCTACCAATTGAGCCAATGGGCGACTCACGGCATCAGTGAAATTTCGAACCTCTTTACAATATTCTCTGTATTACGTACAGGCAGCGACATCTGACTTAAGCAAATTGCATTACTTACAGCCTCGACTACCTACTTTGCAGTTAGGTTTTAACATCGGAACGATATCACTGTACTCACATGATTACACTATTTTTATTTTTAATGCACTAACCCGTGCTAAGGAACAAATTTAAAAACCTATTTAGAGGCTAAAAATTTCACCCATGCCGGGATTCGAACCCGCAACCTCTGGCTATCCGTACCAGCGCTCTACCAATTGAGCCAATGGGCGACTCACGGCATCAGTGAAATTTCGAACCTCTTTACAATATTCTCTGTATTACGTACAGGCAGCGACATCTGACTTAAGCAAATTGCATTACTTACAGCCTCGACTACCTACTTTGCAGTTAGGTTTTAACATCGGAACGATATCACTGTACTCACATGATTACACTATTTTTATTTTTAATGCACTAACCCGTGCTAAGGAACAAATTTAAAAACCTATTTAGAGGCTAAAAATTTCACCCATGCCGGGATTCGAACCCGCAACCTCTGGCTATCCGTACCAGCGCTCTACCAATTGAGCCAATGGGCGACTCACGGCATCAGTGAAATTTCGAACCTCTTTACAATATTCTCTGTATTACGTACAGGCAGCGACATCTGACTTAAGCAAATTGCATTACTTACAGCCTCGACTACCTACTTTGCAGTTAGGTTTTAACATCGGAACGATATCACTGTACTCACATGATTACACTATTTTTATTTTTAATGCACTAACCCGTGCTAAGGAACAAATTTAAAAACCTATTTAGAGGCTAAAAATTTCACCCATGCCGGGATTCGAACCCGCAACCTCTGGCTATCCGTACCAGCGCTCTACCAATTGAGCCAATGGGCGACTCACGGCATCAGTGAAATTTCGAACCTCTTTACAATATTCTCTGTATTACGTACAGGCAGCGACATCTGACTTAAGCAAATTGCATTACTTACAGCCTCGACTACCTACTTTGCAGTTAGGTTTTAACATCGGAACGATATCACTGTACTCACATGATTACACTATTTTTATTTTTAATGCACTAACCCGTGCTAAGGAACAAATTTAAAAACCTATTTAGAGGCTAAAAATTTCACCCATGCCGGGATTCGAACCCGCAACCTCTGGCTATCCGTACCAGCGCTCTACCAATTGAGCCAATGGGCGACTCACGGCATCAGTGAAATTTCGAACCTCTTTACAATATTCTCTGTATTACGTACAGGCAGCGACATCTGACTTAAGCAAATTGCATTACTTACAGCCTCGACTACTTACTACTACCTACAACCCGTGCTAAGGTTAGTGCATTAAAAATAAAAATAGTGTAATCATGTGAGTACAGTGATATCGTTCCGATGTTAAAACCTAACTGCAAAGTAGGTAGTCGAGGCTGTAAGTAATGCAATTTGCTTAAGTCAGATGTCGCTGCCTGTACGTAATACAGAGAATATTGTAAAGAGGTTCGAAATTTCACTGATGCCGTGAGTCGCCCATTGGCTCAATTGGTAGAGCGCTGGTACGGATAGCCAGAGGTTGCGGGTTCGAATCCCGGCATGGGTGAAATTTTTAGCCTCTAAATAGGTTTTTAAATTTTAACTTTGTTGCCTTTATTTTCTTAACAAAGCAAATTAAAATGATTATAAAAGATATTAAACTAGCGTTAGTCATAGCACGGTCACCCATCCATGCACTAAACGCGCCCTATGTTAACCTTTGTGATAGGATCATTCAGGCGTAGGCGGCCGGGGCTACGAGCGAGCGACTCCCCCTCAGCTATTAAAAACATTAAGGGCTAGTTTCTGAATGAGGGCTTTTCAAAGCGCCATTAAAAACAAAAAACAGTACCGCAAGTTACGGATAGATGGTGCTGACATATAATATGTCAAAATTTACATCATTTAGGAAAACGGTGAGTGCCTATGTTTTTGCAAAAATGCTCAATGCACGGGCTAGTCATTAGTTAAGACACAATTCACGTACGTGTGTAATAAACAAAGTAAAAATACTTTCAAATTTCAACAGTTTCGAAACAGTTTAGCTTAGATCACAGACTATAAAGAGATGTTTAGGTCATCACAAATAATAATGTGTGCGTACATCATAAAACGCGATAAAACGTATGATGATTGACATTTGTTCTCCTTGCAGTGCCATCTAGTTTTTTTTATGCAATTAACTCACAGTTGTCATTGAAAAGCCCTCATTGAGAAACAGTAGTGCTGTCTCATCAAAACTATCAGAAAAGAGCGTGACGGAACGTTACTCAAGTATTTACTTAGAGCTGATTGCTAAATTGAGAATTTCACTAAGTCTTCCAAGCCTTCCTCATCGTCAGCCTTCATACATAAACATGGGCTGCGTTGCCCGGCCTTTACTGGCTTTACTGCAGCAAGAGATTGCTCGTCTGAACGCACCACGGTTTCAAAGTAGCCCAATAGTCGCCGGAAAAAATTACATTAGGTATAGCCCAAATGGCGACTGGTCGCCGATTGCCATTTTACGTCGCCATTTCACCCTCAGAGATAGACCAAATGGCGATAAATCGCCTAATCTGGCACCACTGGCAGGCGGTAACACAGCAGGCGGCGCCGCCGCCGGGAGGCGGCGCGCGGACGGCAGGGCCCTCCGCCACCGCGTCGCTTCCCTGTGCTCGCGTGTTGCCGCAACCGAAAATGTATTTCGGACGTTACCCAATCTGAAAAAGGACCGTTTTCAAGATTAGGGTACGGTTTTCAATGTACTGTATGTATAGTAAAGAACTAAAGTAAAAAAACCTGATACTAGGTAGGTATTTATAGTTATTATACCTTATTGCTCAAGTTGTTAGTGATAAGTTCATGACGCTCAACCGCCAACCACCAAACACAATAATAATTAGTCAATTTATTTTATCGTGCATTATATTTATTTTATGTTATAGTTTAATAGGATCATACATAAAATTAGTATTGTCAAATCGTAAAATCACGGCAAAATGTTTGTTTTCTTTTCATTGATGATGTTCCGCTCTACGCAAACTATTTAGGTTGCAGTTCATTCAATTAATAATTCATGTTATCCATCTCATCCACTCTACTGTAACTGAGTGTTCGTGAGCTATAGCTAGTTTTTTCTAATTCGGAACGGACCATGCCATGAGTGCGTAAGCGGCATGTCAAAAATATTGCTATCTTTGTTCGCCATAACAAAATGAATATAATGTTATCTCAGTTTTTGCTTAGCGTTGTCGTAAGGATGCGTTCAAAGACAACATAATCACTTAGTTGGATGTGTTCACTAATATAATGTTGATTGGGATGCGTAGACGGAGTGGCGGCTTAGAAAAGGGACGGTGGTAGCAATGGGACGGTGAAGGGACGGTCGTAAAATAAAAAGGACGGAAAACCGTCCCTTTTAGGACGGTGTGGCAACGCTTACACGTTGCTTTGCTTGCAATGAGGGCTTTTCAATGACGGCTGTCAGTGGAGTTCCACACAGACGTAATAGATGGCGCTAGCACGGAGTACCTATATAGTTGCTACGATTTTTTTTCTATATCAGTTGGTAGGATAACAGAGTATAAAGTTAGGCATGAGTTCCACAGATAAGAGAGACTACATTAGTTCTCACAGAGTTTTGTATCGTGGTCCAATAAGCAGGCTCGGGTCAATCAATTTAGCAATCAGGTAGTCCGGGTCACAAGCGTTGTTTTCGTCGATTAAAGAAAGTATCAGGGTCCGTAGGCAAGCAAGGTCGTAAATAAATCAAATATTCAAACAAACGAAAACGCGACGCAACCAACAGTCAACACAATCAACACGCTACGCTCAGCTACGCACAGATTACTCAGCAGTCAAACGGAACACACACACATTTTTCCTATAATCTATACAGTGCGTTCACATTAACTTGACGCGTGAGAGAATTGGTAACAAGGACATAACATGTGAATTAGCTTTTGGACCTAATCTGAAGATGGTTAAACAAGCCCTCAATCCTTTTATTTTCCTCAAGTAATGGGAATGATTTATTATTTTTAACATGGTAACAGGTAACAGTAAACATCTCAGTGTTACCAATGAGCGATTTTCTGACAGCTCCTAAAAAATAGTTCCAATCTCGCTACTAGATGGCGATGCTGTCTACGTACGTAGTTTTTTTTTAATACCGCTGAGAGACCTTTAATAGTCTGTGTTTGTATATCACTGTCGTCGTCAAAGTTGAAGTTTTGTTATCACTGTCGAAGATTTTATTACAAAACAGACGTCATTTTAACTACTTAATTTTAAGTTTTTAACAGTGCATTTTCATGACTTCTCATAAATTGATGATTTGTTGATTGACTTCTTTGATACAAAAGAAAAAAAAACAAATTACCTTAAAAACAACCGGTTTTCTTTGTAAAAGAAATTACTAGAGTTGATTAAATTGTTCTGTGGTCTAGACGGAACACAGAGTATATTACTATAGACGGAATGACTGAAGTTCACAGATTACAGATATATTGTGAAAAAAAAAATCAAGTCAAGTTTTATCAGAGCCATCTGTCGGAGTTTAGAGAACTATTTTTTGTTTTTAATTTGCTTTAGGAAAATCCCTCATTCTCTCACGCGTGAACGCACAATAGTCATAGCTATGCTGTGACGACTCCGTCGTTGGCATTAAAAAAAAAGTTCATTTTCCATACACAAGACTTGCAACGCCATCCAACGAGAGAAAAGGGAAGTATTTTTTTTTACTTTTTAATAGCTGTCCGAAAAGAGCTCATTGAAATTTTAATACCGGGGTATTTTGTATATCAACCGGGACAACCGGGGCAGAAGTTCGAAACCGGTGACATGTCCCGGTGTACCGGGACGGATGGCAACCCTACCTTATGATGACAATGACACTTAAATAGTTTTCTAGTATCACAGGTTTTTCCAACGTTGTTTCACCGTTGTGGTAATATTCATTATCGCCCAAACCCCGTTGATTAATAAACTGAAAGTTTTCGTTTTGTTTTCTGTCAAAATTAGTCTGTAACTCTGTATCTGTCTGTAAAGTAAAATGTTAGAGAAAGTACGAAATGTTTCTGTAATTAATTGCCTTCATAATTAGAAAATAAATGTGATTAAAAAACGATCTTTGGATTTATTTCCTGATTGTCTAAACACCTTCATATTTTTTTGTGTACTTAGCTGTTTGACAAGAAGTGTCCTAAAGTTGCCGTCTATTATTTACATCTAAGTAGTGCAGTGCGCAGTATCACAGCGATGATGACATCTTAACAATTTCACAGAGTTTTATCAATTTTCCGTTGCTTTGTTAAGTTTTCCTTAGTTCATATCTAGTGCAGTGCAGTACCTACTCTAAATTGTGTCCTAACTATAATTTGTGTTTATATTCTCCTCGTCTTTGTTATCAAACGATTATGGGTGATAGTGCAATAGTTGCGTCAGTTTCCTGTGAGCAGAAAACTGGTGAAAATGACAGCCCTCACAATTCGAGCACTCAGCTCTTGCCAGAAGGTGTGAACATTATCGGAAACCACCATGGCGAAGAAACGCTGCCTGGTCTGTCTCCAATACAGATACAACAAGAGTATTTCGAAAATCTTCCAGACTGCGACTGGGTCAAGTATGTTTCATGTTAAACTTGGCTTAAAATTACTAAAACGTTGTGATTTACATTTTGCATAACTTTGACTACCTCTGTGGTGCAGCAGTAGTAGGTACATTTGCCTACCATGCGAGAAGTCCCGGGTTCGAACCCTGGCTGGGGACTAAAAAAAATCCCCCAGGTCTTGCATGTTACATGTTTGTGATGTTGCTGTTTCTGGTTCTCAAGACACAGGGTATTAGGGCCAGCAAGCAATGAATGTGCCTGTATGTAAATGTTATATAAATATACTAACAATATAATAAACACTAAAATATCAGTCTGTTAAGAGTCGCTGGGTGACCCAGCAGCAACTCATAATTTTGAATAAAATTCTGCAGAAATAAAGCATTCAGGGTATTAATATAATTTCTTTGTTATTAACCCCTCTAGCACCCGACGCGCTCGGACAAAAGAAAGTTCAAAGGTGCCGCATAGTGCAGGGTCATTTCGCACCACCATTTTTTTGCATCTTTTTTGTGGACACAGTTCCGCATTTCTCAAATTAGAGAAAGTACTCTGTAATTATTCAATAAGTGTTATATATCACTACAATCTGCATAAAATTCCCTATCCGATTATTATACTTGTAATGCTAATAAAATTATCAATAAACTTACATGATATTCAAATGACGAGATGAATTTCACTATCCACGCCATTTTGACACTACTTTGAACTTTGTCTCACTATTTTCACTAATTACTCATTCACTAGCACTGAACTAACACTTATAATATGATCTGCATATTATCTATTACTGTTTACACAATTTTCATACTCTAATTCACCAAAATAAAGCTATAAATGAATAATTAACAGGAAGAGGTAAAATGACACTGACCGCCCATACAAGCGGCACAATCCGGGCTAAAATTTCGAGGCTTTTTTCACTTTCTTTTCCATCAAATACAACGAAACTATTATTTGAAACATAATCTACACACTTTTCTTAGTAATTTGATATATAACACATAAACAAATACGCAGCGTTGCCTTCTCTAAATATCTTATAAAACTTTAGCGAGCGGAGCAACTCACGACGAAAACGCAAAATGGCGTCTGACCTAGCAAGCTCATGTGGTTTCGATGATAATTCAATTTTTTTCCACGTCACGTCATTTGATTGGTTGGCAAAAGTAATCCTTACTAACCATTGGCCAATAAAACAACAGATATTGTCCATAGAGAATGCACAGAGCATAGATAAAAAGAGTCCAATCTGAGCGTTGCATAGTGTACATACGTCTGTACACTAAGCGCTTGGGGGATTGCGCGCGGCCGGGCTGATTAGTGTACACACGTATGTACACTAAACGCGAGAAGGGTTAAAAGTTTTTCTATTATTTCTATTATATCTCACCTTTGGTGCATTTTGACAGGTAATGCGACACCTCATGTTAAGTAATAGATACTTGTTTACTGGTCACTCATCTAGGTTTATCATGTGGTCCATTTGGTGTACTGCTTGCTTCTGTCTTGACTATTGCTATGTGCTATTGCTGCTAATACTTGTGCTATTAAATGGGAATTGTTGCAATCTTGTTTTATAATTGCTGAAATTAACCTAGTGTAAATTGTAATATAGTAAAAAAAAACAGTTACTTAGTTTAAAATAGGCCCTGAAATAATATTTTTATACTGTGTCCTAAATTGATTACGGATTGTCTTAGTATAAAAAATTACATAATTTTTTGGTACAATTAGCTTAATTATTATTAGAATTAAATATAAATCTGTTTGTATTGATGACTGAATAACCCTGTTAAAGGACTATGATATCGACATTACAATAAAAAAGCCTACTTATAAAATTTACCAAACATTTGTTGTTACACCATAGATTACCGTACATTACCATATTGTATTAAACAAGTCTACTCCATCTAAAACAATGTCCCTGGGACTGCAGTGTCCAATTGGTCCTGACACCCACCCATCGAAGTAGCTCCTTAACACCAGTGTGAAGGTGCTACTGTATGCTGTATAAATCATCTTGTTACATAGATGCAAGGACACAGTAAACACATTGTATTGCAAGTGTCAGTGCTTTTGTTTTATCTTCTATTTGTAATTTGATGTGTAATGCATTGTATATGTGTATATGTCTTACTCAAATGACCCATCTATCCACAAACTAATCCAACCGCTTGCACATCTTTGGAATATTATTTGGAAGCCTTTAGTAATGTGGACTAATACATGAAATATCTCTCTACACCCCCCTGTTGCCCCCTTTGATATTTCCTGAGTTTTCCACCCCCTGTGACACCTTTTGAGTATCACTTGAATTTTAGACGGTCCTTTAGCAATGATTAGACTAAAAGACATTTTATTACATATGTCCTAATGAATTCCAGATATGAAAAAGCGAACCGAAACTATCTACTGCAGAATGTTGCTTTCGCCTTATTTGGAAGTCCAACCTTTGAGGGAGAACTTACAGAGTCCGCAGTTAACGAAGAGATACGCCTTGAGGGATACACATCACGGCAGAAGGAACAAGTCATGAAGGTCTATGAAAAAATCTGTGAACAAAGTAAGTAGCATGTCATTAGTTCTGAACATGGTGTGAAAAGGATTGATATTGATCAATTATGTTATTGTAGACTTATAGTCCGGATCTACTTACGGGTGTTGTTATATCGGAAGTGTCCGACCAGGTTTCGCTCCGATTCGCAGAGCTTAATCATGGTGAGCAGAGATGGAGCTCGCGTCGTTTGCTCGTCTCACACTGACGATGCGAGCTCAGTCTCTGCTCACCATGATTAAGCTCTGCGAATCGGAGTAGATCGTAAGTAGATCCGGACTAAAAGTCTACTATGTGTTGTGCTTACGAAAGTTTTAGTTCAAAATTTATGTTATTTACTTTGTTTAATCTAGAATTCACAATTCTTAATTACAGGTAAATATTCACATAATGATGAGGATATTGTGATGTCAGTTCTACTGATTGTCTGCGCTAAGCCTAAACCCTTGAAGTTCTATCAGCTGGAACCCTCGGACTACTGGCTGGATCTGCACCAAAGAAATGATGCGGATATCTGGTGCACGGCTGTTTTTAGAATCAGGAAATGCATCCCCACTATTGTCGGAGGTCGGTTTACATATTGAAGCTATATTTTAACCAAATTCGGAATTAAGTAGATGATTTTATGTGAGTAAGGGACACTTTATGCGCCTAGATTTCACAAAATTATAATTGAATTTTTTCATTGCTAATCGGATCGGAAAACAATGTGAAGGAAAACATCGTGAGGAAACCTGAGTGTTGAGGTATTAGCATACCTGAGCGATTCAAATTGCCAGTCCGCGGTGGGCACGCGTGGTAATAAAGCACATAATGTCTCTGAGAGAAAGCCTGTGGAACATTACCTATATAGACTGCGATTAAAAAATATACTTAGGTAATAAATGAAAATTTAGCTTCTTTAGTTATAGAAAAATGTACTATTTGCGATTGTTTGCAAAGTAGGTATTTATGTACCTAAATCACACCATCACAGTCCTTTCTGCGCCGAGTTTCGTACAATACCTACTTCTTTACGGTAGCCGTGATATTTCTGAATATTTTTAGTCAACTTCAATCATGATTGCATGCTGTCATATTACTCAACCATGGCCAAAAGTAACAAGGTGTAATAATTAATTGCAGCAAGGACATGCAAAGTGTATGTCGACGAGAACGCGAGGGTGTACCATGACTGGCAGTCGTATTTAACGGACAACACACAGCCCAAGTGCGTTTTAATTGTGCCTGAAAATGGTGAATACACTGGAACTATAGTAGAGGTAATTTTCGATTGTTCTCTGACTGTAAGCATTGATTTTTTAATGTATAGTTACTCAATATTTTTTACACTATATTATTATTGGAACACTTTATTAAAGCGCTCGTGGCCTAACTTAACCTTCCTGCGATGCACGAAGAGATCCGTACCCCAGCGGTGGGGACATACTAGGGTTGATAACAAAAGGCACTTTTTATTTGCATGTCGTGATAACTCGTAAGTAGCCTGTGTATTTAGACTTAAGTTGTGTCATATCTCCAATTGAATGTACTGATATGCAAGCTGTGAGTAATCCAAATAAACAAAATAAATAAATGAATAAATAGATAACGAACGATTGTACACGTTGGAAAAAAATACATTAAAAACCTTACATATCTATGTTTTGCTATGTACAAAATGTAGAGGTTTTCTTTTTAATCCTATCTCCAGATTTTTTATGTCCCACCTAGCAGGTTTTACGTTCACCAACCACGAATCATTGCATAATTATTTCTTTATTTGATCATCAGCCTATTTGGTGACCCACCACTCGTCTTGGCCTCCTCTCGCCTGGCAAACTATGCCTGGGAGAACGCATTACGTTGATGCGTTCATGCATGCATGCATGAAGTTGATGACTTTTTTCGCAAAAAGTACATAGGAGTTTTTTGAAGGAGAGCTGTAACACATTTTCAGACAGTTTACACACAAATACACTGGTCTAATTGTACATGTGGCAGAATCTAAAGCTGGGTACTGACCAACGTTACGAGGTGTAATGTAACATTCGCCGCCAGCCAGGTGAAGCACTCAAAAAACTGCTACACACTCGCTGATTTCCCCGTAACACTACGTCCTGACACCATGATTGCTCGCTGTGTAACATGTTACATTACACCCCACAACGTTTTTTTTTTTTGGATTTTACATACTGGCACATTCATTGCTTCTGGCCCCACACTAGGATACGTTGGAAACGTTGGTCAGTACCCAGCTTAAGGATTTATTCCGAGCGCAGTCTCTTCAATCGTAAATCCTTATTGACAGTAAGCTAACCGACAAGGTGAACCGGGTTAATCGCCGGTGTGAATATTCCCCAGGGCGAAGTGGCGTTCGCGGTACGTCTGACCGTAGCGCCGTCGCCCACACTGGGTGTGAAGGCGCGTGTGCTCAGCACGGTGGACACGGCTAGCACAGTGGCGTCCATCACGGCCGTCGGCGTGCTAGGCGCGACCATGTTCACACCGATCGGGCCGGCCGTCGTGGTGGGAGCTACCGTGGCAACGGTTGCTACGGGCCTCTACGGGCTGGTGCGGTCGTCCCTCCATTTGCACGACCGCAGCATGCATGAGCAGGTAGGGGTTTTACTTGCACTGTTGGTGTTAGACTCCTGTGTTCGTTGACGAAATGTGCGCCGAGGCTCAGGGAAGACACTCGGTAAGAAATTGAAATACGTGTAGATTCCACTACACTACAATATTGTTAATAGGCGTGACGTCAGTATCAAATAATCAAAGATTTAACGATATTATCGGAAAGTACGTATTAAAAGAATTTAATACACGGATTTGTTTTATTCGTTTGATATTTCTTTACCGGGACGTGACGTCAGATTCCACGTTATGACACTGCGAGCTGTTTTCCCACAGATTTAAAATAGTTTTAGAATAATGGTTTTAACCTTCGTTAAACTTTAGTTTACGATTAGTGTTTATTAAATATAATTTGGTAACAACTTTAGTTCTTACTATTTTTATTTTTAATGCACTAACCCGTGCTAAGGAACAAATTTAAAAACCTGATATGGCACGAATAGCCAGAGGTTGCGGGTTCGAATCCCGGCATCGGTGAAATTTTTAGCCTCTAAATAGGTTTTTCAACTTAAGTTCTATGCAATTTTTCGGATTTTCAATTTCGAAACATATACCATATACCATCATTGTCCTACAAATACCTATGTAAATATTATTTTATGCATTATCTATTAAACGACACCAGTCCTACTTAGAAAGCCGTATAAATTTGGTTTTTTCATAAATGATGAATAGAACAAAAAAAATCCAAAGTCATGGAACAAAAGTTGTGTTATATGATAGGCTCTTACCGACAGGTTTCACGAACGGCGCATTTTAGAACTCTTACCTACCGACAGGTTTCACCACAGAACATAAAAAAAGAGTAGAAGTAGCGACATGACACATTAGTACGAAAACCAGTGTAACCAAACTGATACTTACAAACCAAACGCACACCACGAATGCCAACCTGCCATTGGTAAATAAAGTCAATGCCAAAAAGGCGTACATCATAAAAGTTTCAATTAAAATATGCACCTTTTTGTAATGTTAACAATGATCAAAGTCAAATGACAATGATGAAATTAAGGTTGACATTTTGTAGTAACGCTACTCTACACTAGATGGAACTACCGCCGCGTCGGACCGAAAAGAACTTTTACCTAGTAAGACAGAAAGTTCAAAATTGAAAAACAAGTACATTCTCAGTTTGGGATGGGACAATGCGAGTTCTAGTTTGTCGATAGGGAGAACCTATCGACAAATTATACTCATACAAACAGTTTACACATTAACGGCCGAATATGAATACTGGTACTTAGAAGTATTTTTATCTATTTCTTTTTTGCCTGCGGGTTGACTGGTAGAAAATGCATCTTTTCTACATTATCTTTTGTGCAATATAGTATATTTCATTACAAGTGCGGAAAGGCTGTCATTGCAAAGAGTTCCGACAAGTTGCAATGACGGTTCCGCACGTGTACTGAACGACTATTTTTAATACAGTTACGAAAAAAATAAGCAATTTAATAAAGAAAATAATTTAGAAAATGGCGCCAACCGTAAAAAAATATAAGCAGAGATTTTTTTTCTTCACCCATTTTAGAAGGCAAAAGGAACTATTTCCATACAGCCAAGTCTTCAGAAGAATTTTTTTATTTACTTATATGAAATGAAAATGAAATTTAGTGAGATTAAATGAGATGAAACCATTCAATCAAATCATTAAATCTGATATTGAAACAAATTAGTAGCTCATAAAAACTTCTATGATTTTTATTAGTAAAAACTTCATGGTTGGTTTTTCTTTTTAAAAGATATTATTTTGACAGTTGGGAAAGAAAACGCACGATTGCGGGAAAGGTAAAAAAAAAAACACGATTGTGTAATAGCCCACATCCCGCGTGCTATACTTCCGTGTAATACGTCACTTTTTGAGCAACAGTATTAAAAAAGAATTAACACTAATAGGGTACATAGACGCACTAATAAACCAATGTTGTAGATTTCATATTTTAAAATGTTATCTCTTATTTAAAACGAGCTTTAACCCGCTGCTTCGCGGGCGTTTGAAATTATAACACGGGAAATATAATGTATTCTACGACTCAATTCAGATCTTTGTCTGTCTGTACGACATGTTTCATACGTTATACTAATTTTATTGACGATGGTACTAATATATTTCATTTATACGCAAGAGTCTAACCTGGAAGTGAAGCACATTTTTTCTGGTATTGCTGCATCACATAATTGCCACCTTCCGCCATTTTTAGTGTTTATGAAGTGTTCATGAAAATGCTTTGAATATATTGTGTTCATCGTCGGTTTGAACCAATTTTGACTTCCTGTCGCTGCCATCCATTTTAATTTCGTAGGTATCCGGTTCCTTAGAAAACTAAACGAAAACTCACTTCCAAATTGTTTGATTCCGAGAGGCCAGTTGTAACAGTGCCTCGGTTTTCTGTTGTCAAAGGGGTAAGATGAAAATTACTTCGATAGTTTCTTAGATATTTCAGTCACTGATAAACTGGTGAAGAAAATCTATATCGCGATCTATGTCTCATGTCATATCTTGTATGAAAAGTAGTAATGTATGAGCTCCAATGACAGTTTTCACATGCACAACGACCAGCCGGCGACCGGAGCTCATACATTACTACTTTACCCGGCCCGGCGACCGGACGGCAACCGGTTGCATGTGAAAAGGCACTTAGGAAGTAGGTATAAAATAACAACAATTATTTTAACTACTTAGACGAATTGGAATTTACAATACCGTACCATTAAGTATGTACCTATGACTACTAAGTCATAGACAATTATCGATAGATTTTTATCATGTGTGCCCACAGCCGTAATTGAGTAGAATTCAAATTATGACAGAAATTTCTAGAAAAGGTACACTTTCTTCGATGAAAATTTAACTTTACTAACCAGTAAATAAAGGTGGTTTCACTTTTTCATTTTTGGATTGGTTTCCGTGTTCATGTCATTACAAATTTAATTAAAAATACAATGAAATACGTCTTACCGATGAAATATTACGGCATGATCGGTATATTTTAGTCCCCAGCTTTTCTTTTTGCTCTCTAACACAGCATAACAAGGCATTTTAATCAAGTTTTCACCATTTTTTTCTTTACTAGAAGCGCACGGCAACTGAAGTAAACAAAACTGTCACCGACTACGCATAGGCAATACATTGCTAATGTGAGGCACGCGGGCACCGCCCACTTACGACTTCTACTCTTTTTTTATGTTCTGTGGGTTTCACGAATGGCGCATTTTAGAAATAACCTTGTTGATCTGTACGCAAGGTCCCGTTGACCATTCGTGTACAGAACCCTTTTTTTAGGGTTCTGTATTGATGGTCTTTTTTTAGACCATCAATGTTGTATTGTATAGTCGACAACTCATCGACCTTTAAACGAATGCACTTTACTCGGTAATATTACGGATAACTTTACAACCAAAATTAGTTGGTTTTCAAAAATTAAACAACTACCGCATGTGGTGGAATTACGAAAAAAATTCCAAATAAAAACAAAAGACTGAATGTGTTTTCAAAAAGACAACAATACACTACCGCATGTGGCGGAGTCAAAACAAATTTTAGATAAAAACAAAAGACTGGATGTCTTACATCCTCATGTTTTGTGTTCCAACATAAAACAAAAACCGATCGGGTGTGGTGTTCTAAAGCGAACTTTTAAATAGAAACAAGACTGTCGCTGCCTCAAATTAAGACGTTTGTTTTAAAACACGAAGCTATCACGTATGGTATTCCAAGGCGACAAAATTTCATAAAAAAAATCATAAATTTAAGAACAGAAACGATGTCAACGTTTTTGATACGCAATGTTTTTTATACAGTTGACCGACGTTATTATAATATCCTTTGACAGCGACGCGTTAAAACAATTTGACTAATTTGGCCATCAAGCGTAAATACCTACGAAGGTATGAAACATTAATATGATGATGTCTAAAATGTGTATAAATTAAAGAGTAAGGTTGGACTGGACTTTTTGTCTGTGTTACTTAGTTAATTTCTTGCACTTACAAAAATTAAAATTATTGTAGCATTTCATTAAAAAAAATGTAGCGTTATACTATTTTATTTTTAATGCACTAACCCGTGCTAAGGACAATTTTAAAAACCTATTTAGAGGCTAAAAATTCCACCCATGCCGGGATAGCCAGAGGTCGCGGGTTCGAATACCGGCATGGGTGGAATTTTTAGCCTCTAAATAGTTTCATAAAAATGTGTGTTTAATCAAAGGTATTAGTTTCCAAAAATACCTATAAAAATATTTACTTCCGGTTCTTAGAATTTTTGGACACACTTGTAAGTATTGTGGTTTTTGATGGGAAGGATGTTGTAATTTTTTAGAGTAGTTGTACCTATTATAAATTACTCTACTTTATTTCAACGCAACCAGGTTAAGTTCAATGTGTAATAAATAAAGCCGTATTTTCTTTTGCTTGACTATGTTAACCGAAAAAGTTTCTATTTTAAATAAAATACCCCCAGTTTCGCGTATACTAAACACCTGTTAATCTACTGTTAACAGCTGTCAAATGTTTTTTCTGTCTGCACTTTGGCCACTTGACAGCTGTTTAACGGCTTGTTAGTGTCTCAGAAACCAGGGATAAAAGGCGCACATTTATATTCAAACTCGTCACGTTGTCAATAAGTTCGTATTTATGCAGATAATAATTCTCGGAACATAGTATTGTAGTTCAAATAGGAACTTCTGCTGATTCGATAATCAAATAAAGGAAAATACGGCTGTATTCATTACACGTTGAACTTAAACGGGTCGCTTTTTGGCATACAGTCATTGTCACGTCACTACCTTACAGAGTATCAGCCCGACGGATGCGGAGGCGCGGGGCAGCTGGCTCAATATCGCGGCCTCCAGCGTCGGCCTAGCAGCCGGCGCTGCGTCCAGTTTGCTGTCCAAGTCAGCCGCTGCCGGCACCAATATGACTAAGGTGACTAAACGCACAATCAGACGATTAAGAAGATGAAAGGGCTCTATAACGCTCTTTTGGGCTACCAGTAAATGAAAAATCATATCTGCCTTAATAAATCAAGCCTTCACTGTCGGCTTGGCAGTCGGCGCCACGTCTAGTTTGCTGTCCAAGGCAGCCGCTGCCGGCTAATATGACTAAGGCTAATCCAAACTCAGACGATTAAGAAGATGAAAGGGCTCTGTGACGCTCTTTAATATGATATGATAAATTATTTATTTACACATTCATAAAAGTACAAAAACAGACAGCATAGGCAGAGTAGACACAATTACACAACAATAATAATAAATCTAACATTCCAACAACAATTTAAGGCTACGAGTGAATGAAAAATCATATCTTCTTTTAAAAATCGCGGCCTGCAGCGACGGCCTGGCACGCGTCGCCGCGTATAGTTTGCTTGGCGATTGAGCAATTTCAAGCGTGTATCGTGTGTGATCACACAGGTGTCCTCATGACGTTTTCCTTCATAGTTCCTACTTCCAAAACAAAAAATGTTTTGGAAATATCCGATGTATTGCAGTTCGGTCCCTAAATGATGCATTCCAATCCCTGACATCTACTACGTCAAATATCAAGGAATTTACACATATATCGTTAGAAATCCTTCAGAATTGGGCACATGCATGGTGGTTCATGTAAAGTTTCAAGTTCCCAGTGAACAAAGTTACCTTAATTATTATCCCAATGTTATCTGTGTCCCAGTTAACTGACCTCAACTGTAAATGGACTGGCTGGAATAGCTCTATAACTTTGAGCTGAAACACAATAATAGTTTATTGTGTTTCCGTTTCAGTAGTGAGCTTTTTTTTCTTTGCAGACTGGTCAAGCGTTAGCTGTGTCGGTGGAGGTGCTACGGCATGCCAACATCGTGACCGGCGGAGCTGGAGTGGTTAACAGCCTTGTACACATCATACTCAAGGTAAAATCAATTCATTCCCCTTTGGCCGTTTGTTAGCAAACAATTTTTAAATTATTTGTGACAATAAGCCAAAGACTAAAGTGACTGAAATTCTCTATAAGATGAACACATTGCCGTGGTCGATGTGGTGCAGAAGTTTCCGAGTGTAGACTTTGGAGACGCAGCGTAGGACGCCCACCTGGATCGGCGATCTGAGGCAGATTACCTTCAGTGGCTCGATGTGGATGGCCAACTACAGAAGGAAGTGGCCTATGTCCAACAGTGGACGGGTACGGACTGTTTGATTTAATGAAATACCATCAAATTTTGATTGAGTTAAATTAAAGAGATGAATGAATTATATAGGCCGAGCAAACAATTTCATAGACATTATTGCTCACCGTATTTTAATGTTCTTAGTCGACGGTTTGTTGACATGTCGTCGTCAGGCTATACTAGTCCACTGCTGGACATAGCCCTCCCCTAATGAGCGCCACGTTGTGCTATCATAGGGGGTTAGAGATCTGTATCGACGGACAAAACTAACGAATGAACGAATAAATGAATGAATAAAAAAGTCATTCGAGGGGATTTATTATTACCGTACAGTGAGATAAAAAGTACTCTGAATGGATGTTGATGAGGCGAAAAAGTTCTGTCAAGACCGTAGCAAGTGGTAAACCCAGGTGTCTGTTTACCTCTCCGGGACACAGGCATGAGTTTCAGTATCTATTTAATCTATGTTTTTGCACACAAAATGAACAAGCGGCAGACTTGTTTATCAATATGCATTTTTATCAATAGCCTTGTGATCATTCTACCGTCTTACTCATTCAGCTATCATACTCTTACGATAATAAATTTCCTTGTAAATCACTTAAGTTCGTAATTACATTCTATGGATGTTATTATCCAGTTTCTTTTGTATACATCGACGCATTTTTCAGTGATTGTAAAATGTAATCTACCTATAAAATAGTTATATAAAAAATGGCTCGACGGCCAATAAATTATATGTAGCTACTATTACCTATTTTTACAGTTAGGGGGTATAATCGCGATGGTTTTTAACTATACCACAGTCCTTTGTAAAAAGCAATAGATTTCTATTGTTGTTTTGAGGGTCAGGGCTGAGGAAGTTAAAGCCCATCCCGATTAGACCTGTTAAATGTATAACTATTACATACAACCATTATTATTATGATTTTAATAATTTATTTCACTCATTATAAAAGCCAATCAACCTAAACATCGGGAGATAACCATTATTATTATAACTCTCCTAGTACCGCAACCACGGCGAGTCACCGTCGAAATTGGAGCTGTTCCAATTCACTGCGGCGACGCTTTTCTTCTGCAACGCCGTGATGTCCAACCGCACTGCCCAGAACATTATCGAGGATGCCCAGGCGGCCACCATCAATGATTACAGGACTAACTTGAGGAGTAACCGGCATAGGTAACCTGACATTATTAATTAAGGCTTGCTAATACGGCATGTATTCTCCCGCGTAGTCCAATCGCTCTGCGCGGTACATTTTAAAGCATGCCCAGGCGGCCATTTGATTGAGTTGGACCAACTTGCGTGCCTTCTAGTTAGGTTGCCTCATGTTCTTAAATGCATGTGTTCTGACATGATAAATAGGTAGATAGAATATTCTTTATTGTATGCACAACAGGATTTACATAAGAGTAAGTCTGACAATGACATAGTACAGTACAATTGGCGGCCATTGGTGATGTCTAACCGTACTGCGCGGAACATTATCAAATACATCCAGGTGCACTTACAAATCAATTTCAAACACACAGGCACAAATGATAAATGCATACAATTAGTGCATTTTAATATACCGGGGATCGGACATTTAAAAGATTATGAAAAAAATACTCTTATGTTTAAAGAAGCGATACCTACGTACCTGGTGCCAACAATATGACTGTGTTCAAATATCTTTTGCAGAAAAATTTTCGATAAAATCAGCGCCGAGTCGCGGCGTGTGCAAGGCGAGGTGCAGGGTAACACCGAAGTTATCCGAGGCATCAAGAATATCGTCAACAAAGACCAGTACTTTGCTGACGTGCTCAAGATCAATAAAGACCTGAATCAGCACAAGCTCCGCATCTCGATGACGTCTGACGGCCAAGTCAACCTCAACGCCCAACATAAGTTTACCCCCACAGACCTTTACAGCATGGGAAAGGAGGGCCGCACGCAACTCTTCAACTCCATAGGCCCAGCTTCTGTCAACGGATCGAATGTCGCGACACGACTCACCCAGTCCACGGCAGCCGTCGGCCGCTACATCGATAAAGAAGAAGATGCTAGCAACATACTTGTGGGTATCCACCCCGGCGAGATTCTCCGCATAGGGGCATTCCTAGTCCGCGTTAGCGCCTCGGGCACTGAGAACGTCGCCAGACTGCTGCAAAACCTGAGCCAAGAGGTCTATGTTAATCTCATGACGGTGTCACTAAATGTCTTATCCAAACTGGTGCCAGAAGAGATAGCACGGCTACGCCTCCTGAATCCCGACGAGGATTTGATCGTACAAATCGTCAACTTTGTCTTCAACTACTTGAAGCGTCAGCGGCCGCTCGGCGATCCGTGCCAGGAGACAGACAACGGAATAACACTTGTGCTGAAGGAGTTCTTCCAAGAAGGCGTTGTCAGGCAGGAGACCGTTCTGCATCTGAAGGAGCGTCTCATCGGCTGGGTCGATGGACAGATAGACCAGAGGCGGCAACAGTATCCCAACAAGAAGATTATAGTTTGTAGTTGTTGCAGTGGTATTAGATTTGCCTAACAATACCTGGCATGGTATATTTACTACCGCATTCTTAAAACTGTAGTTTAGAGACTTAGATGGATGCAAAAGAGAAATTTCACTGTATTATTACAGTTAATTCTAACAGCAGAATTATGAAGAGCTTTTTGAAATTAGTCGAAGTAAACGTGCTGGTAAGAGTGCCTTTACGACTTCAATTTCGTTATAAAATGTTCAGTATTTAAACTGACCATATAATTATTGCGTAAAACTCAACAAATGGAGGATTGTACTACAGAGAATTAGTTACGCGCATTGTAGATAATCGTATATTTGCTTAAAAGTATGTTTGACGGCTCCATAACTGATTCCATAATATTTTATATAACAATCGCATTGTCTTGTTAAATTCGTTCCATTTAAATTATAGGTGTAGTGAAACACGGTAAAAACGCTCTAAAATGTAAATCAGAAACATATCAAATGAGGACAATTTATGTCAGTTATAAGATTGTACACAACTATTTTATATGAAAATTGTACCGTACTTATAATATATTAGTACCTCAAGTAAGAGCACTGTGATATCGATAGATCCTTAAAGTATTTAGAGTTGAAAATCATTATCTTAGTATACATCAGTTAGCACAGAGAATATAATCACTACGTTTTAGTTAGTCCAATGGATACGATAACAATGAACAACGGAAAATTGTATCAGAATGTAGATTGTATCACAATGGGTGATTTGCCCTGTCAGTCTGGCTAACGACGCATGGCGAAAATTTTCTAAAATTGGCTTATTACCTACTGAATGCATTTTATTGCTCTTATTAAATGTTAAATCATAGGTGCAGAGCTTAGAAATATCTGTCGCGCGTCGGTCGGGTCGCGTATGCCTAGATTGTAAAGCTACATTAGCTAGGTACATAATATTTATCGTATATTACCTTTTGGCAAAATTTTCAGGCTTACCTAAACGTCTGGTGCAGGCGGTTATTATTTTTTTTACCTAAGACAAACTTAACCACTTTTCGGTGGCCTCTGAACTGTCAATTCCTTAAAATTACGATAGGTAACATCGGGATTTAGTTCGCATTACATGAAGGAGGTAATAACCCTCCTTTACGAAATAACTTTTACACGATACCTAAGTACCTATATGAAAAAGTAAGACATAAGAAATATTTTTAGCAAGGGTTATTAGGGTTAATGAGTTTTGCTGTAACTAAATGCTAAATATTGTGCCTTGTTCACTGGTTGCTATTAAAATCTTCATAAAATTGTTTTGTTCAAGAATATAGTCTTCAATAGAGGAAATGTTTTTATTTTCGTTACCAACCTAAAGTAAGTTTTGCAGGATAGCCACGGATAGCCAGAGGTCGCGGGTTCGAATCCCGGCATGGGTGGAATTTTTAGCGTCTAAATAGGTTTTTAAAGTTTTGCAGTGTGGGAGACACCTTATATATGGGGGTTTTTCCATGTTTGGTTTCGCCTTTATTTATCCGAAGGGTGCGGAGAGGATCTTACTAAAATGCTTGCGACCTATAATAGGTACCTATAATTTGTAGTTCTTAGTTAAGGAATGCTATTCTCAATCTTGATGACCGCGCAAGCGAAGGATTTTAAAATTGAATAACGACACGAGCGCAGCGAGTGATTTGAAAATTAGAATCCTGTGCGTTAGCGACTTTAGCGAAGGAATCAAAAGAGCACGAGGTGAAAAATCTTTGCACTCGACTGAAACACGTTGACTGAAACAACTTTTCATCGCACCTCAGCGAGGAAATGACTAAATACAAAAAACTAAAAGTTTTAACAATCTTACTGCCGCACTCAGGGACGCCCATTAACTTTAATGTTTATTTAAATATGATTATCTTTCATTATTATCAATGAAACAGAAAAGGACAACAGCATACCTACTTGACGTTTCTGTATGCGGCGGTTAAGAGTCTCAGAACAATAACTAAAGCTTTAGTTATTGTTCTGAGGTTAGAGTAAAAAGTACCTAGGTACCTACTACGCATACTCGGTAGCTATACAGGGCGTCCCAAAGTTATGAGCCATGAAGGGAAAGTACCTTAAATATCGTAGATAGGGTATTTTGCTGAAAGAAGACTATGTTATTCAAAGATTTTCTAAAAATTACTTGCCTTGTCTGGGAATCGAACCGACTTAAATTTAAAAAAAAAACACCCCTACTTTTATGATGCCAATCGAAAAAATGGCCAAAAACTAATAATTAAGTGGGTATTTTTTTGTAAATTAATTAATTAAATGCTCAAAATGTGATCCCTCTTGTCTTACTCAAATCGCCAATCTTTTAATGAGTCCGCTGCCTGTGATTTTCATTTTTAATTTTCAACTTAATTGACTACGGCAGTTTCATGTATGTTTTTAATTTGATTAAAATGATTAATTTCAAGCTGTTCTTTTCTTTTAAAATACTATGTTACTTAAGAAGAGTTATTAGTTTTTGGCCATTCTTTCGATTAGCATCATAAAAGTAGGGGTGTTTTTTTTAAATTTAAGTCGGTTCGATTCCCAGACAAGGCAAGTAATTTTTTTTAAATCTTTGAATGCAAAATTACTAACTTTTAAAAATAACATAAAGTCTTCTTTCAGCGAAATACCCTATCTACGATATTTAAGGTACTTTCCCTTTATGGCCCATAACTTTGGGATGCCCTGTATAACGTGAAAAGAAAAGTAAATAGCGCGCAAAAAGGCAATTGAAAAAATAATCCGAATTCCAACTATTGGTTTGGTGTGTGGACGGACGGCTTGGGAGTAAGGGAAAGGGAACGTAAGTTGGTCACCTTTCAAGAGAAACAAATTGAATTATATTCCAACAGTAGGTACCTAAGTAGGTATCTACTTGGTGGTGCAAAAACCCAAAACTAATCAGAAATATTCAATTAATATTATAAATAGTCATAGACTATGCCCATTGTCTATAGTCGGGGAACAAACGAACGATTCGACGATTGAAAGAGTATGCATAATATAGTCTATGGCCGGGGAATTCGCTCGATTCGCATGACACATTCACGCCTTCAAGAGCCATTTACACTAAGCGTTTGTCATTATCGTTTTATTATTATCTTACCGATCGTAAAGTAATGTTGAAGACCCGGAACTACCTCTTACTCTCTATAATTTTTCGAAATCAAGAACATTTTATATAGCCTGTGACACCCGCGCAAGAATGCCGAATCGAATAACACCTTATTTAACAAAATCTGACCATTGGTTAAGGAGTTATGAGGGAACATAGATTCGGACATACTTACATACATACATACATACATAGGTACATACATACATACATACATACATACATACATACATACATACATACATACATACATACATACATACATACATACATACATACATACATACATACATACATACATACATACATACATACATACATACATACATACATACATACATACATACATACATACATACATACATACGAACTAAACACATTACCCTCCTTTTGGGCTTCGCCGCAGTCGGGTTAAAAGATAGGCACATCAAGGTTATTTCCATTTTCTATCTATTTAACTTCTTCAATTACTACATAGGTATCTATATTGGGGACTTTTTGGCATTAAGTCCGCCGCATTGTACGATTTTATTTTTTAAATTTAAGTGCAAATAAAAGTAATATACACCGTGCTCTTTTAATCGTCTTAGAGCCGAAGGCCCCTACCATAAGCATTGCTATTTTATTTATTATTTAACATTACTATTAATAAAATAAATAATGTAAGCTAGTTATAAAACACCTGTAACGAGCACGCGTGAGGTTCATTCACCCGCGACCGTGCGTTCAGTAGGTACATGTACTGAACGCACCAATTTCTACGACTCCTCTTTCTCTGTGCAATCTGCTCGACTGTGGAATGCTTTGCCAGAAGAAGTGCGAAAAGCAAAGTCCCTTCCTATCTTCAAAGGACTGGTGAAGTCTCACTATCTCGCTGAAGACGTGTAATGTTATTATGATTATCTACATAGTAATCATAGTAAGTTTTCGTTGTTGTTTGATTTCATATAAAATGTATGTATTATTATATTATAACTATATAATTATGTATGTTTGTATAATTTATATTTTAATAATATTATATATATGGCCTAGTTTATGTATTTTATTAAATATATATGAATATTAGTTGTAAGTCAATTTATGTACATATTCTTCCTGTATACTTCATGTACACCTACCTACCTACTCTCTTCATCTTTCAGTTCTATCCATCCCAAGGTTGTCTGGAAGAGATCGCTTTTAGCGATAAGACCGCCAATTGTATATGGCAATAGCTTAGATGTGTAAGCCTTTTTATGTATTTTGTTTTCTGGTGTGTACAATAAAGAGTTCTAATCTAATCTAATATATGTAGTCACTGAGTCAAGACATCCACTAACAGACCAATTCGAATCTTTCCTTCATACTTTTACGGGCTTAGGACCGTCCAAAACGTTTTACAATGTTAACTGCTTAGAGTGCCAAGCTTTTTCATATCTTTATATTCTTTTTAATGCTCTAACCCGTGCTAAGGACAATTTTAAAAACCTATTTAGAGGCTAAAAATTCCACCAATTCCGGGATTCAAACCCGCGACATCCGGCTATCCGTGCCAGCGCTCTTCCAACTGAGCTAATGGGCGACTCACCGGCATCAGTGAAATTTCGAACCTCTTTACAATATTCTCTGTATTATACAGGGCGTCCCAAAGTTTGGCCATGTTTTCGATTGGCATCATAAAAGTAGGGGTGTTTTTTTTTTTTAATTCGGTTCGATTTCCAGACAAGGCAAGTAATTTTTAGAAAATCTTTGAATGCAGAATTACTAACTTTTAATAAAAAAAATATTTAAAAAAATAAAAGAACCCGACTGCAGTGATAAATCAACTGAAAGGGAAAAAATAAGATAATTTTATTTTCGAATGCTAATGTCGAATCAGAAGAGTTCATGCTGCTTTACTTGAGGGACCAAATAATATAACATTATAAGCATTATTTGCTCAAACTGTTGCATTTATTATTTTATATATAAAATGATGCAGTCGGGACCCATTACTGTTTGTTTAAAGTCCTCTAATGGGTCCCGACTGCATCATTTTATATATAAAATAATAAATGCAACAGTTTGAGCAAATAATGCTTATAATGTTATATTATTTGGTCCCTCAAGTAAAGCAGCATGAACTCTTCTGATTCGACATTAGCATTCGAAAATAAAATTATCTTATTTTTTCCCTTTCAGTTGATTTATCACTGCAGTCGGGTTCTTTTATTTTTTTAAATATTTTTTTTATTTTTGACCTTTTAGTGACTCAGTAAAACGATACAATTTAAAGGTCCATCTGTTCTGTTTACATGCTTTAAATCGTTATATTATTTTATTTCCTAAATGAATTTTAGTTTATTGCTTTATTTTCTTTTGTTCGACAATGGACATGTCTCGGCAAATCATAAATATTTTTACTGATATACTTGTTTGATATAGTCATAGGTACCACCTGCCTGCATTAAAAAATTATGTCGTACGATATTTTTTAGCTAGTATAATGAATATGGTCTAATGGTGTTAAACTATCTAGAATATTTGCAAAGGAAACGACAGATTTTTTTCTTTATTATCCTTACATAAATTGTCTGTTTTTTATGTAGCCTAAAAACGCTCCACTGCACCTAGTTATTTAATGTTAACGATTGTAGGTGGGGACTGGAATAGTCACGAATTATCTCTTCGACCTGAACGGCGCTCAGCTTTCGACATCTCCAGAGTAGAATTCTTCGTGCTTGCATTGCTGGGCCCAGTCTTCGGTCTCGCTAATTACTTAGAATAAGGACTTTTAAATGGGAACATAAATGGTCTGAGCCTTCAGCCGCGGCCTGTTCAAAGGCGCGACAGGTTTCCTCCTAACAGCAACTTTAAGTAATTGTCGCGGCCTTCGGCCTTGGCATCAGCGTAAATAGAGCTCAGCATTTGGAATCGCCGTGGGAGTATTCCTCTAGCCCGCTTCACAGCCTTCGGCCGTGCCGCGACCTGTATTGAGCTCGGCCTTCAACCTCGTCGCGGCAAGTTTCCTCGCACCCGCATGATGGGGATCAGCCTTCGGCCTGGCGTAGTTATTTAGAGTTGTGGCATGGGCGTGGACACATACAAAATCTTGGTTTTCTGAATGCCAAAATATTACCGGTATTAAAATGAAACTATAACAAATTCATCTTGAGGTGGCCCCCTAAAGCATTGAAAAATTTTACTGAATATTTAGGTGTAGATAAGCAATCTTTGGTCTCACAAGTGAACAGGAAACCTTACACAAAATCATAATCTTATTTTCGGAGGAAACGAGATAAAATTTCGTTAAGATGAATAGAGCTAGAATTTTTTAAAATTTCATGGGTCCTACGATACGAGGTCACGGAGGACCCGTCTTCGGTTACCAGTGAGAGCGTTCAAATATTTTTTTATCATTTATTGTTTCTTCTTTGAACCCAGCTTGTCTGACTATGACCGCACAGGGGAAAAGGAGTTACATGCTACACTTTATATATTTTGTTCAGTTAGTTTTGGTCTAAGTGTCAGTAGGAAATTAATATCAGTGTTAAGAAATTAATTATTTTTTCTCAAACATGCTCGGAAATGTTTGTGTTATTACCATGAAATAAAGCCACAAAGTTTCTCTTTTATGGCTCCCGCCTCACTTTACTGGCCTAAGCCAGTAAAGTAAGTATGAAAATTCATTACCGACCGCTGCTCTAACTTTTTAAATTTACTTACTAAAATTAAACTGACCAAGGAAAAATTACATACAGCCAACCACCTACTAAGATATGTAAGCATACTTGCAAGATTAAAAAAAAACAATCTATGGTATTGGTTTTTGTGCGGTTAAACATGGTGCTCAAATATGTCAGTGTATTTAAAAAATAAAAAAAGCGGCAAACTAAACTATTATTCCTTAATTACCAAGTAATTATTTTAACATTAATATTTCCTCGCATTGTTTGAGAAAAGCACTATACAATCCTCGGCCGGAACAGGGATTGCAGGACTCGTTCTAGACGGCTTCGTCTACGACTCGGCCGTCTATCCCAAACTCGTCCAGCAATCCCTAACTTCTCGGCCTCTGCAGTAATGTATTATTACCCCCTATGAGGTTGATATTTCTTAAATTAATAAGATAAACGAATGGCGTAGAAAGAAATAAACACTTTATAGGCATTATTTCTTTCAGCACTTATACCGTTTCTATAGAAGGTTTTTTTACATGTAGAGCAAAGCTGATATTATGTAAATTTATACATGTACTAGAATAAATATATGCCAGCGCCATGTAGTGGCTAAAAGGGGTACTGAAGGACAGGGTTTCAGCAGAGAAGAAGAGAAACGTTGTTTCAGCACGACAGCACGTTATTAGGGATCTATTTATTGAAGCAATATGAAACTTACTAAGGATTACGGATTACTAACTGTACTACTCGCACCACAGCGCAAAGCGAGGTATATTACCTACGTCACTAGTCGTGCCAATTATTAGTGGTCAGTCAGTATTGGTCGAAGTGATTGGTCGAGTGCTCAAATACTATCCAATTTGGTTTAATATTATGTAGAACACAAACAGCGCCATCTGTGGTTGGGTAGAGGAACTAATGCTACAGTACTTTAATTACTTAGAAATGAATATTATTTGTGTTGCGTTTGTTCTCTATTAATGCTGATTTTATGTAATCAACGACACCCGCAAAATTCTCTTTTAAATACTTTGCACGTGTTAGGCGTAGTTAAACACAATTATATTTTTTAATTGAATGAATGATCTAGAAGGATCAAACCACTTTATAGGAATTATTTCTTTCCGCATTTGTACCGATTCTATAAATGGTTTGTTTACATGTGGACCAAAGCCGAAATTATGTATACACATGTATTAGAATAAATAAAATATAGCAGCGCCATCAAGTGGCTAAAAGTGGTACTTTAATTGCTTAGAAGTAAATGTTATTTTTTGTTCCGTTGGTTCTCTATTAATGCTGATTTTATGTAACCTACGTCATCCGCAAAATTCTGTTTTAAATATTTCACACCTGTTAGGGGTAGTTCAATAAAATTAGTATTCGAATTCAATAAACTAAATATAACAGCGCCATCTAGTGGCTCCTAGCTGTACTTTAACGAAGCTTCTTAACGAATTTTATTTTTCGTCACGGTTCTGATCGCATAATTATGATTTTATATAGCCTATGACACCCGCGCAAGGATGCCGAATCGAATGACACCTTGTTTAACAAAATCTGACTATTGGTTAAGGAGTTATGAGGGAACATAGAATCGGACATACTTACATACATACATACATACATACATACATACGCACTAAACACATTACCCTCCTTTTGGGCTTCGCTGCAGTCGGGTAAAAATAACATAAAGTCTTCTTTCAGCAAAATACCCTATCTACGATATTTTAGGTACTTTCCATTCATGGCCCATAACTTTAGGACGCCCTGTATACAGGCAGCGACATCTGGCTGAATAATTTGCATCACTTGCAGTCCCGAGTACCTACTTTGCAGTTATACAGGGTGTCTCATTCAAATCGGTCAGTATGGGAAAGTCTGAAACTATAAGACATACGAAGATCTGTTCTGAGGAACCATGTCATCGATTTTAATACCAAGAAAAACTGCATTCATACATGTTAAAAAACATCTGTACTCCGTTCGGGAATCGAATTCGGTGGTTTTGAAAAAAAAACCTACACTATTTCTATTTAGATATCGATTGTGTAGGTCTTAAGCAGTAAATGTCTGTATGAAACATGATGTCTAAAAGGAATAAAATGCATTGTTTTCACATACTTTAATTTATTTTAGTAGGTGCTCGAAGTGACCGCCGCCTTTTTCAATACAATATTCAATACGTTTAGGTAACGATCTTAATCTTTAAATAAGTATCTACATACTTATTTTAACCCTTAATCGGCCATGGCTCCAATCAAGTAAATTGTTTTATATTAGAATATTGTTTTCTTAAAATTAAATAAAAACACAAAATCAAAATTATTGAATGTTGGGAAGTGTTTTTTTTTTACGATGGGAAATAATTTTCCTATAAGCGTTAAGGGTTTTTTTTTGTGGGAAATAATTTTCCTATATCCAGTAACATATATGTGGGAAATAAAGTCCCACTTGACTAGCTATTGCCTTCTGTTTCACTCGTTGATTTATTTTTAGGTAATAAAATTAAAAGTCCGGAGGGAAATCTTAAGTACCCTATTTAGAGGCTAAAAATTCCACCCATGCCGGAATTTGAACCCGCGACCTCTGGTTATCCGTGCCAGCGCATTTGATGTTTGTACGTGTTTGTTTCGAACTACAAATGCAACACCTTTTGTATGTGCTCTTTTTAATAGGCATATGCAGACCTACATTCCTGAGGCGTATCTCGTTTGGTACGCCGAAATTTTCACCTTCTTTTATTTTTAAGAGATATTGATTGGTGTTTTCTGGAGTATTAACTGTGACAGGTCCGACAAGTTGTCAACAATTGTTTTTAACTACTTATCCTCAACTTTTTTTCTTCTTTTTAGGTGGCACCATTGACTGTAATATAGAAAAAACAGACAAACTTTTTTTATATATTAATATTTATTAGTTGTCCTAAACAGTTATAGGGAAATATATTCCCACTTAAATACTTTCATAAACGGCCACAGGGAAATAGTTTCCCACTTTTTTGAATGAGAAAAAAATAGTAATGCAACAACTTACACACATTGTTTTCATTACCATACAAACCAACACATATCTAGCAAAAACAACCAAAAACCATTAAATACTTACAGGATTTTTTCTTGATGTAGTACCAAAAATAGACTCAAATTCGGGGAGCAAATGTACGTGAAAAATTAACGGTTGTTTTTGAATACCGATTGACATGCAGCGATGACGTTTAGGAATAAGTGTTGCCATAAAATACATAAGAAAAGTATCGATCTAAAGATGCGTTCAATTTATTTAAGTTTGCCACCAATAGAAAAATAATAAAAAATTGGTTAGTGGTCACATTTGTGGTGGGAAATAATTGTCCTATGGCCGATTAAGGGTTAAGTGGGCTTTTCAATTGATTGTTAGTGTTTGATTAATAGAAGTTTTTTTTTTTCAAAACAACCGGGTTCGATTCCCGAACGGAGTACAGATGTTGTTTTAAAATGTATAAATGCAGTTTTTCTTGTTATTAAAATCGATGACATGGTTCCTCAGAACAGATCTTCGTATGTCTTATAGTTTAAGACTTTCCCATACTGACCGATTTGAATGAGACACCCTGTATAGGTTTTAACATCGGAATGATATCACTGTACCCACATGATTATATTCTTTTTAATGCACTAACCCGTGCTAAGGACCATTTTAAAAACCTATTTAGAAGCTAAAAATTCCACCCATGCCGGGATTCAGTTGGAAGAGCGCTGGCACGGATAGCCTTGGATAGGATAGCCAATCCCGGCATGGATGGAATTTTTAGCCTGTAAATAGGATTTTAAATTGTTTTCTAATTCGGTTCTAAGACGATTGAAATAGCGCGGTGTATAAATATTGTACTTTTTTATGTGCATAAGAGTAGGTAATAAAAATAATTTGAAGAATCACTTGTATTTTAGAAATACCTACCCCGTGGGAAAGGATTCACCCCCATCATAAAAAATCAGTTTACGGGCTAGTCTATTACTATTTGGACAACGTTAAAGGAAACGCATAGTGTAAAGAGCTTTTTTTCTCTTTGTGACGAGCGAGCGAGGCGAGACGAGACTCAGTTGGCGTGGCGTACCGCGCCGGGCGGCGATAACTTTGTATAGTCGTGGTTGGTTCAGTCGCGTGGTGCCCGCATTGTCTTGCGTGTAGCTGCAGAACTGCAGTCATAAATATTGGCATTTGGCAAATTGCCAGTGGTGGAGAAGCGCAATTAAGCGCATGCGCAGGCTAATTTAGAGCTTATAGTTTTTGGTCATAATAAGTTGGCACTATGGCAGATGGAGGAGGGCTTATCCGGATGTCAGCCGTCGAAATACAACAAGAATACTACGAGGCCGTCGGTGTCGTGGACTGGGAATTGTAAGATATTCAAACATTTTGTTTCACCAAAAAGCGGTTCGCTAAATTAGTAAACGCGAACCGCTTCATGATTGAAGATAAAATCTAAGCCTGATTTTATTTAATCAGATTCAGATTGCCATTTTAAATGTCTACGTGTAATGGCCCCCCCAACTTTACCCACCAACCCCAAGTTGATATAAATAAACGTCATATAATCTGACCTTATAATAAATTCCTGCGTGGCGTTATTTCAAAGTTCACAACATAACTTTGTATAGACGTCACAATCTGACATTAAAATTACGTCATTAATACGTCCTATTTACCTACGTCAGCAATAGGGTCGTCATTACAAGACCTTATATTGACGTCGTTATGGCGTAGGTACACTGGTGACTAAAAAAAAAAGACAGAACTTTGACGTCAAAATGACCTTGAAATGCGAACGCCATTTAAACGTTCGCAACATCACTGACCTTATTCCTATTTACGCAAACATTGGTGACAAGTTCGCGACCGACCCTAAAATTACCGATAAAAACGTCACTTTACGTCTGCGACGTCTTTTTGCTACTGTGCCCTTGGGTATGTTTAGCTAATTACTTTCCTATACATTGTATTGGGGTAGGAAAGTACATAAACTTGTCCATATTACCTACGTGGGATACATAAAGAATAGCAAAAATAAAAAAAGTGTTTTTTATATAGGTACGTGTTACAGAAGTATAGGTACCTACCTACCATTTTTTTTAATTAAATCTTTTCACAGTACGCTCTACCAGCGCATACCTGGGGCATTATTACGTAAGTATCCACTGCGTTGCGTGACGTCGATTTTTACTTTTTTTAAGCTACTCCGGCTGTCAAATGCATACATTTATTGACTCTTACTAGTCGTTTAAATGCTTCACTCGACAGAGTGGAGTGCTACGTAATGGGAGGGCTGCTCTGTCTCTCGTTGTACAACCTATACCCTATTTATTGAAGCTTGAGACAAAAGGTAAACACAGAAATAGTGATTCTCAAAGTTTTATCGGAAGAAACAGCACGCTCGCGTCAACAAGTTGGGAGAATGAAAATGGCGGTTATAATCCGAACGAAAATAAAATAGCATCTTTCAAATTAGAACGTTTGCATTACATTACATCTTTTATGACCTGTGTTATTATAATACGGTCAAAATTTGAAGCGCTGACTTTTTGGGTTATTTATAGTGCCACAATTCTATTAAAAAGTTATGTAGGTAGGTACTAAAATAAAATTTATATAAAATGCATTATTTACCAAAATATGAAAAGATATTTATTTTTTTCAAACCTATAATATATTTTTACGATACTTTTAACAATCAATGTCAATTTTTTTAATTTTATTTCTGATTAGGTAATAACAAACTTGCCATAATAAATTACCCTTTCTATTGTTTGTTTACCTTTTGTCTCAAGCTTCAATGAATAGGGTATAGTGCCGGCACAGATTCAGCGCCACGCGTGCACGTCAAGGGGTAGCAGTAACTTAGCAGAAACCTTCGACAATAATGTTGTCCTGCTTTCGCTAACCAACCTTTCATAAGAAAAAAAGAGATGACACTACGTTTATCAATGCACCGATTTCAAGGTGCGTACATGCCCTACTGTCAAACGCTAACGACTAGGGATGGGCCTAACTCTCCATCGATATCGATAGAAACGTTGAAAAATTAAAACGAATTAATTGTACTGTATCTTTATAATTATGTTTTGTTAGTTTTTTTCCTGGTGTGCAATAAATAATGTTCTTATCTTATCTTAAATAATGTAATAAATTAAAATAAATTGTATTGTATACAATTATTTTCAATCATGTTTTATCAAAATAAGTAACAATAAATTAAAAAGCGACACTTTTTCACACAAAATAGCTTATTTATAATTATATTCGTCAACTTCAACACAATGCTCTGTCTCGAATTTCTTGCTAAAGGCCTATGCTTCAGAAAAAAATCCGTGACGACGTATTATATTGACGTTACGTTTCTTCTTCACATTTAGTAAAAATAAGTTATCGAAACTTAATACTCATGTTTATCTTGCAATAAAATTCGAAAAGGAAAATACTTTTTCGGCCGCAATCTGTCGCTAAAAGTTGCCAGCAAACCTTATTTGATAATCACAATATTATATTGCAAGTAATAATTCAGTAATTCGATGCACGCAGTAATTTAATGTGTCATGTAAGGAATTCTGATATTTAAATAAGTTTCGTTGACAGATTTTTTTTAGACAACAGATAGCCCTATCTGTTGTCTAAAAAAAACAACAGATAGGGCTGGTCATCAACGAAGGAATTTTCGAACGGATGACTATACTACGTCAGTCTTCAGTAAATTTGATCAAGAAAGAAGAATATGACCGTGGCATTGGCAGATAACAGACATTTTTGCTAAATTCCCATGTTCAGTACTGACCTGAAAACAAAAAGAAACTTTTAATAAAGGCGTACCTACAAAAACGAGCTACTTAAATAATAAAATGTTCCACTTTTAAACACTTTCGTTTTAGATCTCTTTAATTACCTATAAAGAGATCTAAAACGAAAGATCTATTTATAGGTCTCTAATATACCTATACGACATAATTTATTAATTGTGAAACTAACAGCTTTGATTTCATTCATTTAACATTTTATTTTTACCTTTCAACCTTTCTTAATCCATCTATCTATGATTTACACTTTTGGAGAGATGGTTTTTTTGTGGGAAAGTCTATGGTAGTTTGTATTGTTGTTGGGTACGATTTAAATTCAGGACAAACATAAAACAGCTGATGGGGTTTGGAAAACCAATTGTTTACTCGTAAAAGTCTAAATATAAGCAACATCGTGATGTGGGAATTTAGGGCCTGTTTTTTGATATTATCAATTCTCACATCACACTGTTTATTTATTATGATTTAGAAATACTGAAATAAAGATTAATTATTAAATGGATGAAGGCACCACTCGGACGCTGTGGTGCCTGGTACACTGTCTGGATGTAGAAGACTACTAAGGAAGTATGATAAAAAAAAATTTTGTAAACTTTCGTAGTTATTCTCGTTATGCTCGAATACAAAATAAACTCTGGGGAACATCCTATTTTGTAAAGACATGCCATAAGTGTATATGAAAAGGTAGCGACAAATATTCTGTAATATTCTGTAAATATCTGTAAATATTGTAAATATTATTGTAAATATGTTGTAAATATTCTGGGGCTGTAAGTAATGCAATTTGCTTAAGTCAGATGTCGCTGCCTGTACGTAATACAGAGAATATTGTAAAGAGGTTCGAAATTTCACTGATGCCGTGAGTCGCCCATTGGCTCAATTGGTAGAGCGCTGGTACGGATAGCCAGAGGTTGCGGGTTTGAATCCCGGCATGGGTGAAATTTTTAGCCTCTAAATAGGTTTTTAAATTTGTTCCTTAGCACGGGTTAGTGCATTAAAAATAAAAATAGTGTAATCATGTGGGTACAGTGATATCGTTCCGATGTTAAAACCTAACTGCAAAGTAGGTAGTCGGGGCTGTAAGTAATGCAATTTGCTTAAGTCAGATGTCGCTGCCTGTACGTAATACAGAGAATATTGTAAAGAGGTTCGAAATTTCACCGATGCCGTGAGTCGCCCATTGGCTCAATTGGTAGAGCGCTGGTACGGATAGCCAGAGGTTGCGGGTTCGAATCCCGGCATGGGTGAAATTTTTAGCCTCTAAATAGGTTTTTAAATTTGTTCCTTAGCACGGGTTAGTGCATTAAAAATAAAAATAGTGTAATCATGTGGGTACACTGATATCGTTCCGATGTTAAAACCTAACTGCAAAGTAGGTAGTCGGGGCTGTAAGTAATGCAATTTGCTTAAGTCAGATGTCGCTGCCTGTACGTAATACAGAGAATATTGTAAAGAGGTTCGAAATTTCACTGATGCCGTGAGTCGCCCATTGGCTCAATTGGTAGAGCGCTGGTACGGATAGCCAGAGGTTGCGGGTTCGATTCCCGGCATGGGTGAAATTTTTAGCCTCTAAATAGGTTTTTAAATTTGTTCCTTAGCACGGGTTAGTGCATTAAAAATAAAAATAGTGTAATCATGTGGGTACAGTGATATCGTTCCGATGTTAAAACCTAACTGCAAAGTAGGTAGTCGGGGCTGTAAGTAATGCAATTTGCTTAAGTCAGATGTCGCTGCCTGTACGTAATACAGAGAATATTGTAAAGAGGTTCGAAATTTCACCGATGCCGTGAGTCGCCCATTGGCTCAATTGGTAGAGCGCTGGTACGGATAGCCAGAGGTTGCGGGTACGAATCCCGGCATGGGTGAAATTTTTAGCCTCTAAATAGGTTTTTAAATTTGTTCCTTAGCACGGGTTAGTGCATTAAAAATAAAAATAGTGTAATCATGTGGGTACAGTGATATCGTTCCGATGTTAAAACCTAACTGCAAAGTAGGTAGTCGGGGCTGTAAGTAATGCAATTTGCTTAAGTCAGATGTCGCTGCCTGTACGTAATACAGAGAATATTGTAAAGAGGTTCGAAATTTCACCGATGCCGTGAGTCGCCCATTGGCTCAATTGGTAGAGCGCTGGTACGGATAGCCAGAGGTTGCGGGTTCGAATCCCGGCATGGGTGAAATTTTTTAGGGACAAATAAAACAAATTTAAAAACATATTTAGAGGCTAAAAATTTCACCCATGCCGGGGTTCGAACCCGCAACCTCTGGCTATCCGTACCAGCGCTCTACCAATTGAGCCAATGGGCGACTCACGGCATCAGTGAAATTTCGAACCTCTTTACAATATTCTCTGTATTACGTACACCATTGTACAGTCGCCCATTGGCTCAATTGGTAGAGCGCTGGTACGGATAGCCAGAGGTTGCGGGTTCGAACTCCGGCATGGGTGAAATTTTTAGCCTCTAAATAGGTTTTTAAATTTATTCCTTAGCACGGGTTAGTGCATTAAAAATAAAAATAGTGTAATCATGTGGGTACAGTGATATCGTTCCGATGTTAAAACCTAACTGCAAAGTAGGTAGTCGGGGCTGTAAGTAATGCAATTTGCTTAAGTCAGATGTCGCTGCCTGTACGTAATACAGAGAATATTGTAAAGAGGTTCGAAATTTCACCGATGCCGTGAGTCGCCCATTGGCTCAATTGGTAGAGCGCTGGTACGGATAGCCAGAGGTTGCGGGTTCAAATCCCGGCATGGGTGAAATTTTTAGCCTCTAAATAGGTTTTTAAATTTGTTCCTTAGCACGGGTTAGTGCATTAAAAATAAAAATAGTGTAATCATGTGGGTACAGTGATATCGTTCCGATGTTAAAACCTAACTGCAAAGTAGGTAGTCGGGGCTGTAAGTAATGCAATTTGCTTAAGTCAGATGTCGCTGCCTGTACGTAATACAGAGAATATTGTAAAGAGGTTCGAAATTTCACTGATGCCGTGAGTCGCCCATTGGCTCAATTGGTAGAGCGCTGGTACGGATAGCCAGAGGTTGCGGGTTCGAATCCCGGCATGGGTGAAATTTTTAGCCTCTAAATAGGTTTTTAAATTTGTTCCTTAGCACGGGTTAGTGCATTAAAAATAAAAATAGTGTAATCATGTGGGTACAGTGATATCGTTCCGATGTTAAAACCTAACTGCAAAGTAGGTAGTCGGGGCTGTAAGTAATGCAATTTGCTTATGTCAGATGTCGCTGCCTGTACGTAATACAGAGAATATTGTAAAGAGGTTCGAAATTTCACTGATGCCGTGAGTCGCCCATTGGCTCAATTGATAGAGCGCTGGTACGAATAGCCAGAGGTTGCGGGTTCGAATCCCGGCATGGGTGAAATTTTTAGCCTCTAAATAGGTTTTTAAATTTGTTCCTTAGCACGGGTTAGTGCATTAAAAATAAAAATAAAAAACTAATATTTGTACGCCGCGAGGCAAAATATGGCGGACATTTTTTTTATCTTAACCACCTGCATGTAAACACCCATATTTGACTAATAAAGGCACCTTGTTTGTATGACACAAATCATCCAGACTTTTCAAAAAAGACATGAGAGAGTTATTATAGAGAGAATAATATTGCCAAGGAATGGAGCGAATAGTTGCGTCGCAGCATGCGGTGGGGGCCTATGTTTGTCTCAACTACCCTGCCCTGTACTGAACTGTGCTGCTGCTGCGTCGTCCGCGTCGCAGCAGCATGCGCCCAGCCTACAATTTTCATGCGTCTCAACCAGTTTTCGAAACTCTTTTTCCACGTTTACAGCCTGTTCGAAGGCTTAAGTACAGTACAGTGCATCTTCCGGCTCATGATTTGAACACGCCCGAGACGAGTCTGCTTCCCGCTGCATATTATCGCGGCACCGTTTCATCCGGCCTGTTTCTGAGCGTCCGGTGAAATTATGCGGCATCCAGCGTAAAAATATCCTCTTCACGCGAAGACGTTTAGAATCTCGTGAAGTCTTTCCGATCCAATCTGCAGTAGGTATGTGCTGCATCATTTGTTTTTGACTCGTCAATTGTCTCGGACCAAAGCACGTTTTCTTCCGTAACAGCCATCAAGGGCGACAACGATTTTTTTAAATTGACTTTTACCTATTTTTACTTTTAAATAATCGTAATTTTCGATAATAGATTATTATTTGTTTCGTATCGATATCCGGAATCCATCTTTGAGTGAAGCCTCTGCTTTTCTGTCGATTGAGTGTCTAGCCAACTTCCTCTCCCCGACGGTGGCGCCACCTACCTTGTTGGGCGATCTGTCATGGTGCCAAACTGACAACTTTTCGAACGGTTTTTAGTCATTATAGCGTCGTTTTTCGCGTCGTGAACATCGTTCTAGCTAACGAAAAACTGTTGAATTTTACAGTGTTAAAATAAAAATTAAATTCCTCTCTCTAAATAAAATGGAGAACGAGAACAGTAATGGTGAAAGTGTGATTTCGGTTGAGAAAAATACTCAAAAAAGTGATGATCGTGGTTCAAAAAAAAACGAAAGCGTTCTCCTTCTCCGAGTTCGAGCAGCGAGGGATCTACGACATCGAGCAACGCCTCCAGCTCCAGCAAAGAAAGGGTTCGTAAAACAAAACGGACCAAACATGTGAGTGAATTTTTCAATTTGAATTTTTGTCGCAACAAGTGGCCTTTTTGACCAACATGATAACGCAAAATACTGCTAGAGATAGTGTTGGCGCCGACGGTGTGGCAGTTTCATCAACTAATACCGCTGTAACCCTAAATGATCTTGATTTACGCCGCCCTACGGGTAGCACGGAAAAACCTCAGCTTGTACTATCGGATCTTTCCACAACAGTCAAAGACCCTGTTTTTGTGAAATCTAATGACCAGCGCCTCGCAAAATTAGCGCAATTGCAACGTTTCAATTGTGACGATTGGTATGCTATACGTTTTTCCGAAACACAGAAAAAATATTTGTCTACCCCCGGTTTTGTCGAACTAAATGTGAACGATGAACTGAAGCGGTTCGAGGCGGCTGCCGTACGCGAGGACCCCCGAATGCATCTTTTAGAGCGTACTTTTGCTGCCTTGTCAAACGGAAGAATCCCAAAAAGAAGAATTACAATTGGCCTTACAAACACTCGTTGATTGGTCGAGCGATTCTAAGATAAATCTCACGTCATCATCGCTATTCGAAAAAAATTCAGGAACTTTTTTCAAAAACTTCTACGTATAGCAACGTTTCCGACGATTTATTACAAATAGTTTGTGGAAGGCGTGCTGATCTTGTTACATTGCGCCGAGAGGCCTTGTTACGTCAAATACCGGACGAATTTCATCGCGATGTCTTGCAAAAGCTCTAACTTACTATTTGAATGCGAAGCAATGCAAACTTACTTGCAAAAAATTGGGGGGGTCGAAAAGTTAATTGCGCAATCCCGATCGGTTCAACAGCAATACAAAGAGAAGTTTTATGCAAATTCAAAGCCATCCACTAGTAAACAAAACGATAACTTCTTTCGTCAAGGAAAAAACACCAAAAAAGAGCAGCGTGCGCCGCAAGCGACTCATAAGCCTAATCGAGGAAAAGGCGGCAACGACAAGCGAACCTCAAAAGGAAAAAAGCCCCGATCCCGTACACCTCTTAAAAATAAACACCGCGAATGACTCTCAAAGCTTTCAGGGTGGTTGTCTAAGGCGATTTCAGGGGGTGTGGAGAAATCTAGGAGCTCCAATAGAAATATGCAAATTGTTAGTCGGCACGCGGATTCCTTTTATGCTAAAACCACCCTTGATATTTCCCAATTCATGGACCATGCAAAATTATCAGACCAAACAGTCCCCTCATATGAACCTGCAAATAGAGAGTATGCTAGCGTCGGGAGTACTGGAGGACGCAGAACTGACGCCGAGCTATTTGTCAACGTTCTTTCTGACTCCGAAACCCGATGGTACACACCGGCCTATCTTCAACCTCAAGCAGCTCAACAGGTTCGTAAAGACCAAGTCATTCCAGCTATTCAGCCATTTCCGAGTACCAAGTTTCCTTCAGCACCTGGATTGGATGGTAAAGGTCGACCTCAGCCAAGCTTATTTTCACCTGCCTATAGCACACGAACATCGCAGGTTTTTGAGGCTAGTTTACAATCGTCGCTTACTACAAATGACCTGCTTGCCTTTCGGCCTGTCTTCGGCGCCAAAGACCTTTGCCTCTCTCACCAATTGGATAGCGGAGCACCTGAGATCGCGTGGCATCAGGTGTGTAGTCTACCTGGACGACTTTTTGTTAGCAAGCCAGTCTCAACACGAACTACGCAACAACATAGCGTTCACCATCAACCTGCTGCGCGATCTTGGCTGGACCATAAACTTCGCCAAGTCTGTGCTGGTTCCGACTCGCTGCCTCGAGTTTCTGGGCATAACATGGGACACAAAACGCAACGCAAAGTCCTTGTCGGAACCAAAGTGCCTAACGCTACGCAAAGCACTTCAGCACCAGTTGCGGAAAGGCAGTTGGTCCCTCAGACAGTACCAATCGCTAATGGGGAGCCTCAACTTCGCCACGTTCGTGACCCGGCGGGGACGGCTACACTGTCGAACAATGCAATACTACAGTCGACAGCTGCCAAAGCACCACCCATACCGACAAGTAAGCATCCCACAACCAGTCCTTTCAGAGATGCAGTGGTGGCTCAGCACATTAGGGAGCTCAATGCCTATACACACAGGACCAGTCACCCATCTTCTAACGACAGACGCGTCCGACTTCGGATGGGGCGCACAGCTCGGCGACGAAAACATCGCAGGTACATGGCTAAGAAATCAAAAAACATGGCATGCGAACAGAAAAGAGATGTTTGCAGTTTTCGCAGCGATTCGTCAAGAAGAACATCAACTTCAGAACGCTCAGATACTCCTCCAGACAGACAACCGCACTGTAGTCGCCTACATAAACAAAGAAGGCGGGACCAAGTCAAAAAGATTACTCAAGCAGACTCGGGAGCTTCTTGCGGTACTCGATCATTGGAATATTTCTCTGACAGCTCAGTACTTCCCAGGCCGATTCAATGCAGAGGTAGACGCGTTATCTCGCGGCAAGTCCTGTCCAGAATGGCACCTTACTCCGAAAGCAACAAGCGTGATATTTCAGATATGGGGCGAGCCGGAAGTGGATCTTTTCGCATCTCGGACAGCCCATGTGGTAGCAAGGTATGTATCAGTAGACCCGAAGGATCATCAAGCTCTGTCGCACAATGCGTTTTGCCACCAGTGGAACTACGAACTGGCATGGCTATTCCCTCCACCCAACTTGATACCACGCGTGTTGTCCCACCTGAACCTAGCCAGCGGTCATTATATTCTGATAGCCCCCAAGTGGAAGAAAGTCTTTTGGCAGGCAGACCTACAACGACGTGCACTCCGACCCCCATATCAGATTCCAGCGCTGGCCCAAGTACTAGTAGACACGAGGACGGGTTGCCATCCACCGGAAATACAAAACCTATGTCTGGAGGCATGGTTGATTTTGGGTGGCAAGGTTTAGTGGACAGTTGGACTGAGTCGGAACGTAATCTTCTAATGTCAAGTTGGCGACCATCTACCATAAACACTTACAAACCGGCATGGAGCAGATGGAAAACATGGTGTCATAGCCAGTCCATTGACTATAAAAATCCTAAGGCTGAACAAGTTGCACGTTACTTAGCACATCTACATAATGACGCAGGTTTAGCTTATAGAACTATTTTGGTGCACAAATCGGTGATCGCTACTTTCAGTAATGTAAATACTGATGTCGATTTTTCTTCAAACTTTTTTATCAAACATATTCTCAAAGCAATAGCTGCAGCAAAACAACAACTTGCTAAACCACCGATTTGGAACCAAAAAGTACTGTTGCAATATTTATGTGATCATTCCCCTGCCGAAAATAATAGATGCAAGAAGTAATACCTTATTACTTCTTGCATCTGGGCGCAGAGTGCACGATCTCACTCTTCTAAATATCGAGCCTGGCTTTATGGACGAAGGTGAGTCAATTGTATTTTGGCCCACATATGGTTCCAAGACCGACAATGCCAGCTATAGACAGTCTGGATGGAGGTTGCGGGAGCACCCGGATAGGAACCTTAATGTCGTCTATTGAATTAGGCTATTATTGCCCTTGTCAGAGTCGCGCAGAGAAAGTGGTAAGTTTAAAGAACTTTTTATCACAGCCAGAGGTGACCCGAAACCTGCATCCAGAACTGTCTTGGGTGGCTGGATAAAATCTTTGCTTCGAGAAGCAGGTATTGAGACATCTCCAGGCTCTTTGCGCTCAGCTGTTGCCTCACTTAATTGGCTGGGAAATTTTCCAATAGATCAAATATTGTCCACCGGTAATTGGAAACGAGAGCATACATTTAGAAATTTTTATCAAAGAGAATTAATTGAAACTAATACGATTAGAAATGATTTGACGTCCTTATCAAATTATTTCGATGCCGCTCGGTAAATCATTGTTTTTACAAAATTGTCTATCAAATTACAGACAATATTTTTGTTTTATTTGAATATACCTAGTAATTATTGTTGTTTGAACCAATACGTACATGCAAATTATTGATGTTAATATTCAATTAGATTTATTTTCGTTGATTAAACATGATTTTCTTTTCATATCCTCTTTATCTCACACATTATAGCGTTTTCTAAACTTTTCTTACACCAGGAGATATCAAACATGTCACTCAAAGATGGATTCCGGATATCGATACGAAACAAATAATAGAGAGTTTTACCTAAAAATAAAACATACCTATTATTTTTTCTTGAGATATCCGGAATCCAGGTAAGTTCTACCTGGTGCATCTTGAGCTTTATAATGACTAAAAACCGTTCGAAAAGTTGTCAGTTTGGCACCATGACAGATCGCCCAACAAGGTAGGTGGCGCCACCGTCGGGGAGAGGAAGTTGGCTAGACACTCAATCGACAGAAAAGCAGAGGCTTCACTCAAAGATGGATTCCGGATATCTCAAGAAAAAATAATAGGTATGTTTTATTTTTAGGTAAAACTCTCTATAACTGACCAGTCCCTCATATAAAAATAGAACTGATTTAAAGCTATGCATTGTTTTTCTTTGCGGGATCGAATCCGAAACCAAGTAATTCGTCAGAGAACTAAAGTGATCGACATAGCTCAACGGATTAACAAACTGAAGTGGCAGTGGGTGGGTCATATTTGCCACAGCACCGATAACAGTTGGGGATAGACTTATAGGGAAGAGCGGGTGATCGTGCTCTTCCACTATAAAGGGAAAATTCCCGCCAGGCAGATCGTATGCCTGGGGACGGCCGGTCCAACTATTGTTAGTCGGACGTTATATTTATGCTATGTCATTGAAACACTTTGATTGCGCGATGCAGGAATATTGGAGTTTGTAGTGCCCGCGCAGAGTTGACATGTGCTCGCCACAGACCGGTGGAGACCGCAAATCAGCAAACGTAGCGTAGCACGCCCCGTGACCAGGTGGAGCGACGATATTAGCAAAGCGGTGGACAGTGACTGAAAGGGACTCTTCCTTCCCGAAGATCGGGCTCAGTCGCGTGTCTTGGGAGAGGCACACGTCCAGCAGTAAACTGACACCGGCTGATTATGATGATGATCTTCAGTTACTCATAGCTAAATAAACACTTTTCGCAATACTTTCTGAGTTTCCTGGTAATTCCTGGAGATAAGGAGACCTACATTACGAGGTTCGAACTAACATGTAATATTCGATCTGCTGACTGCACCTACAGTTGATAGCACATAAACTCTCATGCGTGCACTCTACTCAATTGCGTTACCCTATTACTAGTATTTTTTAACAAAAAAATTTGAATTTACCTTTACAGGTTCAAAAAGAGCGAAAGAAGATATTTGTTGCAAAAAATTGCAATAGCTCTATGTGGACCACCAAAAAAGGAAGGCGACCTTGTGGACGACACCAGCGAAGTCAAGCTCAAAGGGTACGACGCTAAGGATGAGGAGCAGACCATGATCGTTTTTAACAAGATCTGCGAGCAAGGTAGAAAAGAAAATTTAAAGCCTGGCCCGCTATTCATAAAATTTATGATTAATTTTTATTTAATAATTTAAATGTAAAAAAAAATAAAATTAATCTGCATTTGTGTGTGATGATGATGTTATTATTTAATAAAATTATCACACACAAATGCCGTCGTCGCGCCTAACTCTTAATGAAGAGCAAATTGTTGTGCACCTGAAGTTTTCTGTAACTAAGTAAACATATTTAAATATTTAACATAGGTAGCAATTTTGATTCTAAGGCTGACATTCAGAGACGAAAACCAAGCAAAGACAGGTCTTACAAATGTCCAAATTACGTACATTTTGACATTTCTGAGACCGGTCTTAGCTTCAGTTTTCGTCTCTGAATGTCAGCCTAAGCGTCGTTGTTCTTTTCTTTCTTTTAGGCGCTGGATCTAAACTATATTGATATTTTGGTTTCCACAATAGCTACGGGTGCGGAGTTTTAAAAATATGAAGGAAGCAAATCGATGAGATATTCAGTAATTCCACGAAAGTTTGGTGATATGGCTAGGTGACAGGTCAACCTGACGTCAGGATGTACGGTCACCCTTAAATGTTGTTTCTCTTCTAAAATATGATGGAAGAAATTCTCTACATAGAGGAAACAAATAGAAGCAACAGGGCATTAAATATTCATCACAATTTCATCACGATAATACGCGTAGTGACGGGTCATTCTGACGCTGGCGGTTTTTCGATGAGTTCCATTAGGCTTTTAGACAAACTGCATTTGGTGTGGGTTCAAATCCCGTCCGTAGGTACTTTAATTAAATAGAAAAGACAACACATTGTAAATTTTAATTAAATGCCAAATTATTATCTTTTCAGAAAAATATTCACATAACAATGAGAACATTCTCGTATCTGTCTTACGCGTGGTGTGTGTATCACCGACAGAGGTCATCCCTTTTTACAAGCCCGACCCAAAGGACTATTGGCTGGACCTTCACGATAAAAAGGGAGAGGATGTAACTATTTGCATATTTCACATTTTCGCTATCAGGAAATGCGTTTCGCCAAAGAGCGGTAAGTGGTGGCTGAGGTGAGATACCTAATTAAGTAAGTATCTCACCTCGATTAGGTATCTCACTTCATCTAGGTGAAAAACCTAACTATCCAATGAGTCCTAATAACTCTGAGGAAGACCCCTCAAAGTGAATTTTTTGGAATAAGTCCTAGACTCATTTTCAATACCTACATATTTTCAATACACAGTTTCTGTGATTTCGAAGATAATACCTACTTTGATTTGATTAAGGACATGGGGAGTTACAAAATGCGTTGATGGGGACATGGAAGTTGTTAAGAATATTCTATTACTGTTCGTACCAGAGCACAAGATATTATAATTGGCAGCCTTATGCAAATAGAAATTAACAATAATCCAGGTGATCCTGAGAACTCCGAACCCTTACAGCCTACTAGCGGAATTGACAAACGTTGTTTTGCCATTATTAATTAGCTGGCGACCTATTCTCAGTTATACCAAATATATACAAAACATAAAAGTCCGTGCAGCCGTTTTGAAGGAGGTCGGTAACAAACACTGACACGAGATTTCTACTTACTTGTGATACTTGATAATTTTGCGCAAGATAGCTATAATTAGTGTTCAGAGTTTACATGATCACCAAGTGCCTGATTCATAAAACTACCATTTGATTCATGGCTTACTCTAAAGAACAATTCGACGTACACTGCAAAGTCGATTAACTCACCGCATTGTACCTCGTAACTATATACTACAAATTTTAGTTTTGTGGAACTCTGCCCTGGATGGCCTTATCTTTGAAAAGCAGGACAGAGCTGCACTACAACTTCGTTTATAGTATTACTGCTTATAACTATCATTAAAATGATTATTATCATTCAGTGTATTTATAGGTTGAATCGATATTTCCTGGTAACCAGGCCCTTTTTTCAGGGAAATCTTGCCGTATTTACATAGACAATGAAGGAAGAGTTTATAAGACCTGGGAAGCTTTTTTAACCGAAAATAATTTTCCGAAGAGTGTTATGGTGGTCCCTGAAAATGGAGAATACGTTGGCAAATTTGAAGTGAGTAGATAGAGCTTTGCTTGTGGTACCTTTTTATCTCAATTAGCGTCTAGCCATATCAAAAATGATAATAGGATAATCTTTTGCAAGAATGCAAAATAGAGTGAAGAAATCTGAAGCTTATGAGTATGCTCTATACTTATTAATAAATCATCTATATATATATTAAAGATCAGATAGTGGCAACGTGTAAAAATACATGTGGTAGCTCAGTGGATCAGCCATTTCCTTTACGTGATTGAGGTTCTGCTACCGAATACTTAGCCACGACGGAAGATTTTTAAATCCTCTCGCGACGACGCCATGACAGCTTGCAGTGTCGTGGCGTCGAATCTGACGTCACGCCACAAAACACTGGTGAAATGTACCAATCTTAACCTAAGCGTGACGTCACGCTGTGTTGGGTGTTTCAGTCAAAATGGCTGAAATCAGTATTATAATCACATTTGTGAATTCTTAGGTGCAATAATTTACCTATCGCTGTCTGTGTCCAAGGTGTTTATAATCCCTACTATAGCGCTTGAGATCACCAATAAGTATGCGGTGGGCATGCGTTGTGATTAAGCATCGTATCTCTGGAGAATGTCCGTGCCCCATAGCGGCTGTTTATGAGTACCTTGACAACAATGTAACGGATTACTTTATCACCTAACATTTCATCATAGACCGGCGACGACGAAGAGACCGTGCCGCGAGTGAAACTAAGTGTGAGGGCGACTCCAGCGTTGGGCGTAAAGGCCCGCATCTTGAGCGCCGCAGACAAAGCCAGTCTCGTGGGCAACATCGGGGCACTGGTGGGCGTGGGCGTAGGTGCTGCCGCTATACCTCTGGCTCCGGTAGTAGCTCCGATAGCATTCGGAGTAGCTGGCGGAATCGCAGTCGCCACAGGAATTTACGGCATTGTTAGGTCTTCCATACATTTGGCTGACAGGGGGCAGCATGAGCAGGTAAGTGTTGTATTATAGGTATACTTAGATATAGATTTAAGTTAATAAATAGATATTAGGATGTTTTTTCTCCGTAAGCCATTATGGTACCTACTTCTACTAATTTCACTTCTATTTTATCCTGCTTAGAGATGTTACCCTAGTGGATCTTCCCTGTGACGCGAACCCTACCATCTTATACTCCACTACCTTTTTAGCTGTCGCAAAAGTTTAAGCTCATACGGGGCCGTTCATTGTTTATTCATTCACTAGTGAAGGCACATTCCAAGATTCTAGGCATAGATGGTAACCAGTTTTAACAATATGTGTTTCAAATTTTTTTGTATCCACTGCTGGGACACGGGTCTCTTCCGATTTCCTAGATTGCCTTGCTGACTCGCCGTGTCTAGATACGCCTTCTTAGCCTAGGCAGTCTTCATGGTGTCTATGTGTCCCCCCAAAACGAACAGACTTCCTGCTTTATTCACGACCGGATGTAGTTTAACGTGGTGTGGACGCTATGAGTATACTTGAAGCTCTAGTGAGAGATTTTTAGGACGCTTGACAATCAATGTGACTCAGCTGGCTCTTCTATACAAGAGGGTGTATAGCCTGCATAGGCTGCATAAAAGAGCCACCAGACGCTCCACTAAACCCCACAAAATTGTCTCTATGTTGTTTGGATACAACATGGGTTTTCCAGAGTATCGGACTAAAGAATTCAGAGTCGCGCGCGAGTTGGTTGAACATAACGCTGTCTACGGCGGGACTCTCCTTCAGCGCGGCCGGGAAGCTGCTAGCGATGGCCGCGTCATCGAGCACCGCCGAATTAAGAGTGAGTCTTTCTGTACAGATAATTGTTATTTAATTCCTATTAGCAATCGATATCAACCATTGTGTGCTCCCACTGCTGGGGACGGGTCTCTTCCTGCATCGCAGCAATGTTAGGCCATTTTTCACAATGGTGGCCAAGTCCGGGTTGGTGGAGGATTGTCGAGCCTTACTGTCAAAAGTTATTAGGCCGCCCATAAGTCCTCTGATATGGCTTAATGACTGCCATTACATGACAGCCGGCACCAACGGCGAAGCACGGAAGGGCTCGGAAAAATGCCACTATCATGGGACCCATCCTGCACCTGACCGCGCCTGTTGTTGCTTAACTCAAGTGATTGATTTCAATCACTCGGTTCGACTAGGCCACGACCGCTTCTGCGAGCTATAAGCAATAAAGCCGCCAATTGTATCTTATCTTTTGTATCTGCTATTCGCAACATAGGCACTTATCTTATTTTACCTTACAGACAATAATTTAATTTAGCAATAAAGTTAACTATCTATGCATAAATTAATTAATAATCGTGGTAAGAATTCCGCTTCTTTTATTGTTATGTATTTAGTAATTAACGAGCTAACTAAGAAGAGGATCGTAGTTGCTGGTAACTTTACATGACAGATATGAAATTATTCACTAATATAATAAAGAAGAATTTTATAAATAAATTCTTATTCACTAATAAACAAGAAATTTATGAAGAAATTCAGAAAGTAATTGCGTCTTGACAGTCCTACCATTTCTTCCTTAAACGTCATTAGTTTTAGAATATGGCTTGTATGGAGTTTGTTGGGAAATAACAACATTACCCAATAAGTGTATGTTTGTTTCAGATTTTGATAAATGCATTTCAAGTACTGAAGTACACAAATTTGGTCACTGGATTTGTGGGAGTTGCGAACAGTTTGGGTGACATGATCTATAAGGTAGGTAGCTTCATTGCGGCAATAGATTAAACTGTTATATCGAGCTCGACAACGCGATACAACGTCGCGCCATCTAGCTCTTACTCGCCACATAAAGCGACATGACGCTACTAATTTTCGTCAAAATATCCAGTAAATAAAGGACTGTAAAAATCCTTTTAGAACGAATGTGGATGGTAGGATATTTGAATAAATGTTATGTATTTTAATGATTGCTTACGGCATTCCGTACACTGGCTATGGAAAGTTTGGAAATGGTTTTCTTAAGCGATCATAGGGTACATCTCCAAAATTATGTTTTTCTTTTTTTATATAATGCATAAACGGTTTTAACTCGTCTAAAAAGCATATAAGATAATATGACATTTAGTTGTCTGTTTTCTTTTCTAAATTTATTTTATCTGTAATAGTTATGTTATTCTTATTGTGCAGTAGGTACTACTGTATGTTGTGCAGTTCTACTGTAAAATACATTTATGTCTACACTTGGCCAGAAAGCGGCTTTTTCTGTACGCGCAGCGTGCGGAAAAAGCCACTTTATTGCCAGGTGTGGCATAAAATACATTACCTACTATACCCGTATTGCTCGCTTTCGGCGTCGATATGACAGCCGGTGCCAAGCTGGCGTTGATGATAGTTTCCTTTAGAGACTTATTTAGAGATTTACTGTGAAGAACAAATCAATACAACATGTAGGTGTAAAATACCAAGCTAAGAGTGTAAATTTGGGTTATTTATTATACATCTTCACAGCAATATATAATACCTAAAGTCTAGCTAGAGTTTCGATCCACAATGAAGTCAAATGTTCACATACCTAAGTCACCTATGGACCTATAAGTCAACCATTCATTCAGCAATTATTCTCAACCTTTGATTAAGAATAATTGATGTACATCTACGTAATTAATACTAATATTCTTTATATTAATACTTACTCCACTTATTTAGAGTAGAGAACTTTCGTTTCAACTTGCACTTTACCTAATCCATCGAATATTTTCAGTACTACAAATATGATCAAACTCCGACCACTATGGAGTTGTTCCAGTTTACCTCCTCAGCCTTATTTTTTGGTCTGGGCGTTATGTCCAACCAAACGGCTAAGGATATCGTCCAAGATGCACAAGCTAAGAGCATCAATGAGTTGAGAGACGGCCTTACGAGTAAACTGAAACGGTAACAACATTAAGGCAGTTTTTCACGTTATAACTTAATTCTAGAATCAATTACTTTAATTTTTCTTAGAATTGTACGAGAAAAGAATAATATTATGATGTTTAGTTTCACTGTTAATTGACTTTCTGTTTCTTCTTTTTGTTTCGCCAGAAAAATGTTCGATAAAGCAACAGCAGAAACGAGGAGACTAAAGGGATTCGTCGAAGGCAACACAGATGTTATAAGAGCTCTCAGGAAAATTGACAACAAAAATGAGTTTTTCAGTAAACTTGGAAGAATGAATAAAGATATGAATAAAAACAAAGTCAGGGTTTCCCTGTCTCCGGACGGGAAAGCGATTTTCAACAACCAACACAAAATAAGTATCACCGAACTTGCCACTCTCGGGAAGCAAGGGCGGCAGCAGCTGTTTTCTAGCTACGGACCAGCGAAAGTGACTTCTAAGAACGTGCCAACACGAATTTTCCCATCAAATTCGTCAGCAAGTGCCAGTACCACGGTAACTAAAGATATCGCCCTGTCTATAAGACCCGAAGATGCAATAAAGATTACCACGTTTCTGTTACGACTCAGTCAAGTCGACGAAAACTTTGTAGCATCAGTTCTCTCGCAGATGACCGAGGATATGCATCAAGCCTTCTTGCTTCTTTGCGCTGAGCTTTTTAGTTCTCTAGTGGATGTAGAACTAAGCATCCTGTCCGGGCTAGGATCTGATCACATGATGAAGTTTGTGTTATTCGTATTCAATCAACTAAAATGCCATATTCCCGAGTGTGACTATGTTAATGATAGTTCACTGACAATTGTCATGAAAGAGTTCTTTAGCAGAGGCCGTTTAGAGAAAGAAACAATTTTACTTCTGAAAGAGAGATTCTTAGTATGGTTGTCGCGTGAACGGGAACACCCCGATAATAAAGACGATCTTCAAAAGTTTGCCAAGTTGCTCGTGAAATCCTACAGGTCTATTGAGATGGGTGAGGTGATAAAAGTAGGTAAGCACGAAATTGTAATTAAGGAATCTACAATTCAGGCGCTTTCTGATTGGTTTGAGAATTATACGCAACAGAAGTGCGACTTATTCATGAACATTTGCCTTAATGTAATTTCGCTGATGTCTAAAAAGGAAGTAAGGAACCTTAGCCTGGTGAACCCCGACGAAGATGTGTTTTTGATTGTGACAAAGCATTTCAAGGAAAATATGAGCGAAATGCTTGACAGTATTTTAGTGACTGGTGAGATGGAAATAAATAGGCACACAGCAGCAAGTTTAAAGTCTGCTATAGTGGAGTGGTTGGATGGCAAAAAACTAAGGCCGCATGTAGAATGTAAGGAATGTTTGGGTATATGTTATGCTTTATAATTTTAGTATTATTTTAGAATTAAGTAAACTTTATATGGTAGGTAAACCTTCCTGCGATGCAGGAAGATACCCGTGCCCCAGCAGTGGGGACATACAAGAGATAACGATATGGTAGGTACCTACTGGTCATTTTAAAAAGTTCTCTAACAATTTAAAGCATCATGCCGTTATGCCGGTAGGGACCACCATGCTGTTTATCAGCCATATCATAGAATAAACAATAACGTTATGTTATAGGTATGTGTTTTTTTATTCTACCATACCATAGAATAAAAAAAACATATCATCATCAACCCATTATGTCCCCACCGAGGGGCACAGGTCTCTTCCCTAAGGAAGGAATAGGCCATACTCCACCACGCTGGCCAAGTCCGGATTGGTGCAGGCAACCAAGACTAGTGGCTGGTCTTACAGTCAGAAGTTTTCAAGCCGCCCTAAGTCTTCTGACTTGGCTTAACGGTTGCCATCTATCGACGGGAGCCGGCACTAACTGCTTCGTGGCGTGCGAGGCACGGAACCGCTCGGGAAAATGCCACTAGCCTTACGGTCTAGACGGACACCCATCCAAGCACTGAACGCGACCTATGTTGCAGTGTTGCTTAACCTTCGTAATCGTATAAGATCACTCAGGCAGCCGGAGCTACGAGCGAGTTGTTTTTTGTTGTTCTATGGTATCGCTCATAAGCCCTTCGAAAATCGGTATAAAAATAGTATCGTTTTGGGCAGGTACCTACTTATACATTAGTTAGGTATCTGAAATAATAGGTACCTAGCCACATAATCAAAAGATGAAGAGAATAGACGCAGAAAATCAACATTTTAGATTCGATCGTCTACGGATTCCTGAAAAAAAAAAATATAACAACATAATTTATTAGTTGGTACTACTACATAATCATAATTTTTTTAAGAGCATTACATATTATCAAATTCGCAAAAAGCTTCGTTATTATACTATTTTTATTTTTAATGCACTAACCCGTGCTAAGGACAAATTAAAAAACCTATTTAGAGGCTAAAAATTTCACCCATGCCGGGATTCGAACCCGCAACCTCTGGCTCTGAGTCGCCCATTGGCTCAATTGGTAGAGCGCTGGCACGGATAGCCAGAGGTTGCGGGTTCGAATCCCGGCATGGGTGAAATTTTTAGCCTCTAAATAGGTTTTTAAATTTGTCCTTAGCACGGGTTAGTGCATTAAAAATAAAAATAGTATAATCATGTGGGTACAGTGATATCGTTCCGATGTAAAAACCTCACTGCAAAGTAGGTAGTCGGGGCTGTAAGTGATGCAATTTGCTTAAGCCAGATGTCGCTGCCTGTACGTAATACAGAGAATAGTGTAAAGAGGTTCGAAATTTCACTGATGCCGGTGAGTCGCCCATTGGCTCAATTGGTAGAGCGCTGGCACGGATAGCCAGAGGTTGCGGGTTCGAATCCCGGCATGGGTGAAATTTTTAGCCTCTAAATAGGTTTTTCAATTTGTCCTTAGCACGGGTTAGTGCATTAAAAATAAAAATAGTATAATCATGTGGGTACAGTGATATCGTTCCGATGTAAAAACCTAACGGCAAAGTAGGTAGTCGGGGCTGTAAGTGATGCAATTTGCTTAAGCCAGATGTCGCTGCCTGTACGTAATACAGAGAATAGTGTAAAGAGGTTCGAAATTTCACTGATGCCGGTGAGTCGCCCATTGGCTCAATTGGTAGAGCGCTGGCACGGATAGCCAGAGGTTGCGGGTTCGAATCCCGGCACGGGTGAAATTTTTAGCCTCTAAATAGGTTTTTAAATTTGTCCTTAGCACGGGTTAGTGCATTAAAAATAAAAATAGTATAATCATGTGGGTACAGTGATATCGTTCCGATGTAAAAACCTAACTGCAAAGTAGGTAGTCGGGGCTGTAAGTGATGCAATTTGCTTAAGCCAGATGTCGCTGCCTGTACGTAATACAGAGAATAGTGTAAAGAGGTTCGAAATGTCACTGATGCCGGTGAGACGCCCATTGGCTCAATTGGTAGAGCGCTGGCACGGATAGCCAGAGGTTGCGGGTTCGAATCCCGGCATGGGTGAAATATTTAGCCTCTAAATAGGTTTTTAAGCTTCGTTATACAAAGTGGCAATAAACAATATAAAACTAAACTAAATTAATCAAAAATACCGCCCCGGGACACACCCGACCCAAAACTTTCCAAACACTAACATCGAACACCATAATGTTCTTCTTTCTTTCAGTTATTTATGTACATTCTCTTAAACTTTGTATAACTATCGTTAGTCATTATAAAACATCGAATACAATAATGTTCTTTCTTTCAGTTACATTATTTATCCTTTGTATCACTCATAATATTTGTTTATGGTTACGTGCACAGATTCTGTGTGTGTGTGTGTGTGTGTCTGTCTGTTGTTGGTGATAAGTAAAAAAAGTTTTGTAGGAGTTAGTGTTAAACATAATTTTTGTACTAAGATGTAAGGATAATAATAAAATGTATACCTAAATTGAATTTTGCTTAATTATTTAAATACTTTATAATTTATAATCTATATAAATAAAATTCAAAGTCCTGACTGACTCACTCACTCATCAAAGCTCTGCCCAAGCCATTTCACCTAGGAAGCTGAAATTTTGCACAGAGGATCTATGACTAGCTCACCCAACGAACTTCGTACCGCTCAACAGTCGATTCTTAATTTTTTTTTCTCCGTATGAACCATCCTCGTACTTCAAGGAATATTCTAAAAAAGAATTAGCGAAATCGGTTCAGCTGCTCCCGAGATTTGCGCTTACCAACACATTCAGCGATTCATTTTTATATCAGATGTAGGCAAGGAATAAGACCGGATTTTTTGAAATTTAACCCTTAAGGAGCGAAAAGCTTTGCCAAAAGTGTGGGAGGCATAAAAAATGTTGTCTAATTTTCTAGAAACTTAAAATAAAAATACTCTTCAACACAATTGATTGAACACGTGTTTCAAATTTAATTTAATTCTAAGGGAGTGAACGGGGTAGAAAAAAAAATCCACGCCGAAGGAGTTGCGGGCAGAAGCTCGTATACCTACTTAATATAAAAAAGCCATAAGGTGAGTTATAGAGAGGGTTGTGGGTATTCTAGTCAATTATGCGACTCTCATTGTGAGATCAAATGTAAAATGAAAATAAAGTGTTCTATAACTTATCAAGTGTCCTATATTATAGGACACTTGATAAGTAGATTCCTCGTTACCAAAATTCGATGCGTGCTCTAACGAATGTATAACAGGGCCGCGGTAGTAAGTAGACACTTAGGTAGTTATATTTTTTAATACAGTTGCTCAAAAAGTGGCGTATTACAGGGACGTATAGCGCACAGATTAAAAATACTCAGTATAGCGTGCGGGACGTGCGGGATGTGGGTTAATACCACAGAACATTGGTTAATAGTTTTACTCCCTCTACGATACTCGTGCTTTTTTTTTTACCTTTCCCGCACTCGTGCGTTTTCTTTCCCAACTGACAAAATAATGTCTATTAAAAAGAAAAACCAACCACGAAGTTTTTAATAAAGAAAATCATAAAGTTTTTATGAGCAACTAATTTGTTTCAATATCAGATTTAATGATTTGATTGAATGAGTTAGGTTCTATTTCATTTCATCTCATTAAACTTCATTTTCAATAAATAAAAAAATCTACTGAAGACTTGGCTGCATGGGCATAGTTCCTTTGCCTACTAGAATGAGTGAAGAAAAAAATATCTGCTTACTGCTTATATTTTTTTACGGTTGGGTTGGCGCCATTTTCCAAATAATTTTACTGTATTAAATTGCTAATTTTTTTCGTATCTGTATTAAAAATAGTCGTTCAGTCGTAGATAGAGTCCCTCTACGCGTTCAGTACACGTGCGGAACCGTCATTGCCACAGAGCATATAAACACTACGTTTTGTCATTGCAACTTGTTCCGACTGTCCACTCTCGCCTTCGGCTGCGCCTCGGCTCAGGTAGACATTTGTCGGAACTCTTTGCAATGACAATCTTTCCGCACTCGCAATGAAATATATTATGCTCCAGTTAAATATAGACAGGGAAAATTATGAAACTTTGCGTCACTAATGAAAAATATAAATTTTCTGCGCAAATATGATCACGTTTCCGAATTTCGTACAGAGCTCAAGTGGCTCCCAATCCACCTCCGCCGGAATACGCACATGCTCTCTCTTCTCTATTGCATACTGTTTAATCCAGAAACTCCTTACTACCTCAAAGATCGCTTTGAGTTCCTTCACTCTTCGCATATCCTTACTCTTCGCTCCTCCCAAAACCTTCTCCTAAAAATCCATTCCCATCACACGGTCACACCACCTTCTACAGCTGCTCTTTCACCGTGCAAGCAGTCCGTCTCTGGAAATAGTCTGCCAGTGGAAGCACGGAGAGCCAAGTCCCTACCCATTTTTGAAATTATGGTAAAATAATGCTAGGTATCACGCTGGTGTTATGTGAAACTTTTGCTGTTATTTGTAGAACTTACTGTTGTGCTATTTTTGGTATTTTATTTATGTCCTGTCCATATATTGTTATGCCTGCAAATGTAAGTATATATTTATATAAAATATATATTTTTATATCACTCTATTTATGTATATTATTTGTATGTAGGTATCTATTTAGGGTTAGTAAGTATAATTATTTTCTTAACTAAGCATGTCTTCTTATTCGTTTAAGTATCTAAAGTATTTTGATTTATTTGTACATCTACTTCCTTCTCCAATATATTGCTCCAGTCCATCCCAAGGTTGTCTGGAAGAGATCACTTTTAGTGATAAGGCCGACGTCTGTACTCTTGGGTTAAAAAATAGATTGATTGAACAGCACTTGAACAGTGTCCAATTTAGTCTGTGACTGTGAATGAAGCTGAACCGTAGACTTGACATCCGTGCCGTAGACATTCTCTGTCTACGACGTAGATACGGTCTACGAGCTAAACCGTCACCACAGACTACCTACACCTTCACGCTCTAACCGTCACGCTCAGCTCAGAGAGGAGAGCAGATCTTGAGAGCAGAGTCGCAGTGGTTATATTATCTTTGAGCAGAATGACGCCGACGACGCGAGTATAGGTACTCGACTCCAGACGGTCGGCGCTGAAGTTGTCATTTCTGGACTTTATTATTTATATATTTTGTGATCAACAAAACTTCAACTTGTTCGTTTCAAAATTTCTAATCGTGTCCGAGACTATGAAAATGTGAATCTGGTAGGTATCTGTGAACACAGATTAAAAAGACTCATCTGTGAATACAAGTGAATCTGAGCAGTTGAACACGAGTTGAACCGTAACTCCACTGACATCCGTGCGGTACTAAAACGTAGTGGTTTTTTTTTTTATCTCAGGTTTTAGTTCAAGAATTTAAAACGTAGTGAATTTAAAAACCTATTTAGACGCTAAAAATTTCACCCATGCCGGGATTCGAACCCGCAACCTCTGGCTATCCGTACCAGCGCTCTACCAATTGAGCCAATGGGCGACTCACGGCATCAGTGAAATTTCGAACCTCTTTACAATATTCTCTGTATTACGTACAGGCAGCGACATCTGACTTAAGCAAATTGCATTACTTACAGCTCCGACTACCTACTTTGCAGTTAGGTTTTAACATCGGAACGATATGACTGTACTCACATGATTACACTATTTTTATTTTTAATGCACTAACCCGTGCTAAGGAACAAATTTAAAAACCTATTTAAAGGCTAAAAATTTCACCCATGCCGGGATTCGAACCCGCAACCTCTGGCTATCCGTACCAGCGCTCTACCAATTGAGCCAATGGGCGACTCACGGCATCAGTGAAATTTCGAACCTCTTTACAATATTCTCTGTATTACGTACAGGCAGCGACATCTGACTTAAGCAAATTGCATTACTTACAGCTCCGACTACCTACTTTGCAGTTAGGTTTTAACATCGGAACGATATGACTGTACTCACATGATTACACTATTTTTATTTTTAATGCACTAACCCGTGCTAAGGAACAAATTTAAAAACCTATTTAGAGGCTAAAAATTTCACCGATGCCGGGATTCGAACCCGCAACCTCTGGCTATCCGTACCAGCGCTCTACCAATTGAGCCAATGGGCGACTCACGGCATCAGTGAAATTTCGAACCTCTTTACAATATTCTCTGTATTACGTACAGGCAGCGACATCTGACTTAAGCAAATTGCATTACTTACAGCTCCGACTACCTACTTTGCAGTTAGGTTTTAACATCGGAACGATATGACTGTACTCACATGATTACACTATTTTTATTTTTAATGCACTAACCCGTGCTAAGGAACAAATTTAAAAACCTATTTAGAGGCTAAAAATTTCACCCATGCCGGGATTCGAACCCGCAACCTCTGGCTATCCGTACCAGCGCTCTACCAATTGAGCCAATGGGCGACTCACGGCATCAGTGAAATTTCGAACCTCTTTACAATATTCTCTGTATTACGTACAGGCAGCGACATCTGACTTAAGCAAATTGCATTACTTACAGCTCCGACTACCTACTTTGCAGTTAGGTTTTAACATCGGAACGATATGACTGTACTCACATGATTACACTATTTTTATTTTTAATGCACTAACCCGTGCTAAGGAACAAATTTAAAAACCTATTTAGAGGCTAAAAATTTCACCCATGCCGGGATTCGAACCCGCAACCTCTGGCTATCCGTACCAGCGCTCTACCAATTGAGCCAATGGGCGACTCACGGCATCAGTGAAATTTCGAACCTCTTTACAATATTCTCTGTATTACGTACAGGCAGCGACATCTGACTTAAGCAAATTGCATTACTTACAGCTCCGACTACCTACTTTGCAGTTAGGTTTTAACATCGGAACGATATGACTGTACTCACATGATTACACTATTTTTATTTTTAATGCACTAACCCGTGCTAAGGAACAAATTTAAAAACCTATTTAGAGGCTAAAAATTTCACCCATGCCGGGATTCGAACCCGCAACCTCTGGCTATCCGTACCAGCGCTCTACCAATTGAGCCAATGGGCGACTCACGGCATCAGTGAAATTTCGAACCTCTTTACAATATTCTCTGTATTACGTACAGGCAGCGACATCTGACTTAAGCAAATTGCATTACTTACAGCTCCGACTACCTACTTTGCAGTTAGGTTTTAACATCGGAACGATATGACTGTACTCACATGATTACACTATTTTTATTTTTAATGCACTAACCCGTGCTAAGGAACAAATTTAAAAACCTATTTAGAGGCTAAAAATTTCACCCATGCCGGGATTCGAACCCGCAACCTCTGGCTATCCGTACCAGCGCTCTACCAATTGAGCCAATGGGCGACTCACGGCATCAGTGAAATTTCGAACCTCTTTACAATATTCTCTGTATTACGTACAGGCAGCGACATCTGACTTAAGCAAATTGCATTACTTACAGCTCCGACTACCTACTTTGCAGTTAGGTTTTAACATCGGAACGATATGACTGTACTCACATGATTACACTATTTTTATTTTTAATGCACTAACCCGTGCTAAGGAACAAATTTAAAAACCTATTTAGAGGCTAAAAATTTTCACCCATGCCGGGATTCGAACCCGCAACCTCTGGCTATCCGTACCAGCGCTCTACCAATTGAGCCAATGGGCGACTCACGGCATCAGTGAAATTTCGAACCTCTTTACAATATTCTCTGTATTACGTACAGGCAGCGACATCTGACTTAAGCAAATTGCATTACTTACAGCTCCGACTACCTACTTTGCAGTTAGGTTTTAACATCGGAACGATATGACTGTACTCACATGATTACACTATTTTTATTTTTAATGCACTAACCCGTGCTAAGGAACAAATTTAAAAACCTATTTAGAGGCTAAAAATTTCACCCATGCCGGGATTCGAACCCGCAACCTCTGGCTATCCGTACCAGCGCTCTACCAATTGAGCCAATGGGCGACTCACGGCATCAGTGAAATTTCGAACCTCTTTACAATATTCTCTGTATTACGTACAGGCAGCGACATCTGACTTAAGCAAATTGCATTACTTACAGCTCCGACTACCTACTTTGCAGTTAGGTTTTAACATCGGAACGATATGACTGTACTCACATGATTACACTATTTTTATTTTTAATGCACTAACCCGTGCTAAGGAACAAATTTAAAAACCTATTTAGAGGCTAAAAATTTCACCCATGCCGGGATTCGAACCCGCAACCTCTGGCTATCCGTACCAGCGCTCTACCAATTGAGCCAATGGGCGACTCACGGCATCAGTTTTTAAATTTGTTCCTTAGCACGGGTTAGTGCATTAAAAATAAAAATAGTGTAATTAAAACGTAGTGGTTATAAACTCTTTGTGCGGTACTCATCCACGGATCCACGGATTCAGTTCTATTCACAGATTAGAATATTTTATTAATCTGAGTAAGTATGCGGTAAGCTCAATAGCAATAGGTAAGAATTAAGATACCTACCTATTGAGACCAGCTTATTCTAGGCATTGAATTTAAATTCAATGTTCTAGGTCCAGTTTGAGGCACGAGTAATACAGTCGACAGCAGGTCAAGCTAGACAGTTTTGTTGCAAAGTCGTCCGCTAGGTAACAGAAGTCGAGCTTTTCAGTACTTTTCCAGCCACAGAAAACGTGACTCGTGCCATAGTAGGTACCTACTACCCCGGCAGAGGTGCGACCACGTTGATTTAGCCTACTTTGACCAAATTGTCTAATACATATCTACTTAGGTACATATTTTGGCATTTAGACGACTAACCCGATAGCTTTTCGAGAGGAACTTACTCAAATACCTACACACCCTACTCAATACCTACCTTACCTAAGTTTAATAATCTATGCGTGACACAACGACATCCATCCTAGGAATAAAATCACAGATTAAAAAGACAAAAATAAATTGTATTTATTCAAAAATTTATTCATATTCATGCCACCTTGTCTATCAACATTTAATTTTTTTAGAGATTTAAGAAACCATTCCAATGAATAAGGAAAAGTTTCTCTGTAAAAGTGTATTATTTGAAAAGTTAAAGCGCAAATCATGAGCAAAAATAATATATTGAAAACTTAACTTCTATTAAAACACCTGCCACAGAAAATATTGCTCAAAAGTTCACATAGCCTTTTGAGTGAAATGAAGTTACCTCTGCATTATTTATTTGGACTTTTACTAAAGCCTAATCTTCGTAAGGCTAAGGAGATTTGCAACCATTCAGCATTCACCTACAGCATACCTTACGTCTATTTCTATGGAATGCTTGGTTTTGTAAGTACCTACCAACGTCCTACGACGACATGAGGCAGTAGCGTTGGCTTAAGGTAGTGTCAAGCTAGCTTTAGGTAAGGCTTGCGACCTCAGATAGCATTAAGAGCTGCCATTAATATGCACTGTGTTACGAAAACTATCGCCCAACTCGAATGATACAAATAAAATTTATTACGTCCCACTGCAGGGTACCTACAGGCCCTCTCAGAGAAAGAGTATGGGCTTCATTACGGGTGTTTTCTCCATGGTCCCATTATTTTGTCCCGTTAACGGGTCCTCGAGGGACAACTATCCCTCGTGGTCCCGTTATTCGTCATCAATGGGTCCACCCACACTTGTGTCCACCGCGGATTGACAATTTAGCGGTATTTGAACATCTCAGACACTCAGATTTCCTCACGATGTTTTCCTTTGCCGTTAGCGAGGGTAACTAACAATATGCACCTATTTAGAGGCTAAAAATTTCACCCATGCCGGGATTCGAACCCGCAACCTCTGGCTATCCGCGCCAGCGCTCTACCAATTGAGCCAATGGGCGACTCACCGGCATCAGTGAAATTTCGAACCTCTTTACACTATTCTCTGTATTACGTACATTTTTAGCCTCTAAATAGGTTTTTAAATTTGTCCTTAGCACGGGTTAGTGCATTAAAAATAAAAATAGTATAATAACAACATGCAGTTAAAGAATATTTATTTCACTCACTAACACTACTACTATATTGACTCAGTTGTATAATGTTCATGATCCCTGTTGGTCGTTTTTTTTATGTAGCCTCGATTGTGTCCCACTGCTGGGCAAATGCCTCCCCTTTTGTCTTCCATTCCTCCCTGTTCATGGTCACTTCCTGCCAGTCCGGCAGAAAGGTTGTAAGGTCGTCCCGCCATCTCCGCTTGGGTCGGCGACGTTTGCGATATCCGTCGCGCGGAACCCAGTCAGTGACGATTTTTGCCCACCTCTCTGGGCCCATACGGCTTAGATGAAGAATAAATTATTTAATAATAATAATTGTTATGTTATGATTCTATTAATTTCGTGCAAAATTCAATGGCTACATGTATTTTATTCAGAAAAGTAGCGCATTTAATATAAAATACCATGAATGAAAGAAAACTTCTGAAAAAAGAAATCAACAAATTTTTAAACGTTGTCATTTAGGTAGGTATAATATTTTTACCTAACACAAATGCTTCAATATCAAATAAGACGTTAACATAACACGTGACTGGTTTTTTTAGGTATAATTTTTTTGAAGTTAGGTAACAAACCAAATTAAGCTCAGTGCACTCTATCGTACATAATTATCAATCCTTGTATGTCCCTACTGCAAACTCCACCACGGGAGCCAAGTCCGGGTTGGTGGAGGATTGTACGACAGTGGCGAGCCTACTGTAAGTTGTTATCAAGCCGCCCATAACGCCTGTGACATGGTTTAACGACTGCCATTACATGACAACCGGCACCAACGGCTTAACGTGCCTTGCGAAGCACGAAAACGCTCGGAAAAAATGCCACTAGTGGTAGTCACGGGACACCCACCCTGCACCTGACCGCGACTGTTGTTGCTTAACTCAAGTGATTGATTCCAATCACTCGGTTCGGCTAGGCCACGAGTGCTCTACCGTATTTTCTCTTATATTACAGTTTTTAAACGCCCTTCATCTAAGAAAACACTTTGGAGTAGCGACTGCAAACTCCAACTTCAATGTTGATAGTTTGGATACTAACAAAGTAACAATGGTGATGCACGATTTGAAAATAATTGCTACCTCGGCAGGCATTGTACAATACGCCAGCCTCATCATGGGATGTGTGACAGTAAGCGTTATTTGCACTCACTACTGTTAGCTCTTTATAGAGAGGAGATAACGAATTAAATATCAAAATGTTGGCTCTTTGAAACTTGTGTAAACGAACGACGGAGCATCATCGCTCTGTTGACGAAGCGGTAACGTATCTAACGCACAGAAAACGCTTATGTGGTACTTCTCTAAGAGCGTGTATGACCATAGAAGCAAATGCGTAGGTGGGAAATTGACCTAATGGACCGACTGGACATTCTGTAATAAGACTTAAAGTGCCGAGAGGGTATAGAAGCAAGAGGACAGCAATTATTCGTAACAATTTGAAAATACGCCTTGCTTGCGACAGGTTATTCTGACGCTAAGCCTGTCTATGACGTCGTTACTCCCACTCTATCCCCTTTATTCGCATTAGCACATTATATATTTTTTAATTGTTTGGAAAGAACATGGAAGCTTTTCGACAAATGATGTACGTTTTTAATTTTATATTTAAATTCTCTATCAAAATCTAAGTAGGTAGGTGCTTTTGAGAAAATTTAAATAGGTCAGACTGTTTAGTGCGAGTTTCACAGATCCAATCGAATAACTTTACTACCGCGTTAATCGAGCATTGAGCAGTGAGTATGAGTAAGTTAAACGTTCGAACTGGCAAAACACTGTCACAGTACAACTAGCACTCGCGTTTATTCGTGTTTTGGCTGGTAAACGTGTTCACTTCTCAACGTAAACCATTACAACTCGCACTCAGCAATTTTAATTTCCATACTTGTCGCTAGGTGGCGCTTCCTCGATGCCATAGAAGTTTACGTTAACGCGATCGAGTAGTTAAAAAACTCGCACTAAGCCCTCTGAAAAACCCGTGACTCTATTTTCTAGCGCCTATGTTTTCTATATTTGTGCAGTTTTTTTTTCAATTATTGAAGAGCAAGTAAGCGAATGCCGACGTCCATTCGTACAGACCCTGTTGTTTCTTTTTTTCATAGGGAAATCCTCATGGATATCCTACCGCTGAGGATGGCGACAGGGTTATGCCGGACTTTTACCGGCTAAAACCTTCTAACGCGTCGCCGGAACGCTTTCACATTCTTCCTTTTCATACAGGCCCCTAAACTAACTCGATTCCTTTCATTTTTTCAGGAGAATCCAGCCTTATTTCTTCCACATCTATGTGGCCAGTTTATAGTGATTTTCTTCAAGACATTAAGACTCATATTTCTACTACCACAGCTCCATATTCGCCTGTCTTTTATTTTGCTTATACACAAGTTGCCTTTCATAATTATTATGACTTTTAACTGGGCGCAAGAGTTTTGCGTTTTTAGGTCGTATCTGTGTGGTTGTGACTTGTAGTTAGGTATTATCTATATATTTTCAACGCGTTTTAGATAAATCGATGACTAAATAGGTTTGTTTATTATTTCTTTGATACGGACAATTTTTTACAGAACTCTCGGTGTGAGAGTCCGTTTGCTGTATTTGGCGGCCTTTTTTTATCACCGTTACGTACCCATCTTTTTCATTCTTGCTAAATAACTTAAAGAGAAATAAGCACTAAATACCCTATGCTTACTTGCTGCGATGCTTGGCTTATGCTATGAGTGGCTTATGCTCCAAGTCCAATCCAAGCACAAATGGTTTACTGAATCGATCGATTAAAGTCCTAGGATTACGTTCTAGGCTAGTTCACAAAATATTTAGGTAACACAGACATTAAGATTTCAGATGTTTACTATTGGAAAACAACGTATTTCAAAAACCTATTTAGAGGCTAAAAATTCCACCCATGCTGGGATTAGAACCCGCGACCTCTGGCTATCCGTGCCAGCGCTCTTTCCAACTGAGCTAATGGTCGACTCACCGGCATCAGTGAAATTTCGAACCTCTTTATTCTCTGTATTACGACAGGCAGCGACATCTGGCTGAAGTAAATTGCATCGCTTACAGCCCCAAGTACCTACTTTGCAGTGCCTTGCCTTGAAGAGGCTGCGACATAAATTAAGGATGAAGAAATGAAATTCGTTACTAAGGAAAAAAAACAAGATATAGTTTAATTAGCACTTCTTCAATATTAGGGTTGTGGATTAGAAAAAAGCCCTACACTGGTTTTGATCTCTCTTTAGCGGAATCACGGTCAGGTACTCCCCTGAGCCGACCGGAGACAGTAGAAGCGCTCCCCCAACGGCCGTGGACCAAGTGCGGAGAAAGTTTGGCCAACGGGAACGGCGATCTCCTTTTCGAAACGGCGGGAACAGGCACCCCGGGGGTCTTCGGCTCCGTAACAAGGGAAGTCTGGTCCGGTACTTGGACCCTGTGGATAAACCCCTCGCATTAGTACACAGCCATCGGAAAGATACAGTTCACCGCCACCGGTTTGGCAGAAGAAGAAGAAACCCAACTAGTTTGTAAGTGGCGGTGAAGGAAATCAGTAGTGGAGTGATGCGAGATGGAAATTATAATGAAAAATGGTAATGAAAAAGATAATCAAAAATTAGTAGGTATCTAGTTACTTGCCAATATTTCCACACTAGCTGCAACATAATTTAGAAATTAACAAAAGTGGCAAGCGCAAGCTAGTGTGCAGATAAAGCTAAACATCAATATTTTAAATTGTATGAACGGAATGTATGGATGATGCAACCATGACTGGCAATTTTGTGAGGCGCCATCTTGTGTTTCGCCGAGCGAGCAAGCTATGAGAGGCGCTCTGCGACACGGTAATTAGTTGTTAAAACTACGTATAAGTACTACGCTATTATGAAAAGAAAGGAAATAAATTACATAATTGTTCCAAGCACTATAAAACTAATCAACAGCTAAATTAGCAAAAACCTAGTTGAAATATCTGTTTGCAACTTACCCAAAAAGTGTGGGGAGACGAGAACACAAACGTGATAGTAAACCACGGCTTTCTATAAAAAGAAAATTAATTAAATTGACTCGCGGCCGTTAGAGACGGCGCGGCGGCGGTGACGACTGGCGATACAAACAGTGTTGTCAGACTAGCCTTGTGAAAAGTCACCTGAAATAGGCAAAAGTAACCTTTTGATGTAAAAAGTCACCTCACCAATAAAAAAGGTACTAAAACATAATTGGGATACATACCTAATACTTGTGAATACTCACATGCCTATTTCAGTATTTTATCGTACCTTTTAAATGAAATTAAATAAAAAATAAAATAATCAATAAATTATTTATATTAGTAATAATTAATGATAAAAATGGAACTAAACCTAAAACAAAACAATCAATAAATTATACCTTTGTCTTCATAAAATTTAATCGATATTTAACTTAAGTTTTTAGCATCAATTTTGAAGGCTCAAATGTTATCACATTGTTGCATTGCTTCTTTTATTAGCTATAGGTCACGGATGTAAAACATCCGTGCTATAGGTAAGTGCTGATATTGTGTCAATCAATACCAAGCAGAGTCCTGTGATCGGATTGTATCAGTTTTAGCTACCTAAAAACGTCTTTTCAGTTTATTTACACTATTTCTTTAACTACTCGCTTGCTTTCCCGTGCACCTGAAATAAGGACATAATATTATCATAAATATATATCATCCAAAATTAATGTAAAGGCCTTAAAAATACAGAGCATTATTAAATTCAGTCAATTGTTTTAAAATAAGTAGGTATTGAATGTAATATTTTTTTTCTTGTTTAGAAAATTGCGTAAATATCTATTAAAATTAAATTGCATAAATTTATACTAAATGAAATATAAAAAAAAAATATACCTTTGTCTTCATAATATTTATCCTAATTATGAAGGACCACGTAAATTAGTTTATGCTTACCTTGTTATCAAGCTTCTTGATCACAAAAAAATATATTTTTCAATGCAAAGCAAAGTTTAGTTTAGCAGAGACCTGACCTGGAGCAAGCAGACCAAAACAAAGAAAGAGAGAGACAGGAAGGGAGTAAGTGAGTGAGTTGAATATTATGAATGAACGAAGAAACGAAACAATGCTGCCAACAAGCAAAAGCCTTCCGTTTTTCAAAATAAGTAAAAAAAACCTTCACAAAAAAGTAACCAAAAGTAACCTTTTGTGTCCTGTAACCTCAAAGTAACCTGACTAAGTTAAAAATCACCTAAAAGGTTACAAAAGTAACCTTCTGGCAACGCTGGATACAAACAAAGAAATGCGCACGCGCAGATTCGCCGATGGACCGGAGGCAAATGAGCAAATGAGGCGGGCAGCGGTCGAGAGAGGGGACGCGCTGTCCGGCTCCACATAATAAGTGGTTTTAGAGATGTGCAGTCGAGAAATGCGTAAACCCTTTTAGTTTGAGCTTCCTTAGTTTTAGTGCCTATATAGAATGTAAGTTATTTAATAGGTTTTATCCAACTTATTTAAATAAAAAGTTGTTATAAAATAATAACGTTACAGCAGTTGGGCAAAGCGTATATAACCACTAAGGTTTTAACATCGGAATGATATCGCTGTACCCACATGATTATACTATTTTTATTTTTAATGCACTAACCCGTGCAAAGGTCAATTTTAAAAACCTATTTAGAGGCTAAAAATTCCACCCATGCCGGGATTCGAACCCGCGACCTCTGGCTATCCGTGCCAGCGCTCTTTCCAACTGAGCTAATAGGCAACTCACCGGCATCAGTAAAATTTCGCCTTTTTACACTATTCTCTGTATTACGTAGGTACCTACAATAAATAGGTTTTTAAAATTGTCCTTAGCACGGGTTATTGCATTAAAAATAAAAATAGTATACCTAACGTATTTCAAATCAAGTGATGATATTTATTTCATTAGTGGCACTAGTTAGTAACCCAAAGCGCCTTGATAGCGTTATCGAGGATATCTCAAGCGAATTTCATACTCTTACGGCCAAGCCGCACAATCTTTGCTAGAAACATGGCGATGTTGGCAGTAGGAAAGTTTTTATCACAAAAAAAAATAAAGTTCGAAGATGAGACCACGAGAACACCCATTTTTTTTTGGATAAAAGTATGACTTGTTTACAGTTAGGTATCTACTATCCGTAAATTATAGCAAATTGTTTATTTTAAAGAACCTCGGTTATATTAGGTAGTAATATCAATACGTTAAAATGGCAATCTGGCAGTTATGGAACAGTCAATCTCAGAAAGTGCAAGAAATAGCTGGAAACTAACCTCTATTTAGAGTGCAATAAAATATCCCTCCTTTCCCGTGGTACATCTGCGTAGTCCACCCGTGTGGACCACGGGGTTATTTTTTTGCCCGTGGTCCACCTAGCTGGTCAAGTTGTAGTAGATGGGTGGCCTACGGGAATATTGTACCTATATAATATATTTAAATCATGTTAAAGGTGGACCGCGGGAAAAAAATAACCCCGTGGTCCACTCGGGTGGACTACGCACGTATACCACGGGAAAAGAGGGTAAAATATACCCCTAAAAACACCGAGATATTTCAAAGGCCATATTTATTTAACTACTGCAAATTTTTTACCAACATATTTAATCGTTTTGTTCACACATTTCATCCTGTATTTCACTAAAGAGTTATTGCAAAAATTATTGTATTGCATGAAAAAAAAATTATTGCGATGTCGGTATTGTTTTCATCGTGATTTTATTCTCCGTTTGTACTGGCGGGATGTATTCGAAAAACTTTGCTATGAAGTACCTGCGAACAAAGGTGTATTGTGAACACTGATCTCACATACTGACATACTTGCAGGAAAACTTTAAGTTCGTTCGCCGTTTTTCAAGGGGACATTGTAACCATGATTTGGAGTGGGACGAATTTTGAAAATGGCACGTTTATAAAACCTATATACAAATAAGACCGCTAACAGATTGAAGTGTATCACTCACTATCCTTAAACATACCTAGACTTTAGGCAAAAACCGATAGGTACACGCACAGTACAAGACTAGAATCCCGAGGGTGACGAGTGCTGCCGCCAGCATCGCGTCACCGGCGTCAATGAGCCGTTTTCAGTAAAAATTCACATAGCACTTCATAGACGCTATGTTCGCTTATATTCGCTACCGAAGGTAAACATCGTAAGAAAACCCTAGTGATTGAAGTATTAACATATCTCTGCACAAAACTTCTGAATGCGGCGTGCACATACAAGAACAGGGACACGTCTATGAAATTTTACTCAGCACAAATAAATTTTGACAGCCATATTATTTCTTATAGCCACGCCTGAAGAATTGTATTAATCGCTTTGTGAATTTGTGCTGCAAGCGGCTCATTGTCGCTTCGAGCGCCACTACCAGAAGGCTAGAAGGACCATTTAAGCCGGCTTTTCACTATTGGATATAATATAATATATAAGGTGGGATCGAATTAAGCGCAAATAATTTAAGGAGTGGCACAATTAAGTGAGAGAAATATATTAGGCGTATATTTAAAAAAAAAAATACACGCTAGTTTTTTTTTATTTTTTCAAACAAACTAATTTAGTTATTGATGACTACAGCCTGTACCCCAAACTTTCAGATTTTCATTACTTTTTAAATTGTAATGTTGACATCTCGCAAAATTGAGGCCAGAGTTGTGTAACAATGTAAAAAGGTATTAAGCGTCTTCTTAAAGTCAAGTTTGCGCTGCGGGACAACCCGGTTCCCGCCCGGTTATGTCTGAAAACTTCGTAAGACTGGCGAGATTCCCTTCAGGGTTCTGAAACCGTGATGAGCACACTATCACTAACAAAATAAAACGTATTTCTAGAATGACAATTATGTTATTTTCTTATGTTACATAGCAACCAAATCCAAAGAGTATGTATTAATTTTCCATGATATCTATGATAATAAGTTCAGGCGGAGACCTCTTTACCACAATGTCAAAAAGCGCGGCAAAATACAGGGTGTTTTTTTCACGGTTTTGATTTTTGAGCATTTCTCGTTACCTAGCGTACAAAAAGTTGTAAAAATTTACAAAACAACTTTATTAAATTCGATCCCACCTTATATATTAATTACATCTTGGGATATAATAATTCATCGCTCGTCATACATTTACTGATTATTGCACAGTGTGAACCGGTCTCGTACAAAATGTATGACGAGCGATAACTTATTATATCTCATTTAAAAACCTATTTAGAGGCTAAAAATTTCACCCATGCCGGGATTCCAACCCGAAACCTCTGGCTATCCGTGTCTGGCACGGATAGCGGGTTGCGGGTTCGAATCCCGGCATGGGTGAAAATTTTTAGCCTCTAAATAGGTTTTTAAATTTGTCCTTAGCACGGGTTAGTGCATTAAAAATAAAAATAGTATAATTATTATATCTCAGTCAAAAGCTGGATTGAATGTTAGTTAGGTTAGCTGGAAGAAAATACTCATTAGTATTAAGCTCGCCTTTGTACAAATATGCTTATTGTGCAATAAAGAATTTTCTAATCTAATCTAATGTCACTCGCCTAGTCAGCTTTAGACTTAAATTAGATGTAGAATAGCATAAAATTTATATAGGTACTGGCACATACTTTGCTTCTGGTCCCACACTAAGATACCCTGTGTCGTGGGTACCAGAAACAGCGACATGCCAAACGTAAACATCCAAGACCTGGGGTTTTTTGTCCCCAGCCGGGGATCGAACCCGCGAATGAATCGAATCATTTGATTCGAATGATCGAATGAATTCGCGCACCAGACTAGTATCTCTGTGGTGACGAGAGCGGTCGCCGCGGCAATGTGCACAGCAAGCCGCGCGGGCTCCTCCGCACTACGCAGCGCCGCCGCCAGCATTGCGTCACCGGCGTCGCTGGTCGCCTCGAGCGCCGCCACCAGCAGCGCGGGCGCTGCCAGCCAGCGTGCGCCGCGTCGCCACCACGATTGCTGCAGGCCAATGGACATTGTCTTTTATGTCGACCTGCCCGGGTAGTACGACGACGCGAGTCGCGCCTTTTAACGTCAAAAGTCGCGACTTTCCAATACATCAATTGTCAAATTCCGTCGTTTCATCGCCACAAAACGCGTGACTCGCATCATAGTATAGTATGTTAGCTTTTAGAATAACAGCATTGTTTTTAGATATTTTTTTCAAGAATACAGGAACTTTAGAATACGTGCGTCGAATACTTAGTTTGATTTCGGCTAATTTCATATTTTTTTAAATAAAAAAAAAACTTAGTTTATGGAACCGGAAGCACGTCATTTTAATGGAAGTACGTCATCGACAGAATTGGCGGTAAGTGAAAGTGAGTAAAATTTGCAGTAATTTTTATTAGGTACTGCTATGACAATTCGACAGCATCCTTTGTTTGATACATGAATTAGGTAACAAAAAAGAGTACATGCATTTTTTGTATAAATAAATTGTGACAAAGGGACATTTAGTAGATTTTAACAATAGTGTATCTGAGGCTATTCACAATGTCTCATGTGATACTAACAGTACCGAGGCGTACCTTAGACATGACAGCAAGGAGCAGCATCAAGGAAGTGATCGCTGTGACACAAGCGCTCAGTTTACCGTAGCCAAGAACGAGGCGAATGGTAGGTTTGGTGATCCTGCAAAAAATCATTACCGTTGGTAGTAGTTTTAGCTCTCCCGACGTTTCTGCCTACTAATTCCCACCACGCACTACGATCAGTGGGCTGACAAGCGACCCGTGGCTAAAATCACTAAAGACGTCGTAATGCAATGGACGACATTGGCCGAGCCGAACATTGATATTGTGGGCGAAGGGAAGGACTGACAGTGACGCCCGCCCTCTGCGGTCGTCCCGGATTCTTCATCTTCGCACCCCAGAGCATAATGCGGCGGGTTATTCTGGCTCTTTTACTGTGATTGCGATTCGCTTGTGGAACAGCCTGCCTCTGGACACTCGTCAGGCCTAAACATTAGAGATTTTCAAAAGGAATGTTACCAAGTGCCTACTACCTCGATCTGCAGAATAGGCAGTAATTTATCACCAAGTCTTTTTATTAATTATTGATATGTAAGTAATCGTGATTAGTTATTATCTTTAATGTGTATGTTTATGAATTATCGTTTGTGTAGGTTTATCATAATTTTGTCTTAGAGAGACAAGTTATTTATCTATCAAATAAAGGAGTATCACCACGACCTCAATGTTGTGTCTGAACTTCATAGTTCGTCCTCTACCAGCATCATCTAGTCTTCCCTTTATTATTGTTCATTTTAAGCCTAAGTTAAATCGAACTAATGTTTCTTTGGTAGGTACTTAAACAACTTTGCATGAAGTACGATTATTTGGCCATGAATCATGACGTGTTAACATTTCCATTGAGCTTATCGTAGTGGGCGGCACCCGAGCTCGAAGTAGAGCACCAAGGAAGAAGAAGAAGAAAAACATTTATTATAGCCACAGTACACACGCCACAGTAACAAAACAAACTTAAAACACATTACTAAATAACATTAAAAAAAAAGAAAGGAACACTAAAGGTCACGGCGTGTCACTGCCGCTATAAACGGCAACTGACTCAGCCTATTCTGATGGGCAAGCCTTCAGCGCTGATTTTCAGTCAGTGCCAGGAGGTGTTCCGCGAGCGTTACAGACTGCGGTGTGGTGCAATCATGGGAAATACCATACTGAATAGAATACTTATATGTAATATAGAGTAATAGTTGTATAGAATAGAATACGTAAATATGCATACAGAATGAAATAGATACATAAATAGTTTTAACTAACTGACAAAATAAACCACGGCATACACAAACAAAAAACTTACACAAATGAATATAGGTATACCTACGATCAGTTCAAAATTGTACTGAAACAAATTTATGAATATAGTTAAATACATTAATGATAATTATATATATACAGGGGTCGGCACTCGAAGTGTTACAAAAAATTTTTACTGTTCAGCAATTTGTGAACAAACAAAATTATCGCGTATGGTTAAAGTGTAAATCAAAAGACGTGTTCGGTAGAAACCATTGGACGTTTCAGCAAGACTCGGCATCATCCCACAAAGCCCGTGAAACCCAAATTTTTTTGCAAGAAAAAGTTCCGAGCTTTATTTCTTCGCAACAATGGCCACCATATTCGCCGGACTTAAACCCAATGGATTTTTCCATATAGTCAATTCTAGAGGCCAAAGTGTCAGCAAAAAAATATGAGGCAGTCGACGCCTTAAAGATTGCTCTTCGCCGAGAATGGAACAAAATATCAGCAGACCACATTCGTGCAGCGTGTGAAGCCTTCTTGGACAAACTCGATGCTATTATCCGCGCTAAAGGTGGCCACATCGAACAATATCTTTTTCTTTTTAATTTTAAATGTTTTTTTTCTGTATATAAATAAAAAGAAACAAAATTGTCAAAATTACAGCATTTTGAATTGGTAACACTTCGAGTGCCGACCCCTGTATAATCAATACAAACATATATTTACTTAAATAAGCGAGAAAAAATAATAATAAAAGTAATAGGATATTCATATACCTATACAAATACAGTGTTGCCATGTTGCATATCCCTACCATGCGATTGCAGACTCGTGTCAGTTTTTGCGGCGAGAGGTTGGAAGGGAGGGGAGTAGCGGTCTCTGAAGCTCCAGCAAATATGCCCTGAGCTTGCGCCCAAAAACATATAAACTGGACGCTTCACGGATTGGGGGAGGAATGTCATTCCAACACTTGGACGCCGCAAACCTAAAACTACCGCGGAGAGCCATGGTCCGATGCGCCGGTGTCAGGATTCTTTCCTTATGCACATACCGTTGTCTAGTGGACCAAGCTTTGCGAACAAATAATATGTGATTTTTGTTCGTATTACACCGAAAAGTAGTTTAGCAAAGTGTAGATGCCGACGTGCCTCCATATTCAAGAGCTTTGCTGCATCCAAGTGCGGACTGACGTGGGATCTAGGAGGGATTTTGAAACAAAATCGTGCACATGCGTTTTGTACACGTTGGATTAACCTCTTTGTCCTACCAAGTATATAGCCATGATAAACGACGTCACAGTAGTTTAATCTGGATAATATCAGCAATTCACTGAGCCTGACACGCAAATCAGTGCTCAGGTAATCGCGTATATTATAGAGAACTTTAAGGCGATAAAAACAATTACTGACTACGTTTCTGATGTGAGTTTCGAAACGAAGTTCACCGTCCATCAGTAACCCAATTTTTTGCTTCCATAACCCTCTCTACTGGTTCGATAGACCACGCGATAGACCACTCAATCTGTAGTGACGAGACCGTTTCATTCTACGTGATAGCACCAGAACATGGCAGGCCGTAAGTATGGCGCAGGTTACACAAATGGCACATGTGGGGAGGACGGGGCGGAGACGCGACATGTAGTAGGTACCTATAGAGTTCGATACCTCCCCATGTGTTATCTGTGGGTACTGTGTCCTGTCACTTCTGTACATTTTGTATGAAAATTAATTGAAAGGACGCCGAGTTATCGCCCCGTCGTTGTCGTCGTCTCACGTGCCATTTGTGTTTCCTGCGCCTTACGATGCCTTGCCATTCCTGTTGGTCAGACACTGTTCTGGTGCAGTCATGCAGAATGTACGGGCCTCCTTACAGTGGTCTTAGCTTGAATGGTGCCTCGCATTGGTGCTCTACTGTGAGGTCGGGTGCCGTGAACCTTTCCCTGCACTGTGATACGCTCAATGGACATGTCGTAACCTCATGATAGCCAAATAATCATTCAACCGTTTAGCCAAGAGCGTGCCGACGAAAAAGTAGAAGACTAACCGCCTGGCGAAGCTGACGTTGCTGAGTCGCTGCACCACGTCCTCATCGTCTAACTCCAGCTCAACCGGCTGCGAGGCAAAGGCGCACGCTGACATCGATACTCCTAAGAGAGCCACTAGCAGCGCCCTCAAGCGGATCCGCACGCCTTCAGAATTGTCCGTCACGTTTCTGTTGAACTAAATATAGCCTACTTAAGCCAGGTTTTCACGTAGTGCGCTCGGTCCGAGTGCGCCATCCGAGTAAACTAATGCTTCTGATTGGCTATTTTGGTGTTGTCACGGAGAACCGTCCAATCAGAAGCATTAGTTTACTCGGATGGCGCACTCGGTCCAAGCGTACTAAGACCGTGAAAACATGGCCTAACTTCCAATTCCTCGTACACTAAAGAGCCGTTAACAGAAAGTTGATCATTGTTTTTAGTCTCTTTGTACGCACTTTGGCGAACTGACAACCGTAAACCTAATCCCCGAGAAATCGGCTCAGGATACCCATACACAGTAATATATTTTACCATATATAATCACGATTGTTTTGCCGAAATTAAAGTGATTAAGTTTACCTTATAAACAATCGTGAATGTAACGAAATCCCCGCATAGGTACAGCCAAAAAGGAGCATAGTGAAAGGTTTTTTTTTATTCGTACATTCCTACAAACATAGTAGGAATGTACGAATAAAAAAAAACCTTTCACTATGCTCCTTTTTGGCTGTACCTATGCGGGGATTTCGTTACATTCACGATTGTTTATAAGGTAAACTTAATCACTTTAATTTCGGCAAAACAATCGTGATTATATATGGTAAAATATATTACTGTGTATGGGTATCCTGAGCCGATTTCTCGGGGATTAGGTTTACGGTTTGTATTGATTCAGCGATTGTAATATAAGTAATTAAAACCAAATTATTGTAATTTAAGTAGGACTGTTGACAGCACGTCAAACACCATTTTATAGCAAAGTCGTCCTTAAAGTGACGATTAGAGAGCACGTATGTAAAGGTTGATGTGCTACTAGCACAGATAGGAAAAACAGTACTTAAATTAGTTTTAACTAACATAGGTAGGTGACTAACATAGCCTGTCCCTAAGATTACTGCCATTACGGTTACATAGGTACCTATATCACAAAATGAAAATAGTCGATGAATCAAAATCAAACAACAGAATCAAAATGGCGCAATGGTTTTCGAGTGGAGACCACGAACTGGCAAACGCAGCGCAGATTGCTGGCGGATGATGACGACAGGAGATAGAAAGAAGTGGCATCGGTGGAGGCTTATGTCTAGCAGTGGAAGAATACGCAAGTAGCAGTAGCAATAATGCCTGCGTTCCGAGATGCGATGAAATCGATTACAGCGCGAATCCGACCAAATTTAGTAGTCCCAAAGTATTTCGCACGAAATAGGGGTTTTGTGCCTACTGCACTTATATGGATTTGCACTGTAGGTAATTTCATCCATCGAATCTCTGAACGCAAGGAATGAAGACCGAACTCACTTTAACTTGATGTAACTCGTGTTTCTCTCTCAGCTGGTCCAGAATGGAATCGCTTGCGGTATCCATCATCAATGCAGCGAATATCCTTCATGATCTGGAGTGAGTGCTAGGTGAATCAATTATGATTAATTGTAGCACTTCACACCACGAATCGTTGAATATTCCTGCATATTTTTCGTTGATTCTGCGATTGGCTGTGCAAAAAAATCCTATTATTATTTCTTGTTGATATGGCAACCAGGCAAGGACAAAGAGAATTTACGTTTAGCCGAGAGGACGACAAATTCTGTCAAAGTCACGTCTTGACACGAAATGATCAAGTTTTTTATTCTCATAATTTACTTCACACAGATAGTTTAAAGTCTTCACAAAAAATCCTAATGGGTGGCTCTGTGGAGACCACGTAACATTTTTTTTTAAATAATTTTTATTTATGCCTCCTTAGATAAAAATTATTTAAAAAAAAGTAGTTCGGTACACTTGGTTGTTGTAGTTTTAACGTAGATAGAGTCCCTCTACGAGTTTTAACTTTTAATCAAACCTTTACTTATCCAAACTTTTTAAACGCTGTTTAGAAAGCCAGAAAAACATTTTATTTTGGGCCGGTGATTAAATTACCTATTTCTAATTATTAACCCGCAATTATAACTAGCTTCAACCACGTTAGAATTTATCCCATAAGAATGCATTATGTACCGGAATATCAAAAACCAATGCAGGTGAAAGGGCACCTCTAATAGAATAGACAGAACATACAGCACTTACCTTAAAGGCGGAAACACACTATTAAAACGTGACCCGACGCAACGCGTCGACACCTCTGATGTTCATAGTGTGATTTTAGAAAATAGTACAATTCGACTCAACACGCGTCGCGTTTCGTCGGGTCGCGTGGCGTTTTAATAATGTGTTTCCGCCTTTAGACCTTAGATACCTATATTTACACTTACCCCTGCGTCATTTAGGTTACAGTTACAAGCTCTTAAAATTGGGTTCTCGGTCGTGGGCCACATTCACCACTGATACTTTTTGCAAAAAAAATCTGTTAAAAAGTCATAATAATTTTTCATCTAGCTAGCTAGCGTTATTACATGGAGCCCTAATGTATCTTGCGCTTTTAATGCTCACTTATTCCCATTTTCCATGTGATAAGGGCGGGACCACACATTTTGTTAAATTCTAGGTAAGAGACACTAGATACAAATTACTTATTGTAGTCAGCGAATTGTAGGAAAAATGTTAAAAATAATGAGATAAACAGTAGTGGAAACGTCCGTTTTAAAATCGCAGCCCTAGTACTGCCATAATCAAGCACAAATAACGTGCTCAAATAATTGTTCCCTTTAGTCCCCTGTCCCCCGGGGTGACAGCTGGGAATTGTCTTCCCGTTTGTTACCCGGGTGACGATTCGTAGCTTCTGTTCCCTTTAGAGGCCGACTAGAGGGGAGAAATGGCAAGTCTGTTTTTCAGTTGTCCCCGGGGGGAGACAAACGATAAAAACATGTAATTATATTTCAGCGTTTTTATTTTTGATGGAAAAATATTAAATAAAAATGTCCAAAAAGAAACAGAATGCCTCAACTCTCATCGAGTTGTCGACCAGGGGGGACAAGTGGTACAACGGTTGTCTCCCCGGGTGACAACAGGCGGCAAATTGTCACCGGGATTACAAAAGAAAAGCGCTCATGGCCTAGGCGAACCGAGTGATTGGAATCAATCACTTGGTTAAGCAACAACAGGCGCAGTCAGGTACAGGATGGGTGAGCGTCCCGTGACTACCGCTAGTGGCATTTTTCCGAGCGCTTCCGTGCTTCGCAAGGCACGTTAAGCCGTTGGTGCCGGCTGTCATATAATGGCAGTCGTTAAGCCATGTCAGAGGCCTTATGGGCGGCTTGATAACTTCTGACAGTAAGGCCCGCCACTGTCTTACAATCCTCCACCAACCCGGACTTGGCCCCCGTGGTGGAGTATGGCCTAACCTTCCTGCGATGCAGGAAGAGACCCATGCCCCAGCAGTGGGGACATACAAGGGTTGATAACGACTAACGACGACAACCGGGACGACAATTCCCAGCTGTCACCCCGAAGGGCTGTGTTAGAGGAGACAAATAACATGCATGCGAATACTCTGGTGGGTTGTACTTCTAGTCCCACGTGGAATCCCAGTAAATAACACCTGGTACATAAAGTAAATACAAATTTATTGTGGGGAACAAAATAATAAATTAATTAAGGTAATAATAAAATTATTACACTATTTTTATTTTTAATGCACTAACCCGTGCTAAGGAACAAATTTAAAAACCTATTTAGAGGCTAAAAATTTCTAAAAATTAAAGAGGTTCGAAATTTCACTGATGCCGTGAGTCGCCCATTGGCTCAATTGGTAGAGCGCTGGTACGGATAGCCAGAGGTTGCGGGTTCGAATCCCGGCATGGGTGAAATTTTTAGCCTCTAAATAGGTTTTTAAATAATAAAATTAACAACAATTTTCCTAAACACAACATTTATATACGCAAAACAAATCTTAGTAAGAACCAAATCTAACAAACCGAAGTCTATCCATAATAAGGCCTACCTAAATTTCAGTCAGGACATTACTACTATTTCAAAAAGTTTTCGCGGTGCTTTATCTGAACATATTAATTAAATAGAAGAAAATATATGAATATTATCACATAAGTCAAAGGCACCACACTGTTCCCTATAAAGTCTCTCTATGGCATATTCCGGAGTTTGACGTATGCAACCGGTAGTTAGCAAGATCTTTGTCAAAAACGGATTGCGTTTTGATTCTGTTCCCACAAACGATCCGTCGCTATTCATATAGAGGTCTTTATCTGTCGTCCGCTTCTTATTTTCCACAGGGACTGCAATATTCCTGGTGAAAAATAAGAAAAACTTTCTCGGTTCTATTGCAGCTGATGCATTGACTACTTCTTCTGTGGTCTCAGACAGCTTGTTCGCTGTTTTTGTTTCCACAGAAGTGTCTGTCGGTAACTTCTCTGTTGAAGCAACAGGCGGTGTGTTTGTATTTGAGGTACTCGTGTCCAAGTACGATTTATTGGTCACATTTTCAGTTAGATTGTCAGGAATTAATGTTTCATTATCTTTGTCATTTGTATTGCTGCTTGTCGTCTCGAGGACCTGTCGCTTGAATCTATTAGGTATCAAAGAACTAGTAAATGGATCCACGCTAAACATTTCTTTAGTGTCATTCACAAGTTGTTGGAACATGTCTAAGAAAAATAATGACAGATTAAATTCAGCTTCAGCTACTTCTTTCAAGTCTTCAAAAATAACATCACTGTATTGTATTTCTTGGCCGTCATTATAATGTTCCAGTATAGTTTCCACCCTTTTGTCAAGAGCCTGGCCATACAGAGATTTTTTAGTAAGAACTTCTAGGTCCAAGGCAATACCTCCATTTTTCCAAACCTCATAAACTCCCGCGTAGAAAGTCAAATATCTTAACGACGTATACTCCAAAATATACCTCAGTGGAGTCACGGTCATGAGCTGACTTAGTGTTTTAAACGAAACCATCACATTTCTGTACTGGGCCACAAACGATCCTATGTTGTTTCGGTTCTCTTGATTAATTATGCGCCAACCTCGTTTAAATTGTGCGTAGTCTTGTTTTGCGTCGCTGAGGTAGAATTGGAGCTCAAATTGAAGCCTCGGGTATTTGACTGCCATATCGGACATAACTGCACTGAATGTAGAGAAGGGCACATCAGTACTGCTTCCAATGATGTACTGCAAGGAGACTTTGTTGCTGGTTGTTTTCTGTTGTACGTTGATTCCTTTAATGCAGGACCATTTCACGTCGTAATGTACTGAGACAAACACGTAGAACAATAGAACACCAATAATGAAGATAGTCAAGCTGATCCAGAAGGCAAAGAATAATTCTGAAATAGACATGATTTCGTGGTTAATACTAGGCTTAAACTGTTTATGACATGCACAATGGTGAGACGATAAATACGAGTATATTTATACATAGTTCATCACGATCGGAACATTGGATCTGCTGATAATTAAATTTTGCCGTGTAGATTCAAATTTTAAAAAGTGTATCTAACAGACAAAAATATTTCCGTTACATCGACAGTAGATCTAAACAATAATTCATAGTTATTTTCATAACATAGATATGTTCATAAAATAACATGACATAACCTCACCCCTGTATCCCAGAGTGGTAGACAGAGATCAGGGACTGCCACTAGCGACGCTCGTTTCATCCCCTTCGGCCGCGTATGATACCAGAGTTTGGTAACCAGTATCATAAGAAAAAAAAATGATCGTCGTCGGATACTGGTATCCAAGTGATAGGGATTTTTCGTTTTATGTAACCGAGTATCAGCACAGGAAAATATCAAACAATTACAAGTGAGTACTTAATATTTCCTCGTATGATACTGATAAGCATGACATGTGCATGTTCATTGGTCATCATCTAAAATACGTACTACCAATAATACAGAAGGTTGGCACAGTCGCCTTAATAGATATATTGGACGCAGAAGACCGGCGTTGGCTCAACTCTTAGATATTTATAGAAATGAAACCACCGTTAGGGATATACATATACAAGAGAAAATCGAAACTAAGCCGAGAGTTCAAAGAAATTGATGAAGAAATAAATGACGCCTTATCTCAGCTAAATGTAAACGAAATTAGTGTTGGACATTGTATCGAAATCATTTCACCATTTATTCCAATAGGTTGTAGGTAATAAATGATTCACAGTTGAACTATTTCCTTGTTTTCTTGTATGTTTTTAAGAAAGCGAGGGTTTTACAATAAGCGTAGGTACAGAATGCGATCTTCGAAGTTTTGCCGAGTTGGTTTCATAGGCAGAATGTTATATTCCTTACTGGATACTGGTTACCAAACATGATGAAGGGTATCAGAAAAGTAATATATCCTATCACTTGGATACCAGTATCCGACGACGATCATTTTTTCTTCGTATGATACTGGTTATCAAACTCTGGTATCATACGCGGCCGAAGGGGTTTCATCATCGTTCATAAGTCGTTGCATGCACGCACTCCGGTTCTGGGTACTTTTTATCTTCCCCTTTGCTAATACATCCCCTATTTGGTCACTATATGGAGGCATTTTCATAATAAGAAAAATAGTGATTTTTCTAAGTAGTACTGGTTACACTTGACCCCAGTCACGCCTCATGGTAAGCGAAGACCGGTTATGGTAAACCACCTTTCGGTATTACAGACATGAACACACTCCCATTCGTTTGCTATAATGTGATCTTGTAGATTTTGCTAGAATATGTTTCATATTGTGTTACTAACACCATGAATACAGATCAAACTTTACTCATAGCTCCATAACTAATGGAAGTTTTACTGACCGGGAAACTTCAGTTGGCTCTTCAGCAGGGTGGCTTTCTTAGGAGGGGGGCTCCATCCGGTAGCGGGTATAACAACGAGGTGGTCACCAACTTCTGTAGCACCTTTTAACAGGGGGTATTGCTCTCCAGGCTTCTTCGAGGGCTCAGGCATTTTTTTAGATTCTGTCATCAGCGGAAATTTTTGTGAGTCCGATTCCCGTGTATGTGAACAGAAGAAAAACTCTTAAGATTTGTTTAGCTAGCGCTAAGCCTTCGATACTACTACTGATATCAAGAGGTGCGCTAGCAGCAGAGCCACGGCAGAAAATATAGTCATACTGTCGAACACTTTGTCGTTAAATATTTGCAATTCACTGCGTTATCTAACTAAAGAAGAATAAATAATATCTAATAAATTGGATTCACTAACTCTCTTGTATATTTTGAAATTTTTTCTGTGATTACATAGGAATAGATATAAAATTTAAGACGTTTCAAATTTTATAATATGTCAAATTGACAATAAATAATGACGGAATTCCAATTTCAATTGTCAACTCATTTTTAATTTTTAAGAAGAAATACTACAAATTAAATACTGGTTTTGATGAGGTGTTTGTAAATAAATATATCTTTACATTTTCTCTCTGTGATTTTCTCCCTTTCTTTTTTCTTTTAATAGGAAGTCCTGTAGTTAAAAGATTTGACAATATTATTTTATAACTGAATCTTGTCTATTCAGTGACTGTAAATATTCGTAAAGACGAAATACTTATAAAATAATATAATATCTTTAAATATCAAGCTAATGTGGATAGAAAGGTAAATAACGCCTCAAGCAAACTATAGCGCGTTGTCGACCAAACAGGACATGTATTAGCACAGATTAAAGTAAAAATCATGCATATAGCCTATGTCCACTAGTGAACGGACACCGGCTGATTTTGATGATTATGATTTATAAATAAAAATGTTAAAATAATATATAAAAACCGACTTCTGTACGCTAAGGCACTAAAAACGCATATACACTCACATGGCACTAAAAAGTTTATCTTGGAGTCGGTGCCAAAAATGAATGTGCTGGTCTGGAACTTGGCACCGACTGTGTGATAAACTTCTTCAATACCTAGTTATATACGAATTTCAAATTTATAGGTAATTTTCGTTTAAATCATTTCTGCGTTATTAGTGCCTTAGTGTTATACGTGTGCGTAGTGTAGTCGGTTAAAATTTTTTTTTGCAATTTTTCTTCACGATTTTTAGTGAAAAGATAATGTGACTTTAATAACTACACGTGCCTATTCTATATTTTTATTAATTTTAGTAACCATATCAATAAAATAGTGTATTTTGGCTTAAATTCTCGATTTGTAGGTACAACGATACCATTAGGAGTTATTGGGCTAGTAGTCATCTGACTCTTAATTTTCCTAGTGCAGCAAGTGGTTTCATTTCAACTTAAATTTCGGTTTTCTAGGTGCAAGGGTATCCCAAATCTGCATGTTCATGAGCTGTTCATCATCTGACTTCCAAATCTTCGGCTGTAGAAAGTGACAGTGAAATACTTAAGTGAAAACGGCATATTTTTATCTCGAATAGAAGCTAGAACTTTTCAAGAACGATATTCAAGCTGATGATCTTGGGCATCTGACTCTTAATATTCCTGGTGCAGAAAATGATAATGAAACTATACATTTATACTATAGAACCGGGTTTCTAGGTGCTACGGTGCCCTAGATCGGGGGGTTCTTGAGCTGGCCATCATCAGACTTTCAAATCTTCGGCTGTAAGAAGTGACAGTGAAACTAACTACTGACGTGAAAACGACATATCTATCTAGAATAAAAGCTTAGGACCTCAAAGGAACGATATTCGAGCTGATTATCTTCGGAACAATGTCCACCAGACACCAGAGAATTAGTTACAGAATGTAAGTACTTATTTGATGAATAAATGAAAGTATTTGATGGACAAAGTGTTTCTAACACCAAAACTAAACGTAATTGCCTTGAATTTTTTTCAATTTTCAGAAGTTCTCAATTTTCATCTTTGAAAGTTTTCATCTTCTTGGAACCAACGGGAAGCTATACCTATTCGAATAAGTAAATCGTATAAAATTTGACGGAGTTATGCGAAAACATAGTAAAAAAAATTTATAGGTATAGGCGATACATATTGATAAATTCCTCCTTTTTTGAAGTCGGTTAAAAATAGGTAACCTACCTACTTAAAATCGACCTCTGGTATCGGCCTACCTCTTCGGGACACAGGCGTGAGTTTATGTATGTATCTATTTATTGTTGAAGACGTTAGAAACTACTTACTAAGTAAATCTAGTTTGAATTATACTGCGGCACATTCAAAGACAAAACCGCAATCAACTCCAAGTGCGTGCATTGCAATGCAATGATAATGATGGATATTTACCTGGTGCGCGTGATAATTCGCAATTGCGTTCAGCATAGGTAGGTACTCGTAGTATGAAGATGCTAGTTACAAGTTTTGTGGTGCCAAAACGTGTACCTACTGAAAAGACGCAAATATTGTCATTTTTTATGTATCCTAGTTCTATATACATTATACGCCTGGCTGTCCGCAGATTAGTAATTCAAGTTCTGAGGCAAAAACCAATAATATGAATGATATAAAACCATCCACGCTACACTATCACACGGTTATGAAAGTCATCGTCGAAAGAGCTCCAACTCCTATTTAGGCGCTGGAAGTCGCCTCAAAATTTGTAAATCACTTATTTACTATATTTGTATTGTTACTTAAGAGTGTAGGTATTGATTTTATTTGGTCCAATAAACACTTATTTACTTTACTTTACTTTATCACTGTTTTTTTATTTAGCCTATATACGTCCCACTGCAGGATTACCACGCGTGCCCGCCGCGGATTGGCAATTTCAAGTGCTGAGGTAGTTGAAAACCTCAGACACTCAGGATTCCTCACGATGCGTTCCGTTAGCGAGTTGTATTGCTACTATTCTTCACAAAGGAAACCCTATCTCTATGTTAAGCGCAACAATTCCTTCTTCTTTTTCGTACTTCACCACCAGTGGTCTTCATCCGTCGATCCAAACTAATTGTCAAATTCCAATTCCATTCCGCAAACATCAGGTTTTTGTGATTCTGAAACCATACGCCGACAGTTGCTTCGTCGTTGAACTGTCTTCCGATAGAACGTTTCGTCTGTGAGTGTTTCGCCGACAGAACCTTTGGACTATGAACGATTCGCCGACACAATCTCTATACTATGTACGATTCGCCGACAGAACGTTTCGCTTGCGTGTGTTTCGCCGACAGATCCTTTCAACGGTTCACGGGCTGCCGACAGAACTGTTCATGTATCACACGTGCTACTGACACGAAATGCTGTTAAATCGTGGCACAACAGATGGAACACACTTCTAGGGCGACGAAAGTGGACTTAAATAAAATTTCATGTCCATTAGAGGTGTTTTGGATAAATGCTGACTGATTTTTTCTTTGTATACTGTGGCTGCTTTCCTCCGTTTAGGCATAGGTTCCGAGGAATTGATATGTTCAATTACACCCTCCATATATTTTTTCTCCTTCTTAAACTCGTTAATTGTTCAAAATAATTTCCACTTTCGTCGCCCTAGAAGTGTGTTCCAGCTGTGATACATGAACAGTTCTGTCGGCAGCCCGTGAACTGTTGAAAGGATCTGTCGGCGAAATACCCGCAAGCGAAACGTTCTGTCGGCGAATCGTACATAGTCCAAAGATTCTGTCGGCGAAACACTCACAGACGAAACGTTCTATCGGAAGACAGTTCAACGACGAAGCAACTGTCGGCGTATGGTTTCAGAATCGGATTTTGTGCGCCTCTGGTCCATACTGCGATGCCCTGTGCTTTGATAACCAGGCAAGGCCATCACACACGATTAGCGGCTAACACGCTTGACTATGAACAATAGAGGCCCTGGCTCTGCCTCCCGCTGGAGGTTGCCGAATTATATTTGTACAAAATATAGCCCTGACGGGGTGTAGTCACATGTTTGCGGTGTCTTTGCCTGGTAACTAGGTACATCACAGGGTATCCCAGTTCAGGACCAGAATTGTGTTACGTTATTACTTTTGTTTTGTTTCGTTTTATGCTGGGCAAGCCCTCTCAATCTAAAAAACAATAAACCAAGCATTGCAGCGTCCAATGGCACACATGTGAAGGTGCCATTGGAAGCTGTATAGGTAAATCATCTCATTACGTAAATGCATTGGACATAGTTTTTTGTTTTGGAACCAACTCAAGAACCAACTCTAATCTAAATTATTGTTACCTGGCTGAGACTAGTTTTTAAAAATGTGTATGTTAACCAAATGTAATCTTTATTGTTTCAACCAGTGTTTTGTTGGTGGCAATAAAAATCTTTTTACTTTTTTTACATTTACTTTTTTAAATCTAGCATGTAGCCTACTAAAATCCTTTGCAACTTAATGGTTTGATTAGGAAAGGAAGGATAGGTAAATAATTAGCTTGTAAGCAGAATGAAATCTCATATTATAAGATGAAGAGAGGCCATTAGCCGCTCACAGTGCTTAGTCGAGCGAAATTAACAATAACAAAAAAAGTCACGTCGTCTGTCGTTCACACGTTACTAACGCGAATCGGATTTGTTGCTGACTCAACTAATTATACCGGTAAGTGTGAACGTGATAATATTGAATGAAAATGCGTTCAGATAATTTTCCATGTTCGGTCCTGTTGCATGTTTTATTTCTTTTTGCATCTGGCTGTGTGTGCAAGTGCGTTTGTAAAGTGAATTTGTTTCCATAAATTTTAGTTTTTAAAATAATTTTGTTGTTTCAAATGATTTTTTTAAATTAATAAACGATGTGATGTAAGTATTTAGGCACGTGATTCCCTGTTTTATATTTCGTGACCTTCCTTATCAATGAAGGTGTTTGCTTGTTTATACAAGGCGTCTGGCTATGCTGTACCTTCAGGCACAATCTCAGGGCACAATATAATTTATAGTCCTGGCCCTACAGGTTTTTCTACATCTAGTTTTAAATTACCTTTCTAAATCTCAGTTGCCAGCATTTAAATTATAAAAATATGTAGATATATATCTTTAGCCTCAATTACCTTTAAATTTCATGCGCAACATAAATTATTACATAAACCTATTTCCAAAAAGTATTTAAATAAAGTATTTTAGGTATACCAAGTCGAAAAAAGTATAACCGAGAGCAGTTCAGAATTAACTCTGAATAAGACTTAGATTTTGGCCGGGTATTTGAATAAATATCATAACATAACATTTACATAAAGGGACATACATTGCTTCTGGGCCTACACTGGGATACCCTTTGTAGTAGGAACCAGAAACAGTGACAAACATGTAAACTTCCAAGCCCAAAGTTTTTCCACTCCAAATACGTATGTTTTTATACGTTTAAATATATATCTTAAAATTTGTATCTTTATTTTACACGCAAGTGGCATTTTGTTATACGAAAACTTCGTAAATACTAATATTGACTGCGATCGGGATCCAATACACAAATTTAGCACTTGTGAACTTATTGAAATATTTTTAATGTAACATTAAAAAAGAAGAGCTTAAGTGAATTTTACATCATCCATTATTTTGCGATTTAACAAAAAAAATGTAGATTTTATTATACTCATTTTAATGCACTAACCCGTGCTAAGGACAATTTTAAATACCTATGTAGAGGCTAAAAATTCCACCCAAGCCGGGATTCAAACCCGCGACCTCTGGCTATCCGTGCCAGATCTATCTAGATTTTATTTCAAATTATAACTTTTTACAACCTTTTCGTTTTTTTTTTTCGGTAAGAGGCTGATGGAATGTTTGAAAATTAATTTAAATCCAGTAATTTACACATAAGCATACATAAACTCGCTCTTGAATCCCGGAGTGGTAGACAGAGTCCAGGGTTTACCACTTGTTACTATCCTGACAGATCTCTTTCACTTCATCGACATTCTTAGTAGTGGTTGCATCCACGCACGCCGCGGGCTTCGTGTGTTTTGGCCTTTGCTCATACATCCCCTATTAGGTCGAAGTATCTCCGCCTGTGATGTCCCCTACCTGCTCTTCCGTCCACATTTACTCAATATATTTCTTTCATCAATCTTTCTTCCTTTATCCTCCATTGTCCAAACCGAAACTTCACCATAACATTCCTAGTCACTAAATTCTCATTCACTACACCACAAATATTTCTCAAGGACCTCATTTTTACTAATAGGTACTATCCCTGTATTACGTACGCAAAATCCTGAGCGATTCCAAGAGTCAAACAGTCAAATTAGTATTGAGTTGACTGTCAAACTCAATACTAATATGACAGTTTTACGTTAGACGATTGGAAACGCTCAGGATTTAGTGCGCATGATAAGCCCTATGATTTTTTTTTTTGGCTGAAGCAAATTACCCCTCCTTTCAGTAGGTAAATTCATTTTGGGAAGCAATGCAACAAATATCCTGAATTTCGGGTTTTTTTCGTAGAAGTAGAAAGTTGTGAAAATCCTAGATTTAATCGACGACCTTGTTTAGAATGGATTCTTTACACTAAATTTACAAATAAATGGACCACCAAGGAGGTCAGTATATTTATACTTATTTGAAGTTCAGTGGTGTCATCTGACATTCTTCTTGTTTTTTACCTCTTTATTAAATGACATCACAGATTAAAGAGATCAAATGTTTTTCGCGAAAAAATTTAATGACAAGCTAATTTTCAAAATGATAATTATTTAATAGTGTGCCGTGACCCGTGACACTTAAAACATCTAAATTGGATAAAACATCAAACACCAGTACCTAGTTATCTCGTAAGTAAATATGTAAATAAGCCAATATTAAACAATATAATGCTCGTGACCTAAATAGTCAAACCGAGTGATTGGAATCAATCACTTGAGTCAAGCCTAGTAAACCCAGGATGGGTGACCGTTCCATGACGACCGCAAGAGGCATTTTTTCAGAGCGCTTCCGTGCTTCGCAAGGCACTTTAAGCCGTTGGTGCCAGCTGCCATACTATGGCAGTCGTTTAGACTTTTTAGAGGCACTGTCGTACAATCCTCCACCAACGCGGACTTGGCCCCCGTGGTGGAGTACGTTAGTTCCCAGTAGTTCAACTGGTCAGTTCTCCTGGGATTTTTTTTCTGAGTAGTTTTACTTTTTCTCGAAACTAAAATAGTAGAACTAGTGAGACTGCTATAGAAATTTTTTTGGTAGGTTTTTTTTTCTTCGAAGTGCTTTTATTAGGAAATTAAATAGTTGAGGGTTCCGTTTCACCCTAATTTAATTTTAAACGCTTTGATGGTTACCTTAAATAAAATTATGTAATACTAAAACATTTTTGGAAAACCGGCCTAATAGAGTCGTACTTTGGCACCAAAGGTTACCTCCGCCATACCTATTTGTTTAATTATCAATGTAGGTAACCATCAAACCGTTTCAAATTAAATTAGGATGACACGGAACCTTCGACTATTTAATTTCCTAATAAAAGTACTTCGAAGAAAAAAACCCTTAGATTGGCAGAAAAGTCGATTGAACTACTGTAAACCTTTATTTTTTAGAGATGTCTCACTAGTTCTACTATTTTAGTTTCGGATGAAAGTAGCACTTATGAGAAAAAAGGGTTCCCACTAGTCCGACACTGTAGTTGAACTACTGGGAACTCTGATTTTCTGTGGATGTCTCACTAGTTCTACTATTTTAATTTCGAGAAAAAGTAAAACTACTGAGAAAAAAAATTCCCACTTGTCCGATAGTAGAACTGACCAGTTGAACTACTGGGAACGAAAACGGGTGGAGTATGGCGTAATCTTCCTGCGATGCATGAAGAGACCCGTGCTCCAGCAGTGGGGGATATACAACGGTTCATATGGAAATAATAAATATTTTTATTTTTTTCTAAGGATGCTAGTAGTAACGCGCAGGTAGCGTTCATAACCGCTTCTTGCCCATTGCACGATCAGAATGGGATGCGTGCGACCTTTAGGAACTGCGAACGCGCGAGCCGCCCGCCAGCAGTAGCGTCGGCAAACACGCATCAATGCTCGCGAAATAGTGAACCTGATTATAATAATACTTTGACCACGTGGAAGAACCCTAATTTATTACGTTTTTTTCCATCGTAAGATAAAGAGGCGAATGTACTTTATTCTCAACAATCCTTTGGGCTTGTCCTGGCACTTATGTATGATACAGGCTTTGGCTTAGTAGAAGAGCCAGCCAACTCCATTTCTACATTCCGTTCCTCCACTGATCAATGTTAATTGTTTCATTAACATCAGTTTTATATTGATCCAAAATAAGTTAATTACATGAGTAACGCTACAACGTGCAGATTTTATATCATACTAATACATTCCGGTAGTTAATATTTAACGTAATATAAGTGATTTAGAAAGCGCCCGTATTTCTGAACCATAAACATTTTTTTTGGTGTTAACGTCGAGTTTACTACTGAATTTATTTCACCTCCTTTCCTAACTCTACTTCAGAGCTTCACTTCGTTAAGGTTTCATCACATTCTGATTGTACGGATCGTTAACTATTCATGTAAAGTAAATAAGAATGAAAATGAAATTAACTACTTATTGAGTTTAGTATTAAAATGCGTGGTTAAGCCATGCAGCTGTGCTAAGTTACTGTCGCAAGAAATGAAACGTTTTTATTTTAGTTTTAATAAAGTTTTATGTTACCTAAATCAATTGTTCCAGTGTAGTGCCACTATCTTTGACAAATGTATTCGTTTCATTGCCGTTTCTTGTCTGTAGGTACATACGCACCAAGTCGTTGAGGCGTCAATGTAATAAAAACATTGGTCAAGGTCAGTAAAAATAGTATAGTACAGTATACTATTTTAGAAATAATATCGCTCAGTCTATTCTGTAGTGTTTTGGTGTTCCTGATATCTTATCTTCGTGTTCTATTTCTATTTCCTTTCCTTAATAACGAGGAAAATGTACCTAATAATTTAATTTTTTCTAGTTTCTAGCTTTAGTTTAACTAAATCCTTAGTTTTTGGGCAACACTATCTGCCTCAGTGGCTCTTTCTACGATTAGAAATTCAGAAACGCGATCCCACGATACAGGATTTACCTTGTGTGGGCCCACCAGACATTGTACCCTGCCAATCACCTTTTTCTAAATAAATATATTTTTCTTTACTTTTACTTTAAGCATCCCTACTTTTCGCACAGATTTTGCGAACTAACAGTTTTATTTTACTGCAAATTATTAAGTAGATACTTATTACTCATTTATTTACTGGATGTATTTTATTTTTATTTTATTTTATTTTTATGTAAGGTGAAGAAACAGATACAAGTACAGATAAAATTTAACAACAAACGGATATAAATAGACATAAAGTAGGTACTGCATCCTAAGACCTTCACACTGAGAAGTAATGTTATATTAATGTAGACAAATATTGGGAGGTTCTACTTTTCAATACCTTGTTCGTATTTTTTATCTAAAGATAAAACGATAACAAATTTGAAAACATGATTGACATGAAAAATTTGAAAAATTCTATATTTTTTTAAAATAATACCCTAAAAATTTACTTTTTATGGTTCCAACAAATGTGAAATATCATGTTAGTTAGAATTAGATTGCCAAAATAAAGAATAATTTCGAGTAGATTTTCGTTGTTCAGTACAAAATGTATGAAAAAAGTTTTTGGCGATTTCTGTCATTTCTAGTACTCAAACCTTAATGGTCCCATAGAGTCCTCTGATCCCCACACCAAATAGGATCCAATAGATTTTTTTTTTGTATTTCTGCATTTTTTCGCTCACTGTACATTTCGCCAAAATCTGTGAATGCAGTTCATAATATCTTAAGAAGTTGGCGATGGCCTCTTAGGAAAGTTTTCCTGTAACTATACGATAAAGGACCTTCCTTTACTGACCCGTCTCAAAAATCCACCCTATATAAAAAAAAATATATTTTTTTTTTAATAAATCACCCAATTTATACAATTTATAAATATAGGGTGATTATATTTATAATCACCCTATATTTATATTATGAATATAATAAAGTACACAAAGACATATACATACCTATATAAAGAAAACATAATAACAACCTACTTACATAAATATCAAGGAGTTAAGATATAGATAGACGGCTAATGCTCGTGTTCTTCTTCTTCTAGTGACGTGCCTGGCCAGTGATGAGTGAGTCCTATCGGGAGCACCGTCCGTTGCTCGGCGAGGAGTTTTCGGACGAGGAGACGCTGGGCCGTGAGTACCGGCGGGTGGGCTTCAGGGGGCGCGCGCGCAACAAGGTCAAGGGCGCGGCCGCCGTCATCGCCAACTGGCCAGGTGTGTAACCAGGTGCAGATGAGCGATGAAAACAACGTTCTCAAATGCACGTTTCAACTACAGTCTATTTATCCTTACTTGGTCAATTTAGTAAACAAGATTTTAACCTCAAAATTGATATTTGATGCCAAAACGACATATTTTCTCGCAACTTAATGAACTTTGTTAATAAAATTGACAGCGTATTATATAAAATAGTCTCCCCGATTACGTCATTTACATTACGATTAAGTCTCCCCGATTACGTCGATTACGCCATACTTTACGGATAGAATCTTGTTTACTAAAATGGACAAGTAAGGATAAATAAACTGTAATAGGTGGTTTATGTAGTTCTTCAAAGGCTAATTTCACAAAGCGGTTCCGAGGGAATGATGGGGAGGTCACAGCTAAAATCCTCAGCCATGAGGGGACCACTGATTGGATTGGGATTGGAACAGTAGTTAATTTTCTTGATCTTTCTAATGGTGTAGAAGATTACCCGTTTTTTTTTATTTTGTTTAGTAGGTCTAGCTGATGTTGATCTGATAAATAATAAAGATTGATAATAGTTATATATTAAACGGGTCTAATCGCGCTTATTTATTAGGTAAAACGTTTCGGCAACGTACTAGTAGCCGTGGTAGACTGAAGACGGGTAGACCGGTAACAATTTTCAACACAATCAGTTGCACTGGTCCCAAATAAGATACCCTGTGTTATGGGAAGCAGGAAAGGAAATCATAAATATGGGAATAAAGCCAGACTGTAAGCTATTTGTATAAATTAAGCGGGGAGGCCTTCAGTGGGAATCGAACCAACAACCTCCTTTTTCGCAATGAAGTAAATACGTGAATGAATCAATAAATTGGTGAGTGAAGGGATGAACGAATGAACGAAACAAATGAACTAACGAAAATAATGGACAAACGAAAAACGTAGGTACTAGTTCGTTCGTTTTTTTTTAAATTAATTAATAATCAATAAGCAATAAACATTACATTTTTTCGCCAGCGGGTTTGAGTCCTACTGCTGGGAAAAGGCCTCTAGTATGATAATGACTAACTAATTAAATAATTCATTAGTTAATTTATTATTTATAGGACAAAAAAATACGAACTAATAATGTGTGCACAAAACTTCCCTGTTTCTTTATCTTTCCGTATAGTATAGCTAGTATGGAGTAATGCATCCACTGTGACATGCCATTATTAATTTCTCGTTGCAGATCATTGGTCGTCTTCCGTCACACTTTGGTGGATAGTAATCGGTATGGTTCTTTTAACAGTACTTGTAATTTATAACGTCGCCCTGACGGTTGCACTTCTTCCGTCCCACCATAATATTGTTAGAGTAAAAGACAATGCAGTATCACAAAAACCACCTGGCGTTATAAAAGTACCAGAAGTTTTCATGCATGTCTTTATAGACGTCAATGAGGAAATTGACATAAACAAGTACATACCAGCTATAAGAGGGCTTACTGATAAACATTCAGGGTTTAGCTATAACCTTATATTTATAGTTAATGATACATTAGTTGAGAATGTTCCTCATAGTAGTGATGAATTGAACAACCAAATGGTTCTGGATGAAATATTTAACACAAAAAGTTTCACGTACAAACACATTACTAAAGTTCACAATATTAATATAATGCAAATATTGCTAACAGACTTCATGGGCTGTTCTTCTATAAAAAAACGATGGCGTCTTATTCAGCCCGATTTTATCCCGTTTGTTGTCAGAGCTATCTCAATATGGGATAGTAGCGGTGTAGCTTTCAATCCTTTAATAATTAAGCCCGAAAACCCAGCCTATATTGAAAAGCTTCACAGTATACTTAAAACATATGGAAAACCTGAGAAAGAAATAAAGATGGACACTACAGCGAAACCACAACTTAAATCTAATAAGAATCTCAACAATATAAGGGACATAATAGAAGCGCTGGAAAAGGGTAGTGAACTAAATGATCACGCACAAGAAAATCTGACGGAAGCAGAAACTAATGATATTGAAACTACCTTAGCCCTTGGTAGAAAGTTATTGTCGATAGAAACTAAAGATGTCAGTCTCCAAAATGGATCAAGTTTAGAAAATAATACCTTCAGTCATATTTTGCCAAAACTAAGTATGCTTCCCGTATTTTTGGACCTCATTTTGAACAAAAAACACCAAACTGACAATGTCAAGACACATGAAAATAATGCATCTGTATTAATAAGAAAGCGAAAAAGTCCTTTGGCTGTTTCAAGTAAAACTACAGCAGTTAGCAAACAAACTGAAAACATTGATACACTCAAACCCATGATTATAGCAACAGAAGGAAAAGGCGTAAACAACAATATTAAAGAAATTGAACTTGAAGATAGTTATTTTCCTGCTACGTGGGATAGATATAACAAGTTAAGTATCGATTTAAAAGGAAATATTATAGCTACAGAAGTTTCCTGCCACGCATTTATTGGGACTTTGTTTGACAATGTTTTCAATAAGCCTGTGGAGGAAAACATTACAGAATTTCTGATCCGGGAACTTTCCTTATTTTGTAACGGTGTATTGTCCAGGTGCAAAGGTGTGGATGTTATTTTACTTTAGTTATTATTAATGTAATTCATTGTGTTTTGTCATGTAGATTAATGAGTTTCTACAGGATAGTTATAAAATCTACTTTAATAATTATATTATACTTTGAAAGAAAATACCTGTTTTATTTATATTAATAATTTATTTAGCTTAGGTATCTTTGAAGAACATTTTTGTCGTGAACATAATATTGTTTAGTGATGCATGTTCAAAATTTATCAACATCATGTTCACAAGTTATTATTATAGAACTAAACTAATTCTAATTAAACTCCTATAGTGCTTAAAATTATGGCAGCAATGTGTTTAAAATTATAATCACATACAAAACATATAAAACCTGTAATTTTTCTTCATCGAGACTAGACTTGACATTGTTGTAAGTTGACAGCCAATCAACATTTTAATATCTATTGTAAAATAAAGTCGCCTATTACTTAGCCTAGCAAAGTGCACGCGTGTAAGCGTCCATTTACATGTTAGTTTATTCATCGAAATCCCGACTACAGAACTACAGCCACGTAAAATTTCGTAGTTACCACTACGCAACTACAAGAAGCTGCTAACACTTGGTCGCTGGTCTGGTGTTGTTGTGACAAACTTCAGAGACGCTGTCCAGACGGTACCACGGTTCGGCCTTATTTGGGCACTGCACTTGTGTTGCCTATGTGTGAATGGACCCTAGAGCATGGTGCTGACGACTGAACCTTTTTGCGAGTGTTTTCATTGCTGGATCTTAAAATAAATTGTCTGTTGTTGAGAAACCGTCTCGTGAACTAACACAAATACAACATGCTATTCAAATAACGCAAATGCAGCAAACTATTTCTTCTGTATCGATAAACCACTTCAAATAAGACAAATTAAAGAAGCTACACGTGAATATGGGGGATTCTACTCGTCAATAACAAATTTTAGTACAAGGATAGCATTAAAATCTCAAAATAAATCCAGTTCTCCTATAGGTACATTAGAAAGCCGCGATACTAAATTTAGTGATTATTTTTCTCGATTTTAAGTGATCTTTACAATAAGTTATTTGTATCGAAGAGTACAAAATGACGAGTATTTTCGGATGTATGCTACGATTTTGTTTCACCTTGAATAAGTCCCAATGTTGGGCTCAGTCCTTCTCTCAGTGAGAGAGAGTATGAGCTATTGATTGACCATCGCGGATTGGGAATTTCGAGGTAGGTGAATAGCTAGCGTGTGGTGGAGATACAACAAATTAACATGAATTTACAAAAAAAAAATAATTGTTACATGCTGGCCTTATAGGCAAGTGCTCTTCTGTAATTTGAAACGTCAATGTGGTCAATTTATTATGAAACATGGAAATGTACAATAATAAACTTGCCTTGCTGTACTGTTTGCAATTATGTTGCTTTTTTATTATTGATACTGAAAAAACAGTTTTCAGGTTTCATGTCATTTAAAAAACACGTATATTTCTAAATCATAACTATAAAATGCCATAAGCATTGTAACGGTTTTAGCACACCCCGAGACACTCAAATGGGGTCTGTTGTCCTTTTAATTATATTATTATCACCTCTACAGGTGATTGTCGGTGGAAGTGCTAATTATGGCTCACGAAAAAGAAGCAAATTATTGCACATTTGTGAAGTACTACAATATCTAGTTTGTCTTTATAATAACATCATAAGCTAGTAGTATCTAAGGCGCCACGTTTCTTCGTTCCACTGGTATCTCCCATCGCCCGCTCCAACTGCTAGCTGTTTGCTGACAACTTCGCATGATTGATTGAGGCTCACAACGTCGGCTAACAGCCCAGTAGACGAAGCCCTCTGGACATTGGTAGACGAAACCTCTCACCTTTCCTGCCTTAGACCGTTCGCATTTGAGGAAAGCAGGTGAGCACTCGTCTTGTTTTTCGAAAGGAAAATGTCCAACAGCGGGGCAGTTATGCTTCTCCTTACTTACAACCATCTGTGAAAAAAGACGGACAAATAACTAAGCAGCTTAGGGCGCTTAAACACGGGCGGTACGTGTGCCGACGGCAGCTGTCGACGCGCTGCGGCAGATATTCGACGCTGACGTGTCGGCGACTGGAGTTGGCGCGTCGATTGCTTGTCGACGCGCCAACTGCAGTCGCCGACACTTACACATAGACTACACGTGTAGCCCATGTGCAAGCGCAATTAGATTCAAAAGATCGTCATGATTAATGGTTGAACCGAGTTAGAAAGAAAAGCCACAAAAGATTATCTTACCGGTTCTTTGGTGTAAGCACCCAGTCGCTTGACTCTCCTTTTCTGAGCAATTTGGCCGTCACATTTTTTATCGGCCTTGCTCTCTTCCACGCACTGAGTTTTGCTCTCATCGTAGATCGTATTATTGGGACAAGTGAACGTTGCCACTTTTACTTCATGGGTATCATCGTCTTCTGTACATTGGTAAAATAGGTTGCAGTACTTGGGATGCCTCCTGAATCCGGTTGGGCAAACGTACGTATATTGATCGTCATCAGTTTCTGGACATTTATTAGGTTTGCTGGAGCTGTGTTCAGTGGTTGCTTGTTGTTCTTCGGTACTTGATTCAGTCGTTGAAGTATCTTGTGGTTGAGTTGTGGACTCATGCACCGTTGAAGAGTCTGTAGTAGATTGTTCCGTCTGGGTGGTTGTTTCTTCAGTGGTTGTCGATTGCATGGTAGTGCTTTCTTGCGTTGTACTTTGTTCAGTTGTTGCCTGTTCAGTAGTTGTTGGTTGTTCAGTAGTCGTTTGTTCAGTGGTAGTTGGTTCACTACTTGTTGGCTGTTCAGTAGTAGTTTGTTCACTGGTAGTTAATTGTTCAGTTGTAGTTGACTCACTGCTAGTTGTTTGCTCAGTGGTCATTTGTTCACTAGTCGTAGATAATTCAGTTGTAGTTGATTCACTGGTAGTTGATTGTTCGGTTGTGGTTTGTTCACTGGTAGCTGGTTGTTCAGTTGTAGTTTGTTGGGTTGTGGATTGTTCGGTGGTAGTTTGATGGGTCGTAGGGGATTCTTCAGTTGTTGTTTGTTGGGCAGTAGGAGATATTTTGGTTGTAGTTTGTTGAGTTGTTGTTTGTTCACTCGTTGTTTGCTCTATTGTGGTAGTTGTTTGTTGGGTGGTAGTTAGTTCATTGGTAAATGATTGTTGAGTGGTGGTTTCTTGTGGCGTAGTTGTGCTTGATTGTTCTTTAACAGTACTGGCAGTCGGTTTTTCTGTTGTAGTTGTAGGTTTTGAAGTCGTTGTTGTTTCATGAGGAGTTTCACTTTGAGTTTGTTGACCACTACAATCACGGGGCGGATATACAGAATTCTCATAGTTACACGTATCTAATGCTGGATCCCAAATAGTACCTTCACCACAATCAAAGTGAAATACTGAGAAACGTTTTCCATTTCCATCCCAGTCAACACATCTATAGAATTTCTTACAGTTATCAGGATCTGGATAGAAGCCGGCTTTAGTACAGTTAACTTTCGTTTTACTAGGTTTGTTAGATGATTCTCCTTGAGTGCAGTTTGAGGCACCCTCGTTATTATTTTCTGTAGTGCTTGATGTAGATTGAGAAGTAGAGTTAGGATCTTCTTGGCTGCTACTCGTAGTTGAAATAGTTGACGAAGATGTGTCAGTGTGTTGGCTTTGGTTGTTACAAGATGGGTTATTAACATCATTAGGATGATTACACGCGGTTATATCTTGATCCCAAATAGTACCTTCACCGCATTGGAAATCATATTTTGTGAAACCACCCTTTCCATTGTCGACACAACGGTAAAACTTCGTGCAGTCTTGTGTGTTACCGTAATACCCTTCTTTTGTACATTCGTCTTTATTTGAAGGTTTTTCAGAATCGGAATCATTTTTACAAGGTCCAGAGGTTGATGTAGTTGTTGAGGTTGTACTCTGCGTAGTTTGAGTTGGATCGTCGTGCATAGGTTGGGTTCCAGGTTGTTCTTCACTTGATCCCTTGCAGCTGTCAACAACACTTTTATGATTACAGGCTTGTATATTCGGGTCCCAAGCTGTACCTTCTCCGCAAATAAAGTCATATTTTGTATAACCGCCACTGCCATCATCTACACAACGGTAGAACTTTGTACAGTCATTTTTATTTCCGTAGAAACCGTCTGATTTGCAGTCCCCGTCACTAGTCGTTGCAGAACTAGAGCTTATGGAACTTTCAGTGGGGTAGTCATCAGCTTGAGTTTGAGATACGGTGCTAGTTGAAGCATCTAATAAAACTTGGTGACTGGAATTCTCAGTGTTTATTTGTTGCGTTGTTTGAGTACTGCTTGTAAAACTACCATCACTATTTTGACTAGAGCAACTATTTAGATCGTTGTCATGATCACAGGCTTGAATTTCTTGAACCCATACAGTACCCTCCCCACAGATGAAGTCATACCTAGTATAATCTCCTTTACCATTGCTTACGCAACGGTAAAACTTTTTACAATCACTAGGATTAGCATAAAATCCATCTGAAGCACATTGTCCTTGGTTACCATTCGCACTGGTTGTTGATTGAGTTTCTGCTGACGTTCCTCCTTGTGTAGACTTTTGACCTTCAGTCGTACTTTCCTCATTGGATGATCCTTGATTCTGCTGGGTGCTCGTTTGATAATTTTGAGGATTGGTATTAGAACTGGAGTTTCTACACTTTGAACTATCAGATTCATGGTTACAACCTTGTATATTTTGATCCCAGACCGTCCCTTCGCCACATGTAAAGTCGTACCTAGTATAACCACCTTTTCCATCGCTTACACAACGGTAAAACTTTTTGCAATCGCTAGGATTTGAATAGAATCCATCCGAAGTACATTGTCCTTGATTGTCACTTGTATTGTTTGTTGATTGAGTTTCAGTTGATGTTTCTTCTTGTGCAGTTGTTTGGCCTTTTGTCGTACTTTCTAGACTAGAGATTTCTTGATTCGGCTGAGTGCTTGTTTCATGATTTTGCTGGGCAGTATTTGAATTGGAACTTTTACAATTTTGACTTTCTGATTCATGGTTACAGCCTTGTATATTTTGGTCCCAGACAGTCCCTTCGCCACATGTAAAGTTGTACTTTGTGAAACCACCATTTCCATCATCTACACACCTGTAAAACTTTTTACAATCATTGGGTTCAGGGTGGAAGCCTTCCGATTCACAAGTGCCAGTGGAAGTCTGAAGTCCTTCAGTTGTAACAGATTGACTCGTTTGACTTGTATCAGCGGTAGTATTTGCTTTTGATGTGGTTTCGGTATACATTTCATCATTTCCAGGGTCAGGTTCACGTGTAGGAATCGCAGTAGATGAACTAGAACCTCCACTACTTTCACATTTATTCGAATCCGAAGGGTGATTACATCCTTTTATTGCAGAATCCCAAACTGTACCTTCACCGCATGCAAATTCATATTTTGTATAGCCTCCTTTTCCGTCATCTACACATCTATAAAACTTACTACAGTCATTTTCATTGGCAAAGAATCCTTCGTTGGTACATTCTTCACCTTTTGAAGGCTCACTGCTTTGTGTTGTTAATGTACTATCAGTGGATGTAAGAGGCGGGCTATAACCTTGATCATCATCAGTTTCAAAAGTGATACTGCTAGCAGTTGCAGTTTCTTGAGAGACTAATTCATTTTGAGGCTGAGTATGTGTTTCTACACTACCGCCACATTTTTTGACAGCCCAAGCATGGTTGCAGCCTTCAATGGTTTGGTCCCAAACCGTTCCTTCACCGCATGAAAATTCATAGCGAGTGTACGATCCTTTTCCATCATCAACGCAACGGTAGAACTTTTTACAGTCATTTTCATCACCCATGAAACCACTAGATTGACATTCTTTATTAGATGTAGATCCAGGCGGTTGTGTTTGTTGAGTTTCCGTGGTTGTACTAGTAACTGGAAGTGGAGTTTCTGCAGGCTGTTCATAACCATTATCCACGTCAGTATTTTCAAGCTCGGATGTTTCTGTTGTCGAACTTGGTTTGGTAACCGGAGTCTCAGAGTTACTTTCTTTTTGAGTCGTTAGTTCTTCTTTATTAACGTCACTATTCATTGCTCCTCCACAATTTTTAACAGCCCATGCGTGATTGCAGGCGTTAATTTCTGAGTCCCAAACAGTGCCATCCCCACAAGAAAATTCATATTTTGTATAGCCACCCTTGCCGTTATCTACACATCTATAAAACTTCTTACAATCTGATTCGTCACCAATAAATACGTTTTCTGTACAAATTTTACCATAAGATGATACTGTTTCGTCTGTAGATGCTTGTGGGGCACTTGTAGGTTTCACTGAAGATGCAGTCGATGGCGAATTTGATTCCTGATTTTGATTTCCATACCCTATATCATCGTCAGCATCACCAGAGGTACTGGTGGTTTGAGTGGTGGTCTCAGGCCGGGTTGTCGTTTTAGGGGTAGTTTCTGTAATAACTACTGATGTACTAGAAACTGTGGTTGAAGAGCCTATAGGAGATTTTTCATCACATGTTTTTACCGCCCATGCATGATTACACCCTTCTATACTAGCATCCCAGACAGTTCCATCACCACAAGAAAAATCGTAACGTGTATATCCTCCTTTGCCATTGTCGACGCATCTGTAAAATTTCTTGCAGTTATTGGGGTCACCCATGAATCCGCTCGATGTACATTTTCTTTCATTACCAATACTTGAATCAGTCACCTGAGGCTCCTGCGGCTTTTCTTGATTATTATTATTACTGTATCCACCATCGTTATCGTCTTCATCAACGTTTGGTGCACTTGCCTGTGTCTGTGTTTGGCTCGTTTGTTTTGTATGATCAATTTGCACTTGGCTTTGAATAGCCTTATCGCCATAGTTAGCTTGTGTTTGAATTTGACTGACTGCTGACCCTTTAGTTATTTGTTTTTGATTCTGTTTACTTTCCGTGCCATAGTTTTCTTGTCGTTGATTTTGATTGACACGATCTCCATAGTTTACTTGCGTCTGATTTTGAATTGCAGATCCGTTGTTAATCTGTACTTGCAATTGAGATACTTTAGAGCCATAGTTAATCTGCATCTGGTCTTGTGTAGTTTCTGCATCAGAGTCTGGAGAATAATTTTGGTCTTTGTTGTTTACTGTATGGGTATCTTTGTCGGTTCTTTTACTGCATCTTTGCCGTTTCACTAAAGTGGGGTGGTTACAACTTTGCACGTCATCATCCCAAACTGTAGTCTGGCTGCACGAAAACTCGTACCTTATGTAGCTACCACGACCGTTTCCAACACATCTATAAAATTTGCGGCAATTCTCACTATCTCCCATAAAACCATCAGTTGTACAAGCATCTCCTTCTTGGTTAGGATGTTTAGATTTATGATTTAATACTAAAGTCTTAGTAGTAGTTTTCAATGGATTAACAGTAGTTACTATCATATCGTTTCGTTTCACTGCATTGTGAGCAGCATAAACTGCTTTATTTATTTTTATCGGAGATGGCAGCTCATTGGTCTTACTAAAATATATTTCATTTTCATTTACTTCTGTTTTAATATTAACTTCTCGCATCGAATTGTAACATTCTGATCTCTTTGTACTTTTTGGATGATTGCAGATTTCGGAATCTGGGTCATAAATCGTTCCAGGCCCGCATTGAAACTGAAACGTAAAACATGCAATAAATAACATCTCAACAAGCAATCAAGGGGTAAATAATAAGAAAATATCATATTAATTTTACTGTTTTCAGCACTTTTAGCATTCTTTAATTGCAATCACTTTAGAACTAAGTACTGATGAACTGAATGAGACTTCGGACTGAAATTCTGTCACGCTCTTTACTAACAAATTAGAAGAGAGTACTACCAGGTAACTATTTACTTTGCGAAATTCTCAATTCAAAAATATCCCCATAACAGGTAAGAAGTAGATTAAAACTCAAACTCTGTCGGTGATAGGTTTCAACTGATTTTCACCAAAACATTCAAACGTTTTAAATACAAACAATTAAAATGCTTGCGCAATTATCAACAAGCCAATAAAAGATTTCAGGAATATAAACTGTTTTTAAAATCAAGTAAAATTTCAAGTACCAAGGTTGTTTTTGTAGAAAAAGAATATAATTGTAGATATGTATTTTATTTCGTTCTCAACTTAACATTAATTTTATACTGTGGTGGGGACTTCCTACCCCGCATCCTGGATCCTTAGAAAGGATCTAATATATGCAAACAGAAGATAATAATATTCGATCAACTTCACTGTGTAACAATAGCGGTCGCATTTCAGTTGAGAGAGCCTAGCTATTAAGTTGGACGGGTATAGGATAAAATATGTATTTTCGAATCTTGTTTCGCGTTCATTTTATTGGTAAAATAATCGCGACAACAGATTGGTTAGTTTTTTAAACGATTTGTGGGAACAGCAACAGAGACTAGAGGGATAAATACAGATCCAGAATACACACTTTATTGAGTCACAATCACGGAAAAGGAAATACTCTCGTGCAATAAGGCCTGCGCAGACGAGGGACTATCTACCGGGTACTTTTTTGTCCGTCGATATAGATCTCTTATAAATTATATCGAATAACGCACACGAAGGACTAAAAGTACCCCGTACAAAAAGTCCCTCAAGTTACCGAGGACATCAAGAGACCGGACTGGACAAAAGTTCTGTGTTTTCTTTTAAAATGTCTTTTCTATTTCAACTTCATGTAAATTGCAACACAATGTAATCTCAGAATATTTACTTCCATAGCGAATATTTACTTCCATTAATATTTACTTCCTACCTATATTCCAATAATCTTGTATTTACTCAATTTCCGGGGAACAAATGATCGCACACCGTAGGCGTTGAGTCCGCGTCGAGTACCCGGAGGACATTTTTTACAGTGTATTTTTTTATAGTGTTCTGTATCCAAAAATGTAACATGACGCATTTTTCTTATGTAAATAAATAACATCCACACAGCACAATCACACTTGTCCTGGCCCTAAACTAGGATACTCTGTGCTATAATAACCAGGAAAGAACATAACAAACATGAAAATACAACCAGTCTGAGGCCATGTGATACCGCTAGACCAAGTAGGCCTCGTCGTCATGATCATCATCATAATCAGCCGATGTCAGTCCACTGCTGTACGTAGGCGTCTCCCAACGAGGCAAAGTGTACTAACCCGGAACACGGTGTACTTTTCTTTCCCGCCCTTGATACAGCGGTAGAAGACAGCGCAGTCTGCCGGATCCGCTTGGTAGCCCACTCCGGCGCACACTATGGGGTCTGGCTTTGACCCTGAGTACAGCTTCACTATACGCCCAACGACTCGAGGACGTCGCAGCTCGTCTAGCAGCGTATCTGCAAACACAAGCAAGGAGCATGCTGAAGTCAATCCACCAATTCAAGTACTAGACTAATCTTGTACCTACTAAACGACGTCACGTGCCATAACGTGAGTCAAATAACAGTATTTATCTAGAAATATCTACGTACATAACTATATTTTATATAAATATATTTATGAAATATGTATTTGAATTATGATTATAACTATGCTTATTATATTTATTTATTTGTTTACTTGGTGGTCTGGCAATAAACACAATTGTCTTTGTCTTTGAAGTATCTGCTTATTGTTGTGAATTTCGGACGACTTTACAGAATGACGAATTGATACTTGATACGTCAGTAGGGTTGGGACAACTTAATTCCGGAATCACTCAGTAACAACAATATTTTAATGAAAGAGTCCGATCCCACTCAGTTCGACTAGGCCACGAGCGCTTACCTACACATTTAGGGCCTTTTTTTATAAAAATACAACTTCTTTGAGCGGAATAAGCCGTAACAATTACGCGGTGAGTTCCATATTTAAAATTTAAAAAGTCCACATAAATTGTCGGGTACTAATCAGTCTGTTATAGTATCTGTGACGGAATTCAAAAAAATAGGTAATAACACGGGTAAATAAAAGAATCAATTCCTACTCGGACTAAAGCCGCTCTCGCTGCGCTCGGGCGTCTAAATACCTCGGGAATTGATTCTTTCTACCCTTGTTCAACAATCTACTATTCTTTTAGTCCAAGTATACCAAATAAAAAAATATTTTCTACTATAAAATTTATACAAGCATACTGCTAATATAAACACGCCTGTATTGAAGGGTAGGCAGGTACCAGAATTATCATCTTCCATTATCCTGATAAACAACTTTCACTTCATCAACATTCCGGTACTATAAAGTCTACTTATCTGTTAAATTGCAATATTAAATTTCCACGACTCTTACCCCCGGTTTCTTGATGAATCTCGGCCTTGTTAATCTACTTACTATTTACAGCAGTCTTATTGTTCGTGTGCGAGAAACCAAAGGTAGGTATTTTACAAATTAATGTTAACTATCACGCAATAACAGGCCTGCAAATACACACCATTTGTAGTGAACGATGTGGAAATTACAGCTGTGCTGAGTAACACGATGGTGCACGATCTGATAAGGGAATGCATGGTGAACGATGTGACCTCAGCTCTTTAGCATCCTATGCTGATTGGTACCTGCAACAAAACGTAAATAGTACATAATCGTCAATCCGCGGTGGGCATACGTGGCCCAGAGGCCTGTGCTCTGCAGTAGGACGTTTATGAGCAACTTAAAAATACAACTAACGTATGAAAATTATTTATACAATTAGACATTCAAACAGACAAAGAAAAAAATGTGCACCAAAATATAACCTACAGAAAATCACCCTTCGTGTTAGCTTTTAGAATATAGGTACCTCGGGCTCTAGAGTAGGCTTCAGTTTTCACCGAAAACACACGAGTGTAATACTACATCCTGCTCTGTATAAAACTTTTCTTTACTATTTTGAAAAGTGTCATAAAAATAAGTGTCATATTAGTTCCGATATTTCTATTACAGGAATATATCCGATTCTATCCGATAGTAGCCGAGGCACCTATATTCTAAAAGCTAACAGACTGTACTTATCCCTATTGTTTACAATCGCAAACAATAATACAACCAGGAACTTGAAACTTAGAAAGATGTAGCGTAGAAGGCCATGCTTTATCATTTTATTCTCAGTGCTGCAGCGCCTCTACATAGTCTCAAATATCGCATGCTTTTGTATATTAAATCGCGTGATGCTTAGAAAGAGGGTATTTTCTTTGCGCGGGATAGTGTTGCTTACTAGAATACAAAAGGCTTTTAAAGAAGTAGGTGAGTAACTTGTGAGTATACCTAATAATATAATAAAAACGAAATGCTAATTTAAATTGAATGCTGGTTTGATTGGAAAATAGTGCCGCGTTCTCGGCAAAAGTCAAACTTAACGCTTTTACAATACTGCTGTTTCTAATTTCCCGAGTGTAACTGTATTCTAGCTGTAGCGTGCTGTAGTTAGGTACACGGGGGACAAGCAGAGGAATCCAAAATGTTTATAAGCTTAAGTTCAGTAGGTACGAGATTTTAAATTATTACATCGCGAGTCATTGAACCTTCATGCGATGCAGGAACCCGTGCCCCAGCAGAGGGGAGATACAAGGGTTGATATCGATCAATCGATCGATCGAGTCATTGAAAATACTATTTAGTTTTGAGTCAAATACCTATTCGTTTAAATGATTTCCCTTATTTATTTACTCTCTCTGTCTCCAAGAGAAGAGAGATAGTAAATTAATAGTGTGCCATGCCGACGGACGTAGGCTACCAATAACCACATTTCGAAAGTTTTGGAAATAGATGTATTGGTTACATTGGAGCACCTGTTTTTCGTTTGATGACAGCTATGTACTACTGCTTTATTAAAACAGGATTCCATTTTTGTTTTTTCATGGGTCACCTGTACCCGCAGCACGGACGGTACAGTATTTCAAATTATCTGCTCATTGAAAGAGCTGTTTAATTATGTATTTTAACCTGAAATCGACTATTTAATAATACTACTGTACGTTTGCTGAAAACAACAAAGAAAAAAACGGCATCAGAATATAATCTACTAAAAATCCCCCTTATTGGTCTATTGGTATTCGAAATCCCATGTACATTTTTCAAACCTCGAGGAGCGTATGCGGTGTGTCCACATTCAAAACAAAATAAAAACTTGGGTATTTGTAAAATGTTAAAATTATGTAAAGTATAATGTAAAAATTTACATTCTTTGACATCAATACGTTCGTTTTCTAGAAATTTAATGTTATTTAAGTCGTAAGTATGTATTTCAATTTGACATGTATTGTAATAACATCAACTACATCTATGTGTGGAACTGTAGCGGAAGCTACGATGCTTGTACCATGATGAATCTTCTCGCCCCGATGTGACCGATACTTGGCGCGCGCGCATTGTCCTGCCCGCGCTTGCGTGCGACACTCCTCGACGCCTACAGGTTACATTTGAACTTCCTGGGGGCCACTTCTGTTAATTTTTCAGAATAGAAAACGTGAGCCTGAAATTTATACTATACTTATAAGGTCTTTAGTTGAGATAATTGGTTAACAGACTAGAAAACGTAGGGCTGGAACATGTACTAGAGACTTCTAACTGATTAGTCGAATAATAACCTTGCAAATTGTAAACGATAAAATCTCAAATGTAGAACTCCGGATCACCACATACCTAATGTACCTATATAAAACGTGTGTGTGTCAGATTAGTTCCGATTTCGAAATTAAGTGTCATATTAAGTTCTGATATTTCTATTACACGAATAAACCCGATTCTATCCGATAGTAGTCGAGGTATATTCTAAAAGCTAACAGACTGTATTAGCAAAGGGCAAGATAAAAAGTACTCGCAACCGGCGTACGTGCATGCAACGTCTACTGAACGTTGAAGAAGCGGTGATCGGTCACGGTAGTGGCAAGTGGCAGTCTCCGGTCTCTGCCTATACAGGTGTGAGGTTATGTTACGTTAGCAAGAATGCTTTCTTTCATTCAGCTCGGGACTCTTAGCGGAAGTTCGATTCAACTGACCCATTTTCATTGCATTTATACTAAAGGGAATGCTCTGAAATCATCATACCAAGTTGAACACTTTGTATGAAAACAAAAGAACATTAAAATATCACCTTTATAACTCGTATAATATGTATAAAGAACTTTAAAGGAAAACTATCACGGCTATAGATTTTCCAACTTAACCAGTAATAGGTGACTAACTATAAAAGGAAAACTTCGTAAATATTACATTGAAAAGTACTGTGATAAGTTTTGTAAATCACGTAAAAGTGATCTACCTATCAGGTTCCATCCGTCCTAAGGTTGTCTGGAAGCTTTTACCGATAAGACCGCCAATTGTATACGGCAAAACTTAGATATGTAGGTAAGCCTTTTAAAGTACTTATTTTATTTTCTGGTAGGTACAATAAGAGTTATAATCTAAAAGCCCCTCCTTATATGGAAGCCTTGAATGCGCTTTGCCCGTAATGCACTAGACAATTTTGTTTTATTTCGCACCCGATGGGTACAAAATAGGATACATAGGTACTATGTTATTCGTGCACTCTATGTATTCGCTCACAATTTTCACCCCCACAAAAGCTGTATACCTAATGTTATATTTATTTCGAACTTGTACAAATATCATGAAATGCATGATGTCACAATTGGGTTTATTTATATCGCTTCGAAATTAAACTATCTTACTAAAGGTGTATAGTATGTAATAAACACATCACCCTCCTTTTAGGTTTGCCGCAGTCGGGTAAATACAGGATTTTTAAGGCGTCATCTGGAGTGAAAATTCTCTGAATACTGGAGAACTTATTTTACTCAAAGGAATCACTCCATTGGTTTTAAAATGAATCAAGACTGCATTCAAATATTTTTAAAGCTTCGCTTGCTACATTCCAACTGGATAGAATCAGAAATAAAAATACCCCGTATTTTTATGCCATCAATCGATAGGAGTAAACGACAAAAACGCCCTACAAGTAATTATAAGGATCAAATCGAACCAACATGGTAAATGAAATGAAAAGGAATCACCTTGATATATGGAAGTTCGTATTTCTGAGTTAAATGTTTATTCGTTGTTCTAATTCTTCACCTTATAAAATTATTATTGGATCCACGATTTATAAATGACTCATTCTCCTCAACCCGACCGGGAAATATAGGTATATGTTCACAACTAGTAGGTAGGTAGGCTTAATTTAGACAAAATTAAGGAAACTATTAGCGCTCGCATCAGTTTTTATTAAAACCACACAGCCAGCACATGTTTTTTTCAACTTACATTGAACCTACATAACAAAGACAGATCGTAAGTGATTTTGGTTTTTGCATCAATTGTGTCAAAATTTTGCGGTAACCATCCGAAAATTAAATCTTCTTGAATATTTTTTGTATGTGCGATAGCACTGTGAAGCAGGCTTCTCACTATAGGATGTAATATAATAGTCTATTTTAAGTTGTTTTTTGTACTTTTTGCGATAATTAAACCATTATTCAATTTCAATATATTACATCTTGAGATACAATAATTTATCGCTCGTCATACATTTAGTTTTATAGCTATAATATTATTATAGCACAGCCCAACCGGTCTCGTACAAAATGTATGACGAGCGTAACTTATCAGGTATATCTCAAGATGTTATATATACCTATTATATTACATCCCATAGTGAGAAGCCGACTTGACTATTTAATTTTTCGTGGAATATGTACTTATACATATTTCAATTCAGTGCAATGAACTTCTCATTCACAAGATCATGGATTCGAATCCTCACGCAACGAATTAAGCAACCACTCTCAAACAGTGAAAGAAAACGTTGTGATGAAACCTCAGCGCTTGAAATCACCATTTCGCCAATCGGTGGAGACGCGGTGCTGGTTGTTTTTCTCAATGCCCATGTTCTGTGTGGAAGCTCTAAGCTCGGATGTAATTCGGAGCTCGGAGTTACCCATGACGAATAGTCTAAATTTGCATAAGTACTCAACTACATGGGAACAAAATAAACACATTTTATCATTTTAGTCGGCTATATCATTTCATCATCACGCAAGAGTAGGCGCGCATCCCTCGGACACGAGCATTTTAATTTTCGAACAGTCGCAAAATAAGAAGAAAAAACTTTAATTGCGTTTAAGCATCTGGCCAGTCTTGTTTTAAGTTTTGTTGTTTTTTCAAAGCCTGCATGCTCCTGTAATTTATTCCTAGGGCTAGTCCATACCCAAGTATCGGCACTCAATCAGATGGCCGTAGCCGCAAGAATGCAGTTGGTCGGGCTACTCCCATATCGACTTTGGCCTATTTTGTACTGATTTGATTCAAAACTTACGTTCGCACTATCACGTTTTCACACGTTAACTGTACCTATGGAAAGATAGTAGTTCTTTTTACGATTGGCTATAGGTAGTTAACCTGTGATTGGCTGTGTGGCTGTAGGTAATATTATGTACGAATAATTGGATCTGAATTTTTCTTTTTGTTTTAGTAAGTAAATAGTCAGAGACTAGATAGAGGTGGTAGCGTGGTCTATAGAAAACCTGCTTCACATTCTTTAGGTCGTGGGTTCAAACCCCAGGCATGTTCTTTGGCATAGACTTTGTTTTCTATGTTACGTATATATTTTGTGAGTTTGTAGTAACAATACCACTCGCTATCGTGAAGGAAAACATTGTGGGGAACCCTGAGGTTTGGTGTTCTTTAGCGCCTGCTATTGCCATTCCTCGGTAAGAACGCATGGTGATTAAACACATATACTCTCTCTCAGTGAAGCCCTGTTTCCCGCCAGGTAGATCCTGGCAAGCCTGGGGACGGGCGGTTCAACTGTTTCGGCAGTGGTCAGTTTTTACGGCATAAACGAGCCTGTTCTTGTTCTTTTAAGTTAACTTAGAATTTTTAATTTATTTTTTAAACCGCTTCAAAAGACTGTAGAACTGATGGTTTTGATTACAGTCTCCACGCGCCCCCAAAATAAGGGTTTCGACAGATTGTCGGACTGACGAACGGACAACAAAGTGATCCTATCAGAGTTCCGTTCTTTGCTTTTTGAGGTACTCTAAAAGGAGCCGGTACATATATATTGAAAACCTATTTAGAGGCTAAAAATCCACCCATGCCGGGATTCGAACCCGCGACCTCTGGCTATCCATGCCAGCTTTCTTCCAACTGAGTTAATGGGCGACTTAGCACGGGTTAGTGCATTAAAAAGAATATAAACATATATATATTGAAACATTCATTTTTTGTCTGACTGTTTGTGTCAAACATTATTACACAATTCTTTGCTTATCTTATCTTAACTTCTTGTCTTCAAACAGTTTGAACCCAAGAAGTTAAGATAAGATAAGCAAAGAATATTCCCGAGTTATAAGAAATCAACAAATCCGACTTTATTTATATCAGATTCTTTACACATAGGATCACATTGGCAGAGCCCGCCCCATCCGCCGCAGTGGTGTCCAGACCACAACACTAACACAACTCCGCAGGAAAGGGAATCTTCATAATAAACCAGTTTTGCTCCCCGCTTGCACTTGGCTTCATATTATTTCACTGAAATTTATATCGACACTTGCACTATTGCTAGGATTGGTTATGCAATTTTGTAATGGAACAAACATAGTTTGGAGTGCTTGGTCGGTTTTGTCTTCAGTTGTTGGTAGAGTAATTTGTACTGTACATTATCTGCAATGATCTGCATGCTAAGCTAATAGAAAGGCATTACATCTATGTTTAAAGGCTATCTATCCTGTACTATAGAGCCGTCCTATGCAGTTAAAGTATTTGTTTGAAGGCGTAATAATATTGGGCTTCGGAGGAATAAAAGAATTTAGGAAGTATTAATAATGACCACTTCAACAAATCTAACATGGTGTTTGTAAGTATACCAGCGTATATTGCCGGGTTAAACTTAAAATCATCTACTATGCTACTCATCAAACAGGCGATAGCGTAGAAATCGTCGAAAAATATCACCGGTTTCATGATGATAATAATGATGATGATGTCCTCCTCATCGAAATCCCACGACGGCGATGCGCTCGGATGTTAGGCTGGGCGCATGCTGAGACGCAGGCGACGCAGCACAGTTCAGTACAGGGCAGGGCAGTTGAGGCAGGCATAGGCCGCCACCGCATCGTTATCAACCCTTGTATGTCCCCACTGCTGGGGCACGGGTCTCTTCCTGCATCGCAGGAAGGTTAGGCCATACTCCACCACGCGGGCCAAGTCCGGGTTGGTGAAAGAATGTAAGACAGTGGCGGTCCTTACTGTCAGAAGTTATCAAGCCGCCCATAAAGCCTCTGACATGGCTTAACGACTGCTATTATATGACAGCCGGCACCAACGGCCTAACGTGCCTTGCGAAGCACGCCACCGCATGCTGCGACGCAACTCCTCGCTCCATTCTTTGGCAATTCTCATCCATAATAACTCTTTCAATGTCTTTTTTTAATAGTCTGGATGATTTGTATCATAGAAACAAGGTTCACAGCAAACTAATTCAATTAAATTTTCTGTCATTGCAACTAAATTCTTACTAAACACGCATCGACGTGCACGCGTCGCGCAGAAATCTATGCCGGCACTAATTCAATTAAATTTAAATTTAATTAAACTACAACGAGGCAGAGTTAGAGCAGACACATGTCTGCGCTGTACGTGCCTGCGCCGCGCGCCGCAGCGTACGTAGCTCAATGACGTTCCATGCTTCACAAAATCTGCGCTGCCCTGCGCTGCGCTGTGCTGCGTCGCCTGCGTCTCAGCATGGGCCCTGTCGGACTCGCGAAGCCCAGCTTGTTTTTAAATGTTCGGTTACATTGGCCGCAGTGAAGCTCACCACGGTTGTGGTACGTGTAAGAGTATGTGGGCTTATAATATATTCGCTAGGGCAAATTTTGTACGGAGCAGCAGAATTTTTCTTACGATTACGAAGTTGGTGCAAGAATAAAAGTTAAACTTCCTTCCTTCCTTCGTTGCACTTCGGTACACTTCACAAACTACTGCATATAAATAGTGGCAGCGATACTTAAAACTGTTAAAAGAGTGTCCTAGACAATTTGTTATAGGTACACATCAATAATACATTACCTTTTCCCGCCACCCATTGGTTGGCTAGAATAAAATACTAATGAGTATTAAACCCTCCTATTGTACAATATCTCACTTGATGCAATAAATAATTTTAATTATAAAGATAATAATAATAATAAACTTCGCTTGTTTAGAATGAATAATATCTATTTAAGTTTAGGCAATAATTTATTTAATAGGCAATGGGCATTACCCCTCAATGATGGCACAACCTTGCGCTCATCAGGGGAGGGCTATGTCCAGCAGTGGACTAATATAGCCTGAAGAAGAAGAAGTAGAATAATTTATTTAATAAAGCGACCAATTCATTAACATTTGCATGTCTTGCAGGCTTCCTTGATTAAGTATCAACAAATTGTCGGCCTCGTCAAAGGGGAATAAAATGATGAACTAGGTACATAAGTAGGCATCATTTTTTTAATTCACGCCATTAGCGACGTCGTGTTAGTTTTTTTCTCGTGGCAATTTGCGCCAGCCAGCCAGTGCCATTTTCACAAAAAAAAAACGCATCTTTTCTACGACCTGTGGTGCGGTAATTATTTGCGGCCTGGTACAGACTTGAAGCTAGTTCATTTGTTCTTCTCATGCCGCATCTACATTCTCCTTGAGGACCCGAGTACCTACGAGGTTATGTATACCTACGTCTTATACTTCTAACATACCTCACGCACACACATTCAAATTTTTTTTTATAATTGTAAAAGAAAGAAGCGTACTTATATTTAATTTATTTTCGCTTTTGTCTACGCATTCACAAAACGTTGGTGAAATTTGTTAAATTACCTATATAAAGCGATTATTCATCCATCCATCCATCATTGATTCATCTTTCTAATTAATTTAAACACCTGCTCTTACTATATTTTGTTCCGTTTAAGCCCGGACAAAAATGTGCAATAGTAGGCACTTGTGTTGAGAAAAATTGAGCAGTGATACATTTTTTTATAATTGTGACAGTATTAGTTCGTGTTTAGTCGACATCCAGTAAGCAACTGAGTGGAACATACAAAGTTTTACAGTTTGCAGTCACGTAGATATTGAACGTTTGGGAGTCGCATTGCGGTCAGCGGCGTCCTCCATGAAGATCTTCCAAGAGTGTGAATCCACTAATATACTATGACGCATTGTGAGTATGGCTTGTTGTTTACTGCTGGCATTTTTAACAATAAAGGGTACCACGAATCGGCCTATTAAAGTTTGGGAAAAATGCTCAAAAGGATATTACTTTTCATAAAGTTATTATCAAGAAGAATTTATTTATTATCGAGCTAAGCTGCGGCGCGGGGCTCTATATTTATTTTTTATCTCTAATTATATTGATTATATTCTTTTTAATGCACTAACCCGTGCTAAGGACAATTTTAAAAACCTATTTAGATGCTAAAATTCCACCCATGCGGGGATTCGAACCCGCGATCTCTGGCTATCCGTGCCAGCGTTCTTTCCAACTAAGCTAATGGGTGACTCACAAAATATCAATTATAATAATATTTAGGTCTTTCCGAAGAGTATTCAAACTTTCAGTTCAAATATTTAGGGCCGGTGGTTGAATTGAGAATGCCACTAAGGGCCAGTTTCTGAATTGAGAATTTCGCTATGTAAATACTTAACAAGGACCGATTTCTGAATTGAGAATTTCACTAAGTAAATACTTAAGTATTTACTTAAGTATATATATAATACTTAAGTATTTACTTAGTGTAATTCAGAAGCTGGCCCTTAGTGACATTCTCAATTCAGACACCGGCCCTAGGGCCAGTTTCTGAATTGAGAATTTTTCTAAGTAAATACTTAACTGTAGTTCTGTCTCATCGAATTTATGAGCAAAGAGCGTGACAAAAAGTTACTTAAGTGTTTACTTAGTGAAATTCGCAATTCAGAAATCGACCCTAAATATTTGAACTGAAAGTTTGAAGGCTCTTCGAAATTTGAAGAGGCAGCACTGCAATTACTTAAGTATTTAGGTACTTAGCGAAATGCTCAATTGACAAACTGGCCCTCAACCTTATATTTTTACTAATCAGGATTCAACAGGTGACAATGAAGTTGAAGAACGTACCATGAACGATAGCAACGTTTTTCGTGTTTTAACAGCAAAAAAAGATACATTATTCGGACATTTACATCCAACCTTGGCATGCCCTGTGCCTGTCATTACCTACATAATTTCGCGATGGCCTTATTGCAGCATTACCTTATCTGTGCAGATTTCCATACGCTATCACGAAGCTACCATTAGTCGAGGGAGAGGCTATTTTGTCCACAATAAGTACATAAATACTCAAACATAAATTCTCGTAACAATGAGAAGATCCATTGGGACATTGATAATACCATGCTTCCTATGACGCACCTTTCTCGCATTTAGCTGTTGGTACACTAACACTTTCAAGAATAATAATAACGTATTAATTAATTTTGCATGAGTATAATCATATCACGTTCTTTTCTGAATATTTAGGTGCGTAATTGTGCATGATGTATGATTATATTATTTTTTTAATGCACTTACCCGTGCTAAGGACCATTTTTTTTAACCTATTTAGAGGCTAAAAATTCCACCCAGGCCGAGATTCGAACCCGCGACCTCTGGCTATCCATGCCAGCGCTCTTTCCAACTGATCTAATGGGCGACTCACCGGCATGAGTGAAATTTTGAACCTCTTTACAATACTCTCTGTATTACATACAGGCAGCGACATCTGGCTGAAGTAATTTGCATCACTTACAGCCCCGAGTACCCACTTTGCAGTTAGGTTTTACATCGGAATGATATCGCTGTACCCACATGATTATATTATTTTTTTAATGCACTAACCCGTGCTAAAACAATTTTTTTTTAAACCTATTTAGAGGCTAAAAATTCCACCCATGCCGGGATTCGAACCCGCGAGGCTACCCGTGCCAGCGCTCTTTCCAACTGAGCTAATATTTTCTAACTGAGCTGTATGTATGATTGTGTACTATATTTTTGTGCTTGGACCTTGAAGCTTTGTGAAGGGTGAACTACTCGTACAATATATAGCGCGGCATTGCAGATGTTTGTATGGAAGCTATACCACGCTATGCCACCCTATGACATAGTATAGTTTGCGTGTGCAAAGTGGCTAATAAGAGCCAATCGAACAAAGTATGTCTTACTTAAACATTTTGTTAACAAAATCTATTTACTAAGTATACTGTAGTGAAAAAATAAGGTTAAGGTTTTTAGTAAACATCTTTTGTTTTAGACACATATTATGATCAATAAAAAAATCCAAAGTTAGATTAAATTTTCCATTTAGCGATCATGCATAAATCAAAGCTCATCAACAATCACGCTTGTATCCCTGAAAAGACCAGGGCTAACTTGCTACGATCTTTTTCGCTTCATCAACATTCATTGTTGTTATATATTTTCAACTCTTTCATTCCTATTGACAGCGACAGGGATAGCTAAGAATGCTTTGTCAGCGTACGAAAACAATCGAGGCCCAGAAACTTCGAACTCTTTCGTCGCGGCACACTTAGCCCGGGGCAGTGAGCGGCCAGCTCAACGATTGAACTCGATTCGTAGCAGCAAGGTACGTCATTGCGTAGCTGCGCAGACGCAGCCTTGACCGTGAACTTGCTACGGCGCGCAACCGCGCAATCGTAGCGGGGCGATTCAGGCGCTCTCGTTAACAGTTACCGACAAACTTTTAACCACTTCTCTAGAATTAAAAAAGCACAAGGTACCAGTCTAATCGCGACTAATTATTAAGAAATTACCTTAAGACGTTTCAGCAACGTTGCAGTTTCGAGTATCGCGAGAAACACTAAAACAAGTAAAATAAAAAATATATATTTTTACAGCTAAATCAGAATATATATTTATTTATAGTTCCTTATAATTATTTGAAGTTGGTAATTTATTGTATCTTCATCATCAATCTGCGTTAGGTACGCGTTTTGGTTAGCCATAATGTTTTGCTAGCAGAAGGCCTTAGCACTACATTAGGACGTATAGAGTCTGCTTATGTAATATCAGTGATAGGGTGTTTTATTCGTAGTATTATGTACGTATTGATTATTTTTTTACATTTTTATCGTAATATCGTATTTTTTTACAGTTTTATTTCAGTTAAAAAGTAGTAAAGTTTAAAAATCAGTAATGTTTAAAAGTTATTATTATTCAATATAAAAAAAAACACGGAAACTGAGACTTTATGAACTCTAATTAACTTAATTGTGGATCATTTTATAGAAAACTAGCTGACCCAGCGAACTTCGTACCACCTAACAGTAGATTCTTTATTTTTTCTCTCCGTAAAAACCATCCTCGACCTTCAAGAAATATTCTTAAAAAATAATTATCGAAATCGGTTCAGCTGATCTCGAGATTTGCGCTTACCAACACATTCAGCGATTCCTTTTTATATTATAGAGACTAGCTGACCCAGCAAACTTCGTCCCGCCGAACAGTCGATTGTTAATTTTTTTTTAATTTTACTTTCCGTAAGAACCATCCTCGTACTTAAAGAAATATTCTAAAAAAAGAATCTGTGAAATCGGTTCAGCTGTTCTCGAGATTTGCGCTTACCAATACATTTTGCGATCCATTTTTATATTATAGATATTTATTGACAAATAAGACACCCTTAAATATTAAACATAGTTGAAATGATACGATACGTGATATTTTGCCACGTTTTATTCTGCGTAGGTAGTTAGCTTATGTGTTTTGAAAATAATAGATGTAAGTAATAATTTGTTTATTATTTTCACTCGAAACACCTGTTTTTGTCGAGGATGTTTGTGATCGACTTTTATCGTATCGTAGTGCAACAAATCAAACTTCAGACATAAATACGTAATAACAATTCATTGTTGCTCCGATGTTCTACTTAAAGGTCATTTACATGATGTTTTTGAATACTTATATAAACGATGAGGAAAATCGCACTTAATCTTAATCCTTGATTAAGATTTTTCATTTGATTTTTTTTTCAGGATATGCAATGCGAATTGAGGGTCATGAACAGTCAAAGCAATCAGACTTAAAATATTTACTTTATCTTTCTTTCTTTTTAAAGAGTTAATATCGGAGAGCTAATTTAGGAATCGATAGGGATCTGTCATCGTGGCAAATGGCAGACCCTGGTCATACCACTTCGGGATGTACGCGTATGCTTAACGTACGTTAAGATAAGATAAATGATCTAGATTTTGGTATGAACACCTAGTTTGAGTTGTTCATTAGGCCGCAGTTTCTGCGCTACTTTGAATGAAATCTTTTCATTTTATTTAAGGTAGCATAAGATTATTCTTTATACGAATAAGAATATTCCGTATACACCACAGATTATGACGTAAAAACATGTAAAGATACTGAGTACATTGTAACCACGGATCTTCTACACGGATCAACTTCACCGTTGCCGGTCCCAAACCCGGATGAGAAAGGAGGGTTCATCGTAGGGCTAACCACCCGACATGGTAAAAAGGATCTGGTTCCGAAGTCCTACACAAAAACAGAACACGTGGAAGAAGATTGTGGAGGAGGCCAAGACCCACAAAGGGTTGTAGCGCCATAGGAAGTAAGAAGAAGTAAGTGTAACCACGGATGTCATTGACATCCGTGATTGTAACGTTATTTGGAAAATCAATCTACGTAACGTTGAGTTTCATTTGAGGATATTAAATTTAGTATTTTGAATAGTACATTCAGACCAAAAAAATACAAAATCAATGTTAAAGTTGTTTTGAATTATTTGTGCGCGCAATCTACAAGTAGGCTTCAAATCAATTATTGTACCATAAAGTGTTTGTAATTATAGGTATCGTGTTCGTAGGATAACCATAAAAACTCGTTTTGTACGCACCTATCAATCAAACAACACCTATATAGAGTGTATCTTTGGTTTCTAATTAATGTACATTCGTGAACTCATAGAAGCAATACCACTAGCTAACTGTGAAGCAAAACATCGTGAGGAAATTACACAGCTCTTGAAATTGCCAAACCGCGGTGGGCAAACGTGGTAATTAATCCCATAATTATACTCTTTTTAATGCACCAACCCGTGCTAAGGACAATTTTAAAAACCTATTTAGAGGCTAAAAATTCCACCCATGCCGGGATTCGAACCCGCGACCTCTGGCTATCGTGCCACGGATAGTCTTTTAATTCTTTTAAAAAAACCTCTAAATAGGTTTTTAAAATTAATCCCATACTTTCTCTATGAGAGAAAAGAAGTGGAAGGAAAGCGAAGGCCGGGCAGGAGAAGGATGTCATGGTTGTGCATCATCAAAGAGTGGGCCGGTGTTAAAACCGCAGAGGAGCTGTTCAGAATGTACTGAACAGAGACCGTTGTAAAGAGCTGACTGCCAACCTCCAGTAATGGGAGTAACTTAAAGGAGATGATCTCTCTGAGAGAAGGCCTGTGCCCTGCAGTGGGACGTTTATAGTGTACATAAAAAAGAGTGTGTCCTTTAAACACAAACTACTTCATTTTTAATCTATGCCAGTATTTATGGTCATTGTGTTGGTAGGTTCTTACATACCGTCGTCAGCATCATCTGCCTTTACTTAAGCGTAAGCCCTTAGCCTGTACTTATTTGCGTCGTCGCCGTGCAATCGCTACGCAATCGCGGCGAGCTTGCTGCGCAAATCGCCTCTCTTTTCAATCGCTAGCAAACCGCTAGGGGGTAAGTTTTTTCATAGTTTATATACTGTTTATTGCAGGTATTTTAATAAAATTCATACTTACCGACGGCGATATTGGTGAAGTTTGTAAATCGTGGTGTATTTTTGACGTAATCCTACATAGTCGTTAATTGTAAGATCATCACAAGTGAGGAAGTCAGTTTAACGAGATACTCGTATATATGCATATTCTCTATGATTTCCTGGCGCAGACTACCAGATATAAAAAAGTAGATCATTACGCTCACGAACACCTACGAGTATATCTGCCAAGATCCATTGTATTTTATTTAAGAACAATCTTGGCGGAAATTTGATTTTATTCATATGATGGGCCTCTCAGTACATACCTAATACTATTATGAAGTTCTCGAGATCACTACCAACCCAGCCTATAATAGTGGCTCTTAATCCTAGGGCTTACTAATCTAACAGTTCCTTGACCTGGCGAAGTACCAGGATATCATGATCGAGCTATAATTCAATTACACTACCCACGAGGAGTGACGTAGGCCATCATTACAACAAGAAGTTACCTTACCCGTATGACTTCACGCTGGTCAATCATTCAGAGATTCAGACAACGTAATTACCATCGTGAAGCATGCTATGCTATCCTACTACGTGTTGTTTTTAACCGGCTTTAATTGGCATAATTATGCACTTTGTTTTCCATAAAGTTTACTTGGGTCATAGCGATTTGAAGCCGGATTAAAATTCTATAAAGATTGCATTTTCTTCATTTTTAATTTTAACATGTAAACGTGGAATGAGACGTTATTCAGTAGATTCAGAGAGTACTCACAGAGGTATTAGCTCTCACAGACAAATAACACATATTATACCTAGAAATAATGCAATGTATTTACTCATTAAGAATAGTATTAAACGCCATACGATTAACAAGTAAGATGTATCAAGACATGTAATTTAAGTAATCCAGGACATGTAGTCGTAGTGTGCTGATTACTTACCCTACTCGTATGTGATAGGCCGGAGTTACTATATAGTGAGAGACTTCTTCGAGTTCGAGATTTAATTATTTTCCGATAGAGAAAAAAACAAGTTTCTATCTAGAAGAGGCGGCGGTAGCCCAGCGGGTAGAACAACGGACTCGGAAGCGGAAGACTCAAGATCGATTCTCAGTAAGGGCAAGTACCAATAACTTTGTTTTCTAAGTTACGCACATTTGTAAAGTTATTGTAGCGATGTGATACCACTCGCTTAGTGTGAAGGAAAACATCGTGAGGAAACCTGAGTGTTTGAGGTACACTAATACCTCAGCGCTTGTAATTGCCAATCCGCGGTGGGCACGCGTGATAATTAAACCCATACTCTCTCTCTCTCTGAGAGAGAAGGCCTGTGCCCCGCAGTGGGACGTTTATAGGCTACATAAAAAATATTTATAACTCCGTCTTAACACGTGTCTCGTATTCTTGGCGCGGTTAATAAAATGCGCAGAGACCTTAGTAGTATAAAACAATTTTGAGTGCAAAGTGCAATAATTTTAAAAAACCTATTTAGAGGCCAAAAACTCCACCCATGCCGGGACTTGAACCCGCGACCTCTGGCTGTACGTGCCAGCGCTCTTTCCAACTGAGCTAATGGGCGACTCACCGGCATCAGTGAAATTTCGAACCTCGTTACAATATTCTCTGTATTACGTACAGGCAGCGACATCTGGCTGAAGTAATTTGCATCACTTGCAATGTGCAATAAATCAATCCGACACAAATAGCATTAGTTTGGCAAGAGCCGTCACGGGCCACGGGGCGGGCGATGCTATCGCTACCATCCGGCGATTCTGAGACGTTATCTATTGGACTCTGCCTCTGCAATTTCGCAATGCACCTCTCCCACTCTGCACTTTCTTATTGTTTCGTCTTAATTATATAGAGTACAGCCTTCAGGGGTGCTGTCTGCTCGGAAATAGTTCAATGGCACCGCAGAATGGGTCTTCAACCTGTCTCAAGGTTGCTGTGTCTTTTAATCGATCTTTATTGTTTACTACCTTTTGCCCCCGACTCCGTCCGCGTGGACTTTAGTTATTCAGCAAAATTTTGCAACCCCGTTCACTCCCTTAAGGGTCAAATTTATAAAAACGGCGAAACACGTGTATTTATTTATATTTCAAGAAAATTAGACAACATTCATTTTACATCCCATACAAATTTTGGCAACCCCTTTCGCCCCCTTAGGGGTTGAATTAAAAAAAATCCGGTCTTATTCCTTGCCCATATTATATATAGACCCTCTGTGCAAAATTACAGCTTCCTAGGTACAACGGCTTAGGCTGGGCGTTGATGAGTGAGTCAGTCAGTCAGTCAAGACTATGAGTTTTATTTATATAGATCATGATCTTTATTACAAGAATGCAAGCCAGTGCAATCATGATCTTTATTAAATGCATATAAGCCAGTGCAATTGTCATTTGTTGCGTTGTAATCGTGTCATGGACAGTCGTTTTAAAAAGCGACCTAAAATACATCTTCTAAGACATTGAGGAATTTTGTATACCTATCGCGAAAATTTTTTCTTTCTTATGAAACAATTTTACTTTGTAATGTTTTTGTTACATGAGATAAGATAAGGTAAGAATATTCTTATCTTACAGGAAAAATTGTTTCAGAAACGGCAGATACAAAAGATAAAATACAATGGGCGGCCTTATTGCTAATATAAATTTCTTCCAGGCATCCTCAAATTGGAGAATTCATAAATGTATGTATCAAGGTGGACTTGGCATAAAGAGATGTACCGAGGCTTACATATTTTAAGTACAATATAACATAGTCATACGGAGCATTGGTAGTCCAGTAAAGCAATAAGGCCGCCAATATTGTACTGTATCTTTGTAATTATGTTTTGTTTGTTTTTGTGTACAATAAAGAATATTCTCTCTCTCTCTCTCCAGTAGGTAAGACAATACAGTCGAAACGAGAGTACCAGGTTCGACTCCCAGTGGGCAGGAAAAAAATAGTTATGACATCGTGAGGAAACCTGAGTGACTGATGTCTTCAAATAACACAGCGTTTGAAATTGCCAATCCGCTGTTGGCACGCGTGGTAATTAAGCCCATACACTCTTTGAGAGAAGGCCTCTGCTCTGCAGTGGGAGTTTTATAGGCTAAATAAAAAATAACAATTAATAAAAAATAACAAGCCAGCTGTGAATTGCAGAATAGCAGTTCACTTGAAAAGATTTTTTTATTCTTTTGACGTGTAAAAAGTTTGTTGAAATCGTTTATAGAACTTTATTCTCTAGGCATAATCTCTACCGCTTTCTTTTTTCCTCTGTGCTACTACTAATTTAAGTACCTATATATACAGTAAGAAGGCACTGTACTCACAACGCTATCGATTTCGACACAATATTCGTGCTAACTCTAGCGTCGTTCAAAATATTTCATTGAAAACTAACACCGTTGTTCTATTACCCAGGTAATTAAGTCGTAAAAGCTTTGGCAAAAAATTGCTTGGCGGTTTCAATATACTATCTATACTTGCCAGAGAGGTTTTAGGGTTCCTTACTAAATATACTATTAGTACTAGATGGCTGAAAATCATATTGATTCGTATAATGAAATACATATTTACCACGGCGACGAAACGGTAGAATAGTAAATTTTTCCAGGGTTTTTCCATACACCTAATTTAGGGATGCATTTTTTCTCGCCTACACTGTTGTATGGTGTATCGTTTAAATATTGTGAGTGTATGAAAGCCATTTTTTGAATTATATTTTTTGAAATATCAAGCTTTAAAGCACCAGTTTTTTTTCGAGTAGGGCGTCCTAGCTAAACGATTAAATGTAAACTATTAAAAGAGGACAAATTCAGGGCAGTGGACTTTAAAGAAAAACTATCACGGCTAAGTAGCCTTTACAAGTTAACGAGTACAACTTATAAAAGGAAAACTTCGTATTAATTTCATAATATTTCATATAAAATAACTTTGATTTGTTAGTTGTGGTAAGAAGGTTAAAAAAGCTCCTTCTACGGAACCCCGCATGACCTGACACGCACTTGGCCGGTTTTTAACTTAATTATTATTCAAACGTCGATCAAGCTTGATTGGACTTATAATACCTACAATAGGTATGTTAGGATAACAGTTATATGTCTATAACGTATCTTACCTTTAATTATTTCTGCCTTGTCTGTGTGTAGCAAAAACTCCACTATAGAAAGTAGTTTACAGTAATACCGTTGACTGAACCCTAATTGGAAGTAATATTGATTAGGCGATATTCTCGAATTCTGCCGGAAATAAAATGCTGTAGGCAATAAACCTTTACGACTTGATGATTGAAATGTTGCATGAAATTTGGAGTCGTTTACCTCAGTGATTTACAGCTCAGAAATCTGTATGCAGGATAAAACTAACGGTCCGTTTAAGAGCGTTGATAAATCTATATCAGACATCACGTTTGTTAATGTTTTTAATCAGTGGCAGGCACCACGCGACGCACGCCGAGCTATAAAATATTTCCGTACGTTTCCCAGGAACTGGAGTATCGACCGTCTTGATTACTTTTACTCAAGCCACTCCAAGACGGCGCCAGTATACCTACCATCGATATCAACCCTTGTATGTCCCCACTGCTGGGGCACGGGTCTCTTCCTGCATAGCAGGAAGGTTAGGCCATACTCCACCACGGGGGCCAAGTCCGGGTTGGTGCAGGAACGTAAGATAGTAGCGGGCCTTACTGGCGGGCCATACCTACCATACTGTAGTGCAAAAAAATTGTTCTTTTGATAACACCATTGCCTCCACAAACATCATAATATTTCTATTACCCAACCATAGACAAGTTACTTCAAGAGAGAGCGCCTTGATTCAGACAGAGACAGAGGCAGTATGGGCACGTAAGGGCTTCATCGTCGAGCTTCACCACGGATTATTAGCGATATCAAGTTACGTCCAAGGTCACTGCAAGCAGACGTTTCGGTATCCTGTTTTGATATAATTTACTTAAAGATGAAACGTGTAGTTATTAACGTTCATACCACTGTAAAATTATTAGCAGACATAGGACAAAAAACATCCTTTGTTTCACGTGTAGGTACCTAGCTACGATTATAATCTGGATCAGATTCTTAATAACTTACAATTCTGCCCCTATTATTAAGACAAAATAACGAATATTTGTTTTAGCAATAAAAAGTGAATTGCAAAACACACAATCATGCAATAATTATTTTAGTACTAATAGGATTGTCACTTAGTAATTAAAACAGAAGGCCTATTTCACACTAATGTGACTAATACGCGAAATGTGAACGCGACGCGTGTGCCCAAAGTAATAAGCTTTATGTTAGTTTTTTTCTATGCCCCATGATGATGTTAAAGAATTATCGCTGAGCATAAAAATGTATCTACGAATTGTGAACGGCAATAAAAATTTAGTAAGTAACCAGGCAATAACATAAATAGAGCTGTTATAGTAATAACAGTGGACAAACGGAACCCACTATTATTACTATAACAGCTCTTAAATATGATTGACACCCCTACAACATAATCGCTTGTCTATGGAGATGTTAACCTACAATGCTCTGTGCTACGGTAAAGGATGCCCTTTACCGTGAAAATACACCCAGACTGAGACACTGGGAATTGAACCCACCACCTCCGGCATGGTAGTCATATCAGTCAAAATTACTAAGAAGTTACTTTATAACATTCTGTACCAACTGGAACTTTTGTTGAATTTGTTTGGTGCTCGTCCGTAGGCTATTGTTTGAACCTAAACAACTTCCTTGTCTGTACTGATGTACGTTTTAAAATGCTACAAAAAATGTGTTGATGTGCTCTACTATTGTAATAAATTAAACTCTTGCTAGTTACATACGTATTTATCAAAAATGAAGTTTTTATAACACTCGTTATGTGGCGGCAGCTGCGGGTGCGCATAATGACAGGAAAACATTTACTTACTCGTACAATTCTGCCATTTTCTGTACAAGTCCAAAAAATCAAGATGTTCCACCATTTTCCGACCCGATACCTTGATAGATTTGGCTATGTTTAAGTTCGCCCGCGCGAGACTTGAGAAGGACAATAGACAAACTCTTGTAGAGTATACAAAAATAAATAGTATTAAAGAGAAAAATCTCTACTATTTTGGTTCTCAACGTTATAGTTCGAAAAGCCTCAGTCAGACTCATAGTCAAATATAGATCAAATTGAAAAAAAAATATCGCGATGATGTTGACATGCTGTGTGCTTTTGACAAGCAGTGTATTTTCTTTATTCTAATGGAAAATGAGAACACTTGAAAATGAGGATATTTTTGAACTTAAACTTTCGTAGTCACTACTCATCAAGCCAATTAAGTGAAACCACAATAAGTTGTAAAAAGTAAAGATTTTTTTGAAAATGGAAATGTCTTTTTAAGTTTCATAAATCTACAAGGAACCCTTATAGTTTCCCCATGTCTGTCCGTCAGTCTGTCTGTCGACAAATGGATGGTGGTAGTGCGGCGCAAGGCAGGAACTTTCGGGGACGACTTATGATTGTTGTTCAATTTTTACTGGGCCCGTACGTACATACGTACGGTATGTACCTCCGCACACGGATGAGTAAATTTATGTTGTCATTCAACAAACGTCAAAGACGTTACATACAAGAAAATCATGTTTGTTCCTATTAGAATACTCATTCACTTATTCATTATTTTCCAGACCTCATGAAAAATACAGAAGACCGTTGAGTTGGCTACTGTTTGCAATTATTTTATTGGAAGAGTTGCGAGTTACTAAATTATTTATATATGTGAAAATGCGGGCTTCTATTTGTCATTATGAATTACTTTCACTAAGGGAGTTCAATAAGTAGTGAGAATGAATAAGATGCAATTAATTTTAATAAAAAAATATTATATTTTTAAACATAGTCACCTCTTAGTTGTACACACTTAGCATATCTTTTTTCTAAACCTAAAATTCCTTTCGTAAACATTAAATTTTTAAGGGTCGGTTACGTTAGTTTTTGTCTCAAATCGTAATGGTGAACCCATGTTTCATCCATAGTTAAAAATCGAGCTAAGCCGGTCAGGATATTATTGTAACAGTTCTAAACAGGTTTGTAAAATTTTTATTTTGGTGTGGTTTTGTTAGCTGCGATTTTTTCATTGCCAAATGGTCGAAATTAAAGGAAATAAAATGAAAAGGTTATATTTAAAGTAGCGCAGAAACTGTGGCTTAGTGAACGTTACAATTCAAACTAGGTGTCCATTTCAAAATCTAGATAATTTTAGAGAAAAAATGGACGAAAAACTCCAAATAGTCGTGTATTATAATTTGAACTTTCCCTATTTAGTTCTTCAGCTATAAAATGAACAGTAGTAAACCAAAACAATTTTTTATAGCGACCGTAGAATAAGGAGGAGACCTCTAACGAATCTTGCAAGTCTTGATTGACTTTTCCCGTAGTATTTTTTTCTAAATATACATTATGTCACGTCTGCTGTACGGACCAATCCACTATCTCTATTTATTCTACTCAACTACAGTTTGTTAGCTTTTGGAATATACCTCGGCTACTATCGGAAAGAATCAGATATATTCGTAATAGAAATATCGTAACTAATATGACTATAACCTTACATCTTTTCAAAATAGTGAAGAAAAGTTTTATGCAGAGCTCTGGGAGTAGTATTACACTCATGTGCTTTCGGCGAAAACCGAAGCCTACTTTAGAGCCCGAGGTATACTCGAAATGCTAACAGACCGTACCAACCTTCTGTACTTTCGTCTCAAGGAGCGCGATAAGATCAGCTGGCCAATTTGTCAAACACCTAACTCGAACCGAGCGGGCTTGGTTCATGAATTAAGCCATTGTATTCTTAATATCCAGTGCCGTTGTGTGTACTGTTAACATCGTCCTTTATGTGACAGGCTACTTAACTTTTCGACGACTCATTTCGATTCGCGATGATCATTATCGTGTCGTTTTTGCTCGTCCTAACGGCCCAGTTGATTGCAATACGTCAATTAAGTTTTGTATAATGTAATCGGGAGCGGTAGTATTTTCCAATCGGGAGGTCGTGGGTTCATATCTCGGCATGTACCAATATACCTACACAATGACTTTGTGTTCCAGTTATGTACATTTGTGAATTTATAGTACCATTACCACTCGCTTACAGTAGAGCAAAACATCATGAGTGGCCTTTGAAGTTGCCACTGCGAAGTGGGCACGCGTGGTTTAAGTCCAACTCTCTTTCTCTGAAAGTAGACCTGAGCCATGCGTTAACAGGATACATAAAAAATGCTCCCGGGTATGTTCAAATACTTAAATTCATGCCAAATAGTGGCTATGGCTAGTAATTAAGTACAGTCTCTTTACATAGTCTTACTGTTCGCTAAAGGTGAAAGAAAATATTCCTGTAGGAACATCACTAGGTACAGTCCGCCCATCCTAAGAATGACGATGATGTTTAATTTAACATTTGGGTTTGATGATATCGTTGGACTAATTACTATAGGATCTTAGAAATAACTTTATAAAAACATGCCAACGTTACACCTTAAAATAATTATATAATCATCAGATTTATTTAAATTTATCAATAACATAGAGAAAATACTCATCATGTGACTTAAAAATATGTTGTTTTCATTTTTAATGATTATACCAGCAAAACCGTTCTCTTTCCAATTTCGTACTTGATGTGACAAGTTTCGGCGTAAAATTTTTCTCTTATTTCCTATACAAATCGAAAGGGATGGCTGAAGCTGCTGTTGAGGTAAATCCATACAAATAAGATTTTTTTTAGTAGACTAAATCCTACTTAAAAGTAAGATAAAAAGATTGCTTTACATACATTCTCAATACATTATAATCTGTAACACGAGTAGGACCGAACGGTTTTACTACAAATATGTCAATATATGGAATCGGCGTACAGTCATTACGGTGCGTGTTCGGAATTTGCGGTAAAACTCCCTATTCTTCGTGCAGAAATTGAAATCACTTGGCATTGTGACCGAAGCGGGAGGCCTACTTGGCTGGATTGCCAAATATGCCGGTCAACCTGCACTTTCCCATCTCACGGAGAAGGAGACTCATGGCCCAAAATAAACTTTATTCATATAAACTTGGTGCAATGGTGCATCCACAAGATATCTACTTCTTTCATGTCAACGTAGCTAATTAATACATTCGTATTTATCAAGACTCACTTTCAATAGTTACAGCAACTTTGTTTTTTTTATAGAAACCAAAACATCTTTGATGGAAACTGAACACCAATTCAAAATCTATGTACGTTCAGGTTCAAATACTTAGTTTAGATTCAAAAGCTACAAACTTGCGCTTATGCAGAAGGGGCGCGGAAAAGACGGGCAAGACTTTGTAGTGTTGTGAAACTTTTATAAATAATTAAACTGGAACGACTTTAACTTTGTGCTTTATTGTACTGTTTTATTTAGTTTATATTTTATAATAAAAACAGGAAACTGGATGAAAACGGATAAGCAGGTAAAAATAGTCAGATCAAGTCAAGAAGTAAGGTGGTAATGATGAAAATGAGGGAAATCGAAAAATGTGTGACGTAATTTTAAATATTTGAAAATGATAGAAAAAGAAATATAAAAAATGGTGTAAAGGCACTTTTACAACTTTAATATAAAAATGTACTGAAGGGACGAGACGAAGACGGGCAAGGAAGAAGCGGGTCTAGGGCGTGATTTCCATGCAACGCGTCGCGTCTTTTACTTGCCCCCGTCAGTCCCACGTCCTTTCTGTATGGAAGCTGCCTAAGGGGCTTCATGCAATAACAGTAGCGCAACCAAGAGAAAAAATCATATTCTTTATTGTAAATAATGTGAGAAGATTCTCTCCATCATGTTAATAGTGATTTTTAGGACCGTGGCCGTGATATCCCATTTTCCGTTATATCTCCGTTAATCTGATGGTTATATACCACTATCTCTGTTTACATAGCAGGGCGAGGCCGAGATAGAGTGTCCTTTGCTATATAGAGCTACTTTTACTGATCCAGTTAATTTACTATAATGCCCTTTCATGTATTTTCTGCATCATTACGGATGTTTTTGCATAATAATATTATGAGATATTGGGTTCAAAGTAAAATTTTATTCCATAGAAACCATATCTATTTTTTGATCTCTCATAAATGAAATCTATTTTCTCATAAATGAAGTTTTTCATTTCAATAGCCTTTAAATGTGAGTCAAGTGGATATTTTGTTGACTCTATGTACGTAATACAGAGAATATTGTAAAGAGGTTCGAAATTTCACTGATGCCGTGAGTCGCCCATTGGCTCAATTGGTAGAGCGCTGGTACGGATAGCCAGAGGTAGCGGGTTCGAATCCCGGCATGGGTGAAATTTTTAGCCTCTAAATAGGTTTTTAAATCTATGAACGAAACCAGTCATTCTATCCAACTTATACTTAACATTGCAATATTGCACATGATATCGGCTTCACAATTTATTTAGAAAACCAACTTTATCGCTATTTCCGTGATGTTAAAAGAAAAAAAAAAAACTTCTTCTTCGTGAGATCTGCTTCAAAAGGAATACAATCGATAAACTTATGCAAGAGAATGTACGTAGGCATTAATGTCGCAGAATCATCTCATAAACAATATAATACGACATATTTGCCAATGGTATTAGGTTTTACGACAATCTATAAATAAGCATTGAATCGCTCGGCTAACACTGCCTTACATGCCCCAGGAAATATCTCCTTTGTAATCCACGATACAATTCACAACCAAGATCCCTAAAGTCAGGAAGGATCGAACTGATAATAACAATAGAATAATAAGACCAAATAGGGGATGTACTAGTAAAGGGTAAAATAAAAATACTTGAACGTGTTCTTGGTGTTCTTGCATGCAACGACTAATGATTATGAATGCTGCGATAGAGATTTGTCAGAATCGTGGCAAGTGGCAGACACTGGTCTCTGCAGTCTCTCTGATATGCAGAAACCAGTGTCCCGTGAGTTCACGCATATATGTAATAAAAACAATATAAAGTCATTGTGTTATGAACGTCTGTACAAGAAAAAAATACATGTCATAAATACCTTGAGAGCCGGTAGGCCAGTGGGTAGAACAATGGACTCGGAAGAAAGAGACCCAGGTTTGATTCTCAGTGCTGGCATATAGCAATGACTTTATTTTCTAAGTTATGTACATTTGTGAAGTTATAGCAGCAATGCAATCACTCGCTAATGGTGAAGGAAAACATCGTGAGGAAACTTGAGTGTCTGATGTGCCGGTGCTTGAAATTGCCAATCGCATGGTATTAAAGCCCATGCTCTCTTAATCTCTCTCTCTCTCTCTCTCTCTCTCTCTCTGAGAAGGCCTGTGCTCTGCAGTGTAGTATAGAGGCTACATAAAAATACATTGAACTTAGTAGGTAGGCGTGTAATTGTATGATTATGTTTTCAAATCGAAAAGCATACTAAGCAAGTTGATAGTTTCCCTCCGTCCTACTTGTACCATTGGACTGCACCATTGATGGTACTACTGTAACAATTCTTACTTTAATAAACAGTGGGTAATAATATGTACATGACTTCAATTTATCTGACGAAAGTAATAATAACTTCCACACAACATAATCGTATCCTGGTCCCCAACTAGGATAGCCTACTGTGCTCTGGTAATCAGGAAAGGATATCACAAACATGGAAAAGACACAGAATCTTCATTCTTCTCCTCAATCTTTGTACAAGTTAACTCATCCATAAAGAATCAGACCCATGACCTCTATGCTGGTAGTAGCATTTCACGTCTTGAGGTATTCGGTTGTTCTTTATAATGTGGTACAGGTGAGACTCTTAGATCTCCTGATTCTATATTCTTCGATTGTACCACGTTCCTTTTAGGCCATATTTTGTCCAGTTTGTTCACCAGTGGACAAATGAAGGATTGGATCAGATTTCGATTTTCGATTCGTAAAATGATACTAATGTCGAGTGACAACTTTTACCGACTAGATAAATAAAATGACTACATATCACATCAAATCACATTGATATCATAAAGGCGAAAATTTGTGAGTTTGTATGTTTGTTAAGTACTTCTTCCCGTCTAAACGCCTAGAGCGATTTTAATAAAATTTGTGTTGGAGTTAGCTGACACCCCGGATTAACACATAAATTGCGTTTTACTGTGGTAAAATATCTTATTCCCTTAGGAAAGTCGATAAACCGAAGGTAACATGGCACAGCGCAAATCTCGAGAGCAGCTGAACCGATTTCGCTAATTCTTTTTTTAAGAATATTCCTTGAAGAACGCGGATGGTTCTTACGGAGAAAAAATAAAAAAAATAAGCAAAGAATTGACATTTAGGCGGTACAAAGTTCGCTGGGTCAGCTAGTTTATTATAAAAAAACAGTATACACGCCACAATAGCAAAACGAACCAAAAAATAATTATTATATAAAATTTGTAAAAAAGAAAGAAAAAGAAAAGGTCATGGCGTGTCACTGATGCTGTAAATGGCGATTGGATCATCAGTATGGTGAGGGGAAGCCTTTAGCGCTGATTTTAAGCCGCTGCTGGGAGCTACTCCATGAGCGTCACAGACTGCGGTTAGGTTTAACCGTGAGCAATACTATATCGAATACAATACTTAATTATTCATATTATATCTCTACAATATAAAAATGAATCGCCGAATGTGTTGGTAAGCGCAAATCTCGAGAGCAGCTGAACCGATTTCGCTGATTTTTTTTTAAATGTTCCTTGAAGTACGGGGATGGTTCTTACGGAGAGAAAAAAAAGAATATACTGTGAGGCGGTACGAAGTTCGCTGAGTTAGCTAGTCTATAATATGAAAATGAATCGCTGGATGTGTTGGTAAGCGCAAATCTCGAGAGCAGCTGAACCGATTTCGCTAATTAATTTTTTAGATTATTCCTTGAATTACGAGGACGGAAAAAAATATTAAGAATCGACTGTTAGACGGTACGAAGTTCGCTGGGTCAGCTAGTTAATCATAAAAACAAGAATACTATCGTGCTATTATAGGTTAGGAGTGTGAGCTTCAGTCACAGAAAGTTCTGTGGCTTCAGTCATTGCTCTTCAAACAGACTGCTCGTTCATACAATAACAATACTTGCCAACAAACAACACGCTAAACAATATATTATAGATGGTCTGATATCGACCGAGCGAGACGTGTAATTTAGATCATCAACGGTAAGAAATCTTAATTTACATATTACAGGTGTGGCGTCATGGGGCAAAAACTATGGTTTGGTTTATGACGGCTCGCAGACTTAGGCTACCGGCTGTATCGGCAACTTAGTTTGTATGGTTTGGGTAAAAAGTATACGTTTAAATTTTGATTAGGATGCACAAGTAAGCGTACTTGGGAATCTCTATCTTAATATCTTCTATTTTATGCTTATTTTTCGTAACTTTTACCAGCGTCCAACAACAATATTACCTATATTTGGATATTATCAATACTGTATCAGGTCAAAGATAACTACTTAACAATATGGTATAATTATAGTATATATGGGATAACAATATTGTATTAGGCTGAGGACGACGTTCGAAATAAATTTTTGAATTAACTCTATTATTACTTTTTTGGTGCTGTTATAAATGCAATCTTTTCCATTATAATTTTAGGTAATTTAGGTACATAAATCTAAATACAATAGGAAACCTTAAATGAGTTTGAATTTTTCAGCCACTCGGTATAAAAATGGTATAAAAATATATAAAATAAGAACTAGCTGACCCAGCGAACTTTGTACCGCCTACCATCGATTCTTTATTTATTTTTTAATGTCTCTCCGTATGAACCATTCTCGTACTTGAAGGAATATTCTAAAAAAAGAATTAGCGAAATCGGTTCAGCTGCTCTCGAGATTTGCGCTTACCAACACATTCGGGGATTCATTTTTATATTATAGATAGACTAGCTGACCCAGCGAACTTCGTACCGCCTAACAGTCGATTCTGTATTTTTTTTAATTTTAATTTCCCAAAGAACCATCCTCGTACGTCAAGAAATATTGTAAAAAAAGAATTATCGAAATCGGTTCAGCTGCTCCCGAGATTTGCGCTTACCAACACATTCAGCGATTCATTTTTATATTATAGATAGACTAGCTGACCCAGCGAACCTCGTACCGCCTAACAGTCGATTCTGTATTTTTTTTTATTTTAATTTCCGTAAGAACCATCCTCGTACTTCAAGGAATATTCTAAAAAAAGAATTAGCGAAATCGGTTCAGCTGCTCTCGAGATTTAAGCTTACCAACACATTCGGCGATTTATTTTTATATTATAGACTAGCTGACTCAGCGAACTTTGTACCACCTAACAGTCGATTCTTTGATTTTTTATTATTTTTCTCTCCGTAAAAACCATCCTCGTAATTCAAGGAATATTCTAAAAAAAGAATTAGCGAAATCGGTTCAGCTGCTCTCGAGATTTGCGCTTACCAACACATTCGGCGATTTATTTTTATATTATAGACTATCTGACTCAGCGAACTTCGTACCGCCTAGCAGTCGATTCTTTGATTTTTTATTATTTTTCTCTTCGTAAAAACCATCCTCGTAATTCAAGGAATATGCTAACAAAAGAATTAGTGAAATCGGTTCAGCTAATCTCGAGATTTGCGCTTACCCACACATTCAGCGATTCTTTTTTATATTATAGAAGAAGATTCCCTATTCTGAGGGCAATGTATACATATTATACTGACATCAAACCGTAAAACACCTTTTGTGGGTGCATGAATCGTTACGTTTCTGCACTTTATTAGTTACGTTATAAGCAAGATACCAACTATAACGTGATGTTTGATGTTCTGACGACTATACTATTCCCATCCTAGGTCCACGGGTTCAATGTAGCCGGTCGTTCCCAGGAATCGAACAGGTTTGCGGCACCCTTATTGTAGATACGCTATTATAAGTATCGCATCTCCTCTGCCTTTTATTCTATTTTACGCATCCAAGGTAGACTCGGAGTATTTCGCAGCGATGCAGTACTACTTTAAATAATAAACCACTATATTAAATGTTATGTTTATGCGGGTTGGGGACCCATTGAAAAAATGGGAATAAGCAAGTACAATTTGACGCATACGCGCTATTTTAATAAAATTTTGTATACGTTCCTACTTTTTTAGTTAGATAGAGATAATTTATTTGTACATAAAAAAGAAAATTATATGGGTATAATTACTTAAACTAGTTTGTAACATTTATTATTAATATTGTTTAATATGATAATGTTTGTATTTAATTTTTTTGTTCATCTAAATTAGTCACTTGTGACGTACTAACAATGGTAGTATTTTTCTTCGCAGTTTAAAAATTAGCACTGATTTTGGCGCAGTCTGGCCAGACTCTTTTTAATTTGAAGGTTGAGGTGTAGGTACCAAAAATGTTTTAAAATATTTTCACTTCTCATGCTCTAAAATTGCTTCATACTAGATCTGCAGAGCGACACAAAAATCGTGTTTTAGTCCCTAGGGAAAATGTGTATACATATTTTTGATTTACAAAACATTTCACAACACTCATCGGCATTTAATCGAAACGCTGGGTTTTCTATTGGTACGTATACTGTGCTAATTATTTAAGTCTGGAAGAGAGACTCCGTATTTTGTATCAACCAATTAGAATATTGATATTTTAAAATCCACCAATCAGAAAACGTAATTCATTTCTCAAGACAAGGTGTTTTAAAGTTCCTACTTTACAGTCCTTAAAAACGTAACAAGTAAAAAACGTAACAAGTTAACAAGTATAATAACAACCTGTTGTTTTTTTTTATTCAAAGTCGCTTAGCGATATGCACCATATTTAAAAATAAAACGCTGCTGTACACCGTCTTGGTACGATAGTTCTGCGCAAGTAGACCTCGTAATGCGTTGAAAAAGGGTTATTACACGGTGTTATCGGCAAGTATTTTAACTTGAATAACATCTACATTGCAAAGAATAAAAAATAAATGAAAGTAGTTATGTAGTTGTGAGATCATCGTCTCTGTAATAGCTACACTTACTTCTGAGGATGCGCTTTGTTACAGGCCGCTTGCAACACTTTGTTTAACAAAGTAAATGAAACTTTACTATGTACTTTTGAGATAAACTTAGTAAATAGATGGTATCATTTTTTTTAGTAAGTATAGTCTGTTAGCTTTTAGAATATACCTCGGGCTCTAGAGTAGGCTTCGGTACTCGCCAATTTTCGCCGGTTTTCGTACTGATAATCGAGTTCTGATTTCGAAATTAAGTGTCATATTAGTTCCGATATTTCTATTACACGAATATATCCGATTCTATCCGATAGTAGCCGAGGTATATTCTAAAAGCTAACAGACTATACAGTTTGAACCCAACCTGTCTTGCATAGAAGCATGAAAATGATGAAAATCGCGTTTGTCCCAATACCCTTTTTTATGTAGCCTATATACCTACGTCCCACTGCAGGGCACAGGCCTTCTCTCTAAAAGAGAGTGCCTACCGCGGATTGGCAATTTGAAGCGCTGAGATAGTTGCACACCTCAGGCGTTCAGGTTTCCTCACGATGTTCCTTCACCGTTAGCCAGTGGTATTGCTACTATAACTTCACAAATGTACATAACTTAGAAAACAAAGTCAGTTAGCTTTAAGAATATACGGGCTCGGGCTCGTGCTCTCGGGCTCTAGAGTAGGCTTCGGTTATTACCGGAAGCACACGAGTGTAATACTACTTTTCTTCACTATTTTGATTATAAATGACAATACAAAATAAACCTTACCTTATTGCAATATAATCGGTTCTATCCGATAGTAGCCGAGGTAGTCGATGCTGAGGTCGATCACATTTAGAAGAGGAAACGCTAAGCCACTTGCTACGTTACAACAGTTTTAGCACAGGTTATCCTATTTTGGGATCACGACAAGTGATTGTGTTGCGGGAACGTTATTCCTTTTTCACATCGTGGAGCAAAATAATAAGAATAAAAAAAATAATAGAATAGAAGGAGATAAGGGTAGAGGAGGGCCCCGGAGACGCTATTTTGATGTCGTGATTTATCAAATAACCGCTCTCAGAGTATTCACCTGAGACAGGTGCCTATGTTACATTCTTTTTAATGCACTAACCCGTGCTAAGGACAATTTTAAAAACTTATTAAACCCACGGATAGCCAGAGGTCGAACCCGCGACCTCTGGCTATCCGTGCCCGCGCTCTTTCCAACTGAGCTAATGAGCGACTCACCGGCATCAGTGAAATTTTGAACCTCTGCAATATTTTCTGTATTACGTACAGGCAGCGACATCTGGCTGAAGTAATTTGCATCACTTGCAGCCCCGAGTACCTACTTTGCAGTTAGGTTTTACATCGGAATGATATCGCTGTACCCATATGAGTCCCACATTTTTAGCCTCTAAATAGGTTTTTAAAAAGGTGCCTATGTATTGTACCGGCAAAAACATTCCTCTTACTTTCTAGGCATACCTATAGGGCCGGTTGCTGAATTTACTGAAGTGAGAATTTCACTAAGTAAATACTTAAGTAACGTTCTGTCACGCTCTGTGCTGAGAAATTCGAAGAGACAGCACTACAATTAAGTATTTGTTTAGCAAATTTATCAATTCAGACACTGGCCCATAGTTGTTGTTTACGTATGGTGTACAGCATAAAAATATAATTAATTTGGATCAAGTTTAAACTCTGTGTGCTGTGTGGTGTCGGCCTAGAGAATAGCACCAACCCAATTCTTCCCGCGGGTGTCGTAAAAGGCGACTAAGGGACACTAACCGGGGGGTGGGCAGCAGCGTCCCCTGCAGTTCAATTCCACCGAACTGCGATCCCCAACCCGCATGCCCGGCGTGGGGATTATGGGCATTACCCCCTATGATAGCTCAACTCAACGTGGCGGTCTTTAGGGGAGGGCTATGTCCAGCAGTGGACTAGTATAGCTTGACGATGAAGTTTAAACTCAGTACAAATAAAGCAAAAGGTAATAAATTAGGTTGAACACCCTAGAGTTGTTTACCAAGCAATCATGAGATATTAAAATAAAACATACAGTTACTATCTTATGTACAATTGCACCATTTTTCGGAATTATTTCTCAACAAAAGTACAGTCGACAACGGGTTGATTTCATTGACTAAAGACGCAGTTGTTATAATAATAATAATAAAAATAGTGATCTCTAACAGAGTATTTTTATTTCTCATAGCCAAGTTATCAGTAGAATTTACATTCGTATCAAAATGTAATTAGATTCCAGTCACGTCAGTTTAGTAGTATTTTTTTTATTTTACTATTTAGTAAAAAATGGGGTCCTATGCATATTATTATAATGTAATGAAACGATTTATACACCTGTCCAGTTTACGTCCAGCACCTTCACTCACACTAGTTTAAAATAAAGGGGTTGTTCCACTAATCCCCATTGAAAATCCCCATTGATGGGGATTTGTGAACTTTTGGTCTACTCGGACGCTGCAGTGCCTGGGACATTTTTTTAAAGTAATTTAATGAAATCGTTAATGTAATACCTTATTAGTAAAAAACTATAAGCTTACTTCTGAAGTCAGCAGTCAAACTGTCTGTACGGGACAAACCGCACATCTAGCATTTTACTCGTATATGTATCTAGCACTCTATCAGCCGCCTCGGCGAGCACTCGTTCAATAAATATCAAGAAACAGCAAATCAGAATTTACATCATCGTCATACATCCTTATCATCCCTGTGCAGTAGAGTAGCGACATCACTAATCATTTAAAAACCTATTTAGAGGCTAAAAATTTCGCTCTACCAATTGAGCTCAATTGGTAGAGCGCTGGCATGGATAGCCAGAGGTTGCGGGTTCGAATCCCGGTATGGGTGAAATTTTTAGCCTCTAAATAGGTTTTTAAATTTGTCCTTAGCACGGGTTAGTGAATTAAAAGTAAAAATAGTATAATCACTAATCATCATAAAAGCCCGCCTCTGCTCGTACACTGTCTTGGGTACTTTAAATTCCTGCGTGGTGCTAACTAGTAATCATATCTTTTATAATACAAAATGGAAATATTCTAAATTTCATTAATGGTGATAGCTTTGTTAAGAACAAGAGCCTAGAATCAAGGGCCAAGATCTATAACATTAAACCATTTTAGGAACAAACGGCCGCTTCTTCCAGAAAGAGAATTTTGGCACTGGATTCTCGGCTTCTATCCAGGATCTATAAATAGCCATCACCATTAATAAGACTTATACTGTAATGAACATATAATAAACGTACAGAAAAAATTGAGATTACAAAATAGAAATGTGTATAATGGCGATGAGACTTATGTTATTCACTTTTTCACTTCAGGACCAATCTCCAAATCATTTTACTAGGTTTTGAAAAATAGACCTACGTAGGTAACTATTACCAGACTTTATTTTGTTTTACTATAAGAAAACAGTAAAACCGCTGCAGCTCTAATTCATCGAAATTCCCGACTACTATAAAAGGGGCTTGAATAGTTATCTGTAGGGAAACAGTGTCGGCAAAGTTCTCTATCGATGGAATAACCATGAGCTCGGCGCGGGAGTTGCACCTATCGGGGATCTTGCCTCGTAGCGAGTAGCTCAGAGCCTTTATTCTCGCTGTTACTTAACAAGGATTTCTTCTAAGTTTTTGATTAAAAGTTGTCCTTTTAGATGTGTGTATTTCACTGACTATCCGTTATTTGTCATACATAATGCCTTCCAAAAAGTATTGTTTTCAATTGGTACCGTCACCTTACAAATCTTCCGTAGTTTGTACTACGGAAGATTTGTAAGATCTTGGCAAATCTATAATATAAAAATGAATCGCTGAATGTGTTGGTAAGCGCCAATCTCGAGAGTAGCTGAACCGATTTCGCTACTTCTTTTTTAGAATATTCCTTGAAGTACGAGGATGGTTCTTACGGAGAGAAAAAAAAATCGATTGTTAGGCGGTACGAAGTTCGCTGGGTCAGGTTTGCAATAAATCTTGCGATTTTTTCTTTATTTTTTCCACAAACAGCTTCGCCAGCACTGTTCTTAGTTTAAAAATATTTATTTATCATTAAATAGTTGCATTTATGTTACATATTTAAGAACCGCATAGTTTGTCGGACAACTAATTACTTTGGCTAACTAACTAATATTTTGGCACACGAGTAAATTGCAACCTAGAAAATATCAATAGAATAGGAATACAACTTGAGCTAGAACTTTTGTAAAGTATTCTCGCACTTAGCCTCTGTCTCCCCCGTCATTGTGATAAAAAAAAATAACAGCCTTACTGGGTATTCACAATATGTCTACCTACCTAAAAAGTTTTATCGCTCGCGTCAGAGATTTAGTAATAGACATCAACGGGCTTATGTACTATACTCGCAATAAAGCAAGTTTCGTTGTTATATATTTTTGGTTATCAAAATGCTTCTATTATGTTATTCTAGTATAGTGGTACATATTTAAAAATGGTTTTTTTATGAAACATGTCTTACAAGTACTTTTTGCACTTACCTTTTTTCTGTCAGGCACACAATTTCATCACTCACACTAAAGTCCTTTACAGAAAAAATATACAATACTTTTTCTTCTTTAAATTATATCGTTTTCAGCCAGCATTCTAGCCATCGATTTTTTTCTGACGTTCAAAGTTGACTTTCCCGCGCCCGCGTCCGTTCAGAAATGGGCGGTTTTCGTTAGAGGGCTGCGAGCGTCCTTGCGTCTCTGCCAAGGTTTCGTCGAGGCTGCGTATGGCCGTCGACTCCTGCGCTTCTTATACTCGTACAAAGTATTTTAACAGATGCTCGGACTCCGACCTCTGCGTATCGCAGTGTGCCAGTATACATTAGCGACGTAGGCACCCATCTAGATCACCAGTAGTTGAAAATAATACGAAGTGCTGAACTCTGGGCGTTGGCGAGTAAGTCCCGTCTTTCTGAAGGTATTCCTGTGATATATGTGAGTTGTAGAGTGGGCGGTTGCTAATAGGGCAGAATGATGAAGAGGTCTGTGGATGTGGGAATTATTTTAAAAGACGCCTCTGCTCTTCGTATAAATAACATTTTAATATGCACATCATTTTTCTCGGGATGTTAAAGTTATTTGCGATAACACCTCAGTTTTGAAGTAAATAGGACTTATTTAAAATCAAATTTGAATTAATGAATAACCATATTTTATTGCCAAGAACAAAGAATATCTTACACTTATATGAAATGAAAAGGTTTTATTCAAAGTAGCGCAGATACTGCGGCTTAATGAACGTTACCAGTCAAACTACGTGTCCATTTCAATATCTGGATCATTTTGGAGAAAAAATGGACAAAAGAACTCCAAAGTTAGTCTTTTCGAATTCCTTAATTAACAGAATTTACACAGAGTCTACAAAACTCGTGAATTTTACATGCTTGAATTGCAGACACCATTGTCATCTAAATATTCCTTAATATTATAGTAGCTCTTTTGGCACAAAGTGTACTTTACACATTTTTATAAACTTTATAAACTTAGATACTAAATTATTTTATCAGATTATAATTTTAAACAAGTACTAGAGTAAGTAAGAGCTTGGCAAAAGGACTGGATGCTCAGCGTATGCTGCGAGGCATCCTATTTGAATATTTTGATTTATAAAATATTGGTAGTTATGGTAGATAATTTGCTTTTTTGTGTCCCTCTGCAGGGCACAGGCCTTCTCTGACAGAGAGAAGACGGACTTAAGGCTGTTCTTACGTGAAGCATACTGTCTCGCTTGCACAATTTAAACATTTTAACTATTGCAAAGAATTGCATTTATTTATCCGACCAGGTGGGATGTCGATCTGCGAAAAACTGCAGGCAGATGCTGGATGCAGCAAGCTGAAGACAGGTCGCTATGGCGCTCATTAGGGAAGGGCTATGTCCAGCAGTGGACTATATAAGATTTGTGAAGTTAGACAAGCCTGAAGAAGAAGAAGAATTATTGGTTACAAAAGGTTTACTCATTTTGTAGAAAACATTTAATCCTTCGTAAGCCTTAATCACCATGCGCTACCACCGGGGATCGCGAATTTCAAGCACTGAACACTCCAGGGACTCAGGTTTCCTCACGATGTTTTCCTTCGACGTTTGCAAGTGGTACTGCTACTACAACTTGACAAATACATATGACTTAGAAAACAAAGTGTACATGCCCGGATTCGAACCCACGATCACCGTTCCGCTACCACCGCTCTGTAGCCACACAATATGAGAATAAATTCGTTGTAAAAACAAACTCTTATTGGATTGTTTCAGGAATTACCCGTTTATGAGATAACCTCGTATAAATAAACCCAAGCCTGTATTCCTGAAAGCAAGCCATACCCGTTCAGGGTTTGCCCTATGATCCTGACAAACCTCCTTTAGCGACATTTATTAGCCACTGGATGAATGCAGCGACATTATAAGCATATTATACGCACGCTTGCCGTTTATGGGTACTTTAAAAACAGTAAGTAGGTGCATACCTATTGCATGTATAAAAAAAAGGAAAAGTAGATTTACTATGATGATGTGTGTAAAGACTGCAAAAAACTTTTAAAAAGAAAAAACCGACTGCTCAATATAGGCCTGAGTTTTTTGTAGATAGTGTGGAATCAATCTCTAAATCACGTTAATAGTGAGTCGTGAGAGTTGTAGGATCCATCGTCGAGAACCTAAGTTAAAAAATCCTCGGAAAAAGGTCTCCTTTTGGAACGCTATCTAATCCCAGGTTCGTGATCCTATGTTCTCAGTAGTGGATGCTAAAAGTGACTTACTAACATGGTTGGCAGATTGATCTGACTTTTATTGCGAAAAATATCTGTAAAAGAATTCTGTGAAGATTGGAGATTTTTTTTTTCATTTAAGGCCCCCCATAGAACTCTTCAACCTCTGCAGCGGCTCTATAATGTAAGTTTCCACTGAGTTGAGTGACGTCGATTTTTACTTTTTATAGTTTTTACCATCTATACATATTGTCCCTACGGAAACGTAAAGGTTCCGTAAACAGATAAACAGGATAAAAAAAATGTCTAAACTTACTTATAAAAATATATCTTTCCCAATTACATAAAAGTATGATTAGCTTAGATATTGGTATAGAAAATGGTTGATATTGACAATCAAGAGTTTTACCTTTGGTCCCCATACTAGACGTTAATCCATATGGTGAGGACCTGGGAGCCAATTCTCACTTCATTATCAAATATGTCGTCATGACTTGGAATTCTTTGTAAAAAGTTGAGCGACAGCCAACATCTGTACTCTGAATGCCATGCTACATTGAATTCGAATGAGAAAATAAATGTCTAATGACTCTGTCGCATTAACTTATCTTATTTTTATGCGACAAATGTATGCTATTCCTTCGACTATTTTGCGTATACGCTTTCAATTCCCATGGGCGAAAATCGGCCCCCAAATTGTGATGAATTTATTGACAGTGTTCTATTTTGGCGACTAGGTAATTCTGATTCATATGTTTTACTTAGGTAAGAAACAAAAACCGATAGCGGTATAAAAATGTTGAGCAAATTACAAAATTAGAAAATTAGTTTACAAGAAAAAAAAAAATTAAAGATATCTCAACACAGTGGACAATTACACAATATGGGGTAGGTGGGACCTTACGATCAGTGTCTTGTATGTATATCGCTTTAGTTGTGACTTGCTAGAGATTTATTAGCAACTCAGGTGGCCCGTAAAAAAATCTCCTTACCTTTCTTGTGCCGCATCTGTACACAACACTGAATTGAGGACGTCGGATCTGCAACCACATATTCACGTTTTGAGACTACGACTGAAAAGAAAAACCAGTATGACTGTTGAAGACTGACATTTTCTTTATTCCGTGACGTCATATCTTTCATATGATACCTCATATCGATCAAGTCAGCCGCTTGGCCTCGTTGCGGTCATAAGGAATTTACATAAATAGGCGAACAGCCTACGATTGCTATAACACACCTTTCTTTTCGCAGTTGGTTAAAAAGAAGTTTCTAGCTGAACGCTGGTTTTCCGCCAGCCCTGAGAGGGATCACGAGTGTCATGATCAAAATTTGTTTTTACTTATGAATACAAACATTAAATCTAGGTGCAATATGAAAAAACACCGGCAACAGATACCTATGCAAAAAAACTGGACAAGTGCGAGTTGGACTTGCGCGTTTTTTATTATTACTCCAACGCATTTTAAGGTTGATCACCTTAATTTGTAATACGAGTTACTTGTCAGGGGTTCTGATTTTTTTATTCATGTTACGACGAAAAGAGCATATCGTTTTCTTTTACTGTTATTTTTAAAATTATAAATAGGCTTTTTTGTAAATAAAAAGAAACGAGTTTTTCTGTTTGACTAAGTACATTACGCGATTTACCTACTTAAAGCGCGTCAAAGAGCTAACCAGTGCCACCAATGGAAACAAAATCGTAACTTGTTTTATAATACGTTTGTGTCTAAAAGTGAACTTAGGTACCAAGAAGAATCTAGAATTAAACCCCAAGGAATTTAATCAATATCCACCAGAAACGGCCGTTCGAGAAAAAGGTTCCATTTTTTCATCAGATGTACGGCACTCTAAAACACACCTGATATACCTAGGTAGGTTAAAGGTTAATATATTGGAAATATGTGCATAATAACATAGGGAAGATATCCACGCGCTGTAAAATTCTATTACCTACTTCTCTGAGGATAACATTTTACGGTTTATTTATAGGTAGGTAATATTTAATTTCACGATTCTTCTCCTCCTCTCAAACACACCTCAAATACAGTTTAAATAGTCTGTCATAAAGTGAGAGACACACGTATTCAATATTTTGAGATTGTTTTAAGTTATCGCGTTTTTATAAATAAGACGCTTAGTTATTTTATATGTAGGGTTTTTTTATATGTAGCTCTATATACGTTTCATTGCAGAACTTTCTCTCACCGAGAGAGTATACGGGTTTAATGAGGGATTTTCTTTTTATTGTTTTTTAAATACTTCCCTAGTCGCTAGATAGATGGCGCTGAACTTGGTAAGTTACTGCGAGATACGGAAAACCACATTATTTTTTAATAATTTCATAATTACATTATGAAATTATTACGACATAATTAGGCCAGTGTCGTATACGCATGTTACATAGTAATCTGCCAATAATCCTTGGCTCGCTAGCTCCAACCATGGTGATATCAAACCCAATTAGTCAATTTGCCTTTAAATTGTCCATAAGTAGGATTTCCCAAGGGTATTCAAGGATGAGTATTGACGTAAAACTTTAATCTTCATCTTCAGCTAAAATTAGGAGTCCACAGACTTCAATCTTTAAGTACCTAAATATACTTACTTAGCTGACCATAATCGATAGGTAGTTATATGAAAATCAATAAGTACTTATATTATGTTAATATAGTACTTAAAGGTACATAGCACTTTTAAGTACTTACATTGAATTTGAAGTAAGCATAGAAACCCATTCCCATACAAGCAAATCGGATCCCAAAAAACCGCGCCGGGCCCAGAGGCCGCCACTGAAAATGCGCGCAAAGCCGAAAAATACGTGTAGAGCGCTTTGTCTAAAACCGCTAGATGGCATTGTTAATAGTTTTCACGAGTTTACTATTGACATCTGGCGGTGACTAGCAAAACGTAAAACATTTTAGCAGTGTACTCTAGTAGCCAGTAGCGAGCAGAGAATTGACAGTTCAATTCTAGACACAGAGTACCTACGTATGGTTCTTGTATGGTTTAATTGTTCTGTGTTCTTGTAAGTCCTTATGGAAAATCTAATCTGCCATAAAATTGACAACCCACGGATGGGATAAATATAGGAAAAACATTGTTTGTTTGAGAGTTAATTCAGAAAATACAATACCTATGTGAAAAAATCACACATTTCAAATCTGTGGAAAAAGTATATTGCGGAATTAGTGCATTGGGTCTATAAAACAGAATTTTAAAGCAAGCAGCAAGAAATGTAACCCACCTTTACCCACCAACAACTTCTAGTGAATGATATCAGTGCTTTCAACATGCAACAGTAACCCAGACTTCGTCATCCTCCGTGTATAGACCTGCCCTGTGGTCGCTGATTGTGATCTTATCAAGCCAATACTTAGACAACTCCCTCAAAGGTACCTTAGTCCATTTGGGTACCACACACACCGACCTACCTGCACAGTGCAGTCGACAGCACATCAACTTTGCATGTTCGCACTCTCCTCAGTATTATTAAGGGCGACTTCGCAACAAAATGGTCGAACTTCTACCGAAGTCTTATCAATAGACCATTTAACAATCATAAATAAATGCCACCAAAAGTTTCGTAATTGCTACACACGCCGCCGCCTACCCCACAAGCACGAACCTTCACATTTACCTATTTTATTATGAAAAAAGTATATTTTTTGACTGTACTACAATAAATGTTTCGAAATATATTGCTGCTTCTATTATTAAGGAGGTCCTTAAAATTGTGCTTGGTGGCAAAAACCATAAGAGATGCTTGTACAAAAAAGAGTAAGAAACGCTGGTTTAAACAATTATTAATAATAATTAGACGACCTCTGTGGCGTAACGGTAGTGCATCTACCTGCCATGCATCCCGGGTTCGAATCCCGGCTGGGAACAAAAAAAAACCCCAGGTCTTGGATGTTTACATGTTTGTGATGTCGTTGTTTCTGGTTCCCACGACACAGGGTATCCTAGTGTGGGGCCAGAAGCAATGTATGTGCCTGTATGTAAATGTTATGATATTGAAAAACCTTTACTAGTCCATCGCAAACACTTCCCAACGCTGCGAGATTTTGTTTAAGTTATTTTCGGGTAGGGTAAGGGTCTGTTTCACAATCTGCAGATAAAGTTCCGGATATGCTATCCGCAACCAGGGCTGCTGTTTGTTCTAAATTTGAAGCCATAAACGAACACACACAATATAGAAAAAAATATTTAAATTTAGAATAAACGGCAGCCCTGGTTGCGGATAGCTTATCTGGAACTTGCCTGTAAACTAGCCTAACTTTACATGTATACCGATGTCTGTGACCCAATAAATATCTTTATCTTTATTTGAACATTGTGAAATAGGGCCTAAGACCAGTATCCTATCGAGAGGTAGGTAGGTACTGCTACAAACTATTCCAATCAATTTAGTATTCCATTAAAAATCATATCTGTCCATCCATATGGGAGCTGGCTGATATTTTTACCAATTTCTGCTGTGATTATGGCCCATGATTTTAATATGCGCCGTTGCCAGCTAACTCTGCATAGAAGCAAACGCACGCATCAGCTACACCTTCATTGTACTGTGATATATGTGGAGAGGATGAAGGAAGAAATATTGATGAAACAAATATACATGGCGAATGTGGGTGGAAGGGCCGGTAAGGGACGTCCCACATACTTCGACCAGATAAGGAATGTAGGTATTAGCAAATGGAAGATAAAAAGTAACCGGAACTGACGTGAGTGCATGTAACGACTAATGAATGTTGATGAAGCGAAGGTAATCTGTCAGGATCGTGGCAAGTGGCAGTCCTTGGTGCCTGTCTACCCCATTGGAATGCAGGTGTGAGGTTAATATTATCCTATGGGTTATTTATAAACTTATAAGTTATTGAATATGAGATTTTCTATTTTATTAATTGTTGTAAGTGAAGCTCAGAATATCCGGTTGACACGTTCCCTGATTGATACTACCCATAAGTTCAACACACTTTATGTTTTAAGTTTAGGTAATGTGTACTTTCCCTGTAATTATATTCCCCATAAAACTTACTGATTTTTCATTTATGCTACCCTCGATGTAGTAAAGTTATTAAATTGTTTAAAGTAAGATTACGAAACGATTTACGCTGAGCAGAAATTGAGATAATTACACCATAGACTTTCTTTAAAATTTGATGAAGAACGAGGTAGCCGCCTGCCTTAGACGTTATAGTGCAGCAGCTAGCGACCTGCTGCTCGAGCCGCGCCGGGAGCCGTCGTCGTCGTCGTCACGCCGGCATCGGCATTGGGCGTGTTTCGACTCATCGGCCCGGACCGGCACGGCACACCGGCATGGCCGTTGCACAGGCACCGGTGCCGGGTTTCGTTTTTCCATTGTGCCGGTGTCGATGCCGGGTTACGCCCGGTGAGTGGTACAGTGCTGACACGGACTTCAACACGACGACACGTAAAGTAAAACGCGTAGATATAACAATGGTATCGTCCAAGCCGTCGACTATATTTGTTATATCTTTTACACCTACGACGCCGATACGAAATACGAGTCTCACCCTCCGCACGGTGGGCTGAAAATCGCTCCCCATAGACTTAGAGATCGAATTTTGAATTGTTATTTTTTTTTCACAGGAATCCACTTAGGAAGGCTAATCTTTCAACATATTTGAAGTGCAGTATGTTTACCTTTGTGCAAGTACTTTTTTTCCACTTGGTTAAAAAAAATGTATGGAAGTTACTATAAAATTGGCCATAACTTGATTATCGCACACTTGCCCGTTATTTCCTTCAGCACGATTATTGCCTGCATTTTTATGGATTTTTTGACATACTATGGGCGCACTCGTGCGACTTTGGTCGAAAAAAAATTAAATGCATTTAAAATATTTTTTTAAGGTATTTAAGCGTATATTTTGTGTTTGTCAAATTATGTACCTTCCTTAATTAAGGATTCTTTATAATTACAAAGAATCATACAGTATAACTACTTAAATACTGTTCTAAAACATTGTCATATGCGAACAAATTATACACATGAAAATCAAATAAGATATGAATATTCTTTATTGTACACGAGGAAAAACACAAGCATAAAATATTTACAAAGATACATGAAATAAGTCCAAGTTACATTTTAAAACACACATACATTTTAAAAATGTTAAATCATGTAAACATAAAAAATAAGCCTTTAAAACTACATGAATAAAATACTAGCTATGAATCCTTTACATTAAAATAGGTACATAAAAGACAAGTAAAGAAACCAATGTATAAAAAATATAAATAAAAGAATTACAATAACATATTGCAAACAAAAATCATATAAATTATTCATATTAATCAGTTTCTTTCTCGGAATCTGTGTCACTTTCAATATTTTCGACGTTACAGAACTCAATATGATGTCGTTGTAATACCTAAAGATCCACTGCTTCTTGACTCATTTTTTTCTTTAAAGCTATCCTCATAACTGGTCGCATTGAAGAAATAAAAGGATCAGAAGTGAGAAGCATCCTTTTGATGACATCTTCGTTTGAATTCTTCCTGGTGTTCTTTCGCGAGTGAAATTCTCGTTAACATCGAAAATCTTTGTTGCGAGCTTTGGATGCTTCTTCAGATAAGATCCCAGTAGGAACCAAGGAGTTCCTTATAATTTCAGCACCATGGATTAGCAACTTGTGCACTGTAGCTGGCATATAGTACCAGCTGTATTGGTCCAGGTACCTTTCTGCAGTACTTCGGCCATATTCTTTGTACTTATCGACGTTTATTTCTTCACCAGATGTAATGGCTTGAAGTATGACTGCAAATCTTCTAATCAATTCTTCATCCACTCCTGTTATCTCGGCTGTCTGTTTTGGGTCATCGAAGAATTTTCGTGCGTTATTTCCATCGTTCGTTATTCCAGAGCTCTGTTTGACCACGTCCACAAGAAGACCAAGCTTCTGTTGGAATCGTTCTTGCAGCAACTGCTTTTTGGTCAGCATGACAGCCTTATCTTTATCTCCTCTTACTGCCCAAGTCTTCAACTCCAGTCTGTATGCTATATGTAGCAAACATTCCATGCAGTTAATTTGGGCATGTAACGGAGATAAGCCGAATTTTAACATGTTGTTGGCTACTTCTTTTCGTATTACTGCATCAATATTGTTCATCTCGCTCGGTTTTGCTAGACATAAATAGCAAACTGCACTGGAAAGAGCTTCGGATAAATAACTGCAAACTTTTCCGTCGATCATAGTCATGACTAGATCATGATTTATTTTTATATTTCTGCATTCTGAGGGCACCAATGCAGCTATTTCCTCTTCCATTTTCTTCATTTCTTCTTTTACGAGAGACTCGCTTTCTTTTGCGAAAAGAAACTGTACAGGTCTACAGTAGAAAACTGAGCATGGCTTCGGGTTTTTCCATATAACTTCAGTCCCGTTAGATAACTGCAGTGGAACAAGTGTTGTCATAAACAGAGATTCATCTGTTTCACCTCCTTCAATGCTTTGATTATCTGCTTTGGTTTGATGAACCGTCGAAACCCCACTTGGATAACAAAACCAGTGTTTTACCCATGTAAGCAGACAGTTCTGGTAAGGTTTTCAAAATTTGTTGTATGGTTATATTCAACAGAGCTTGCAGATCTAGTTTCGCCATGGTGTCATTTATAATGAAAGCCTGATCGGGAAGATAACAGCTTGACTTGGCTTGCTGAATCTTGTAATACGATGGGTGAAAGTCTGTTAAGCCCTCACGCATTGTCATCTCTCTCAGTGTAATATATTTCCACTTTGATAATCCCAGAGAAAATAAAAGGCCTAGCGCTTTTTCTGGCGTAACTGTAGTTTTCTTTAATTTCTTCATTTCTATATCGTTATAGATTTTTACTGCTTCTTCAGGATTCTTCTTAAATTACTTTGCCTAAACATTCGTTTCCTTCTTTCTTCAAATTTTCTATTGTAACACAGATTGATTCATCGGTGTCTTCATGACTTTCATGTTGTAGCCTCCTTTTCCTTTGTTTTGCTCCCAAAGATCCAAATGGTACTTCAGTGCAAGAACTTATGCCTTCTTGGCATACCGAAGCTGTTCCATCTGGTATAATATGTGAAACAACACAACATGGCCAGTCAATACTCATTACGAGCCAGTTTTCATATTTTTTTCTGAAAATATCTTGGTTTCTATTTGCTGTCTTCCATCTCTTGGTAACTTGTTGACTGAATCTTCGACAGAATTCTCGAAGTATATCAAGATCTTCATCGGACAGATGATGAAGGTTCAATAGCGATACAACTTTTTCCAACAAAGTAGAGTAGTTGCTTAGCTTTCCACACTGCTTCAAAACCACGAACAAGTCAAGTTTAGTTGTCAGACTTGCGATTCCATATTTTTCTCTTTATGATTTGGGTAAGTATGTTTTTTTAGCAGGACAAAATGTCAATGAGCACATAAAATATTTTACCTTCCATTTATACGCAACTACAATACCCCTAATGGTAATCAAACTCCAATTCCTAGTATACCTCAGGTGTTATTAACTAATTCGGTGATTTAGTCATCATACATGATGTTATTGTTAATATTAATTGTGAAAATAATGATAGACGCTTAAATAACTTGAAAAAATATTGCTTGCTACCCCCGGTGACGGCACCGGCGGGACTCTAGGAACTTTAGTTTTCAAGTGTCACTTTTTTCTCTCGAAATAGGTTTTATTACTCATTACTACACTAAACAATGTGATGAGAGACAATTTATAGAGCAAACGGACGCGTAAGAATTTTTCGAAGAAAAATCTGTATGAAGCTGACATGAAAAGTGGCTATAACTCTAGAATCGCAAGTTTGGCCGTAATATCCTTGCAGATGTAGTGCTACTTAATTGTGATTTTTCAGCATACTTTTTATAGCGGTACCCTTTGCGATTTTTAAAAATATAATTATAATGTGTACTTTGTACTAAAATGAGTAGTTCTAATGCTTTTGTGTCCTGATTATGCGTAGTTAGATATTCCTGTACCCTAGTCTATGAAATTAAAACTGAGCATATACATTATGTGTTTAATTAATAAGACTTGTTTTACGAATTATTAAAGTGATATTAACGTTTTTGGGAATTCATGATAAAGAAACGGTCTTTATATTTAATGTGCAATCAATCAGCCTGTATTTGTCCACTGCTGCATATAGGCCTCTCCCAGGGCAAGCCACATTACTCTATCCTCAGCAATCCTCACCCAGCCACCACCAGCGATATTTTTGGGATCATCGGTCAAGCGAACTTGTAGGTGTCCTACTTGGCGTCTGCCAGTTCGTGGTCAGTGAATGTGCAATTAGTAAAAATATATTTTGAAAAATTGGTATTTTATTAAAACCTTTCTTACTTTGGTGAATGTCGTCTAATGTACATATTATCCCTTTACAAAATAAAGGGATAATATGTACATTATATATAACACGCCTAATTTTAATTTCATAGGCTAGGGCATATGGTATAGGGTATATCTAAAGTTGGTCTAACTAGTCATTTAAGTATAAAATACACATTATTAATTTTAAAAAAATCGCAAAGGGCACTGCTATAAAAAGTATGCCGAAAAATCACAAATAAATAGCACTTTTTACATCTCCAAGGATATTACGGCCAAACTTGCGATTCCAGAGCTATAGCCACTTTTCATGTCAGCTCCATAAAAATTTTTCTTCGAAAAATTCTTACACATCCGTTTGCTCTCTAAATAGTCTCTCATCACATTGTTTAGTATAGTAATGATAATGAGTAATAAAACCTATTTCGAGAGAAAAAAGTGACACTTGAAAACTCAAGTTCATATGTCTTTGAAACGTGATTCTCAGCCCACCGTGCGGCGCCGACCGGCCCCGGAGTCGCGAGCCGGTGCCGGGCCGGTGAGACAACACAAAGACAGACAATAGCCCTCGCCGTTTTAGCTAGTGTGCTAATGTGTCGCGCGGGCTCCTAGATTATTTACTATCTATATTAATTTTAACTAAGGCAGATACCCAGAGCATAGGTAGCTTACTCACATATCACGTGCTTACAATCAGAGTATATAACCACTACCTACGTTTACAATCTTACGCAGAACATACCTACTCTCAAAAGTAAAACAGGCTCCCACACACGGCGATGGATGCAGAGATGTTGCTAGGGCAACTTGGCAACGACGCGTCGCCTAGGTACTCACCCCGCACTACTTGGCAACGTCGCCTGGCACCCCGAGCGCAATCGTTCGTTGGACGAAAAATGATTGCGTTTGTTTTAACTTTCTACCAACAGAAATCTGATCTACCTATTTAGAAGAGCTGATGTAAATGTAAAAAGATACAAATTACTAGTGTTGAATCTACAACAAACTACATTTGTAGAAGATCTAAAATAATTAGTTCTTCGTTATAATAGTTTTATAGCACCCATGCGATGAATGAACCAAGTGTGTGAGCAGGCATGAATATGTCTAATTTGTATAATTATGGATTAGGTACCAAATCGGTATCTAGCAAGCAAGCATAGTAAGTAAAAAAATCAACTGGCCAAGTCCGAGTCTGACTTGCGCACGAAGGGTTCCGTAGGTACTATTATTAATTAAATTATTTATTTTTGAAGTGAATACAACGAAATATTCTGTAAATATTGTAAACGTCGGCGAGACATCGTGAGACACGCAACATTAGCCTATAATGAAGCCTTTTTTTGAAGACCACGACTGCTCAGTAGAGCGTAGGTACAGACTAAGAAGAATTTATAGTAACAAGTAATATAGAAATTTACAAGTAATTAGGCTTAGTGGTATATCTGAAATCAAAAGTTGTGAACCGGGTAATTTCAACAACTAAGAAAATGGGAACTTGAATGCTGTGCTGCATATCTATATATTTTATCAATGTCACATTCATTTTTAATGTTTCTATTGCTTCCTAAGGTACTAATTAAAGATCACTTGCTTAAAATTGTTTTTCATTCACAATACCTACTTCGAATCTCTAGTTTTCTGACCGCGTCCTTAAAATGTTGCATTGAAATGTTCCTTACCCTCAAATTGCCTTAAATGTAGACTTCACACCTCATACTAACGGAAAATCCGCAAAATGAAAAAAGTATAATTTTGAATTCATGCAAATATAGTCTTAGATAATAACTGAATTTGAAAGTTGAGTTGTCTATACCAGGCCACTCAGAAAGTTTTGAAAAATAGTTTTTATGTATAAGACATTGGCCACTAGTAGTTGTTATGAAAACGTCATTTATTTAAAAGTAAAAATACTACTGTTCGATTTTCAAATTTCCCTCCGCATTTTTTGAGAGCCAAAATGGATCGGCATTCAGAACATTTTCGTGCTATGATTTTATACTATTTCAAATGTGGCTTAAGACCTGATGAGTCATGTGATCGACTTCGAATTGCTTTTATGAATGAAGGACCTTCAAAAACAACCATCTACCGCTGGTATAGCGAGTTCAAACGCGTTCATCTTACTTTGAGGGAATGAACAAAGGAGTGGTCGTCCTATCACGGCTGTCACCGAAGAAAGTTTGCTGGCAGTAAAAAAAATAATTCAAGAAAACAGACGAATTAAGTACGAAAAGATTCAGCATACACTACAGATTGGTTCAGGAAGTGTTCACAAGATTTTGCACAAGCACCTTCCCGTAAGGAGAATAATTTTTCGCTGGGTGCCGCACAACCTCACCGAAGCTCAGAAGCAGGCCCCGTGTGGATTGGTGCCGTGATTTGTTACAAAAATTTGATGCTGGCTCGTCACGGCGCGTTTACGACACTGTGACAGGTGACGAATCCTGGATTTCTCAATATGATCCAGAAACAAAGCATCAGTCGACAGTTTCGTTGTTTCAAAATGAACCAACGCCTACGAAAGTGAAGCGATCGAGGAGCGCAGGATTTTTTTTATAGTTTCTTCAATTTGACGGGGTACCTAACTTCAATTCCACTTTGAGACCAAAGCAGCATCAACGCTGAATAATAATAATATTGGCCTTTTTTTTTTGCATCTACTTAATGAGATGATTTATACAGCGTCCAGTGGTATCTTCACTCACACTAGATGGGTGAAGGGCCCACTGCGACGCTGTAGTGCCTGGGACATGGTTTTATAGATGGTGTAGGCTTGCCCAGCACCTATACCATCCTGACAGCTTAGTCGGCCTAGCCCACAGGAAAGACTAGTCAATACGTGCGGAGCCAACCAGGCCGCGGGTTTCCTCACGATGTTTTCCTTCACCGTTAGCGAGTGGTATTGCAACTACAAATTCTCAAATGTACGTAACTTTGAAATTAAACAAAGTCATTAAACGCTGAATGGTATAACACAAAATGCCTGCCAGAAGTTTTTTTCTGAATTGAGCAACAAGCGATTGAACAACGGGCTCCGCGGGGTCCTTCTTCACCACGACAACGCGCCCGCGCACACTGCGATCAAAACGAGGGACTTCCTGGACTCCACACAGATCAGAGTCTTAGGAGACCCTCCCTACAGTCCTGATTAGGTTCCGTGTGACTTCTTTTTACTGCCTAAAATAAAAAATCTGCTCAAAGGGATACAGTTTTCATCGCCGGAAGACGCGCTAGCAGCGTTTGAGAAGGCCGTGGAAGAGGTGTCTGCGGAGGACTGGAATAAATGTTTTGAAAATTGGTTCAGACGCATGATACGTGGTATAGAGGCTGGTGGAGAGTGCTCTGAAAAGATTAAATAAAAATAGTTTTTAGGTATAATGTGAAATTTTATTCTCTACAATGTTTGTCTTATGGGTATTTCAATAGAAGTAAGAGTATCAGTTTCAAAGAAATATGGTCTTGAAAATTCGCAAAATGTAAATTTGCACGTAAATAAGTTCCGGTTCACAACTTTTGATTTCGGCTATACCAATAAATCGAATTTAAAGTTTTAGACAATCATGCTGTGTGGTTTCGGCTTAAAGAATAGCACCAACCCAAATTCTTCCCGCGGGTGTCGTAAAAGGTGACTAAGGGACACAAACTGGGGGGTGGGCAGCAGCGCCCCCTGCAGTACAATGCCACCAATCTGCGATCCTCAACCCGCATGCCCAGCGTGGGGATTATGGGCATTAACCCCCAATGATGGTATAAGACAGGCCGCTCTGGTCATCACTAGGGGAGGGCTATGTCCAGCAGTGGACTCCATAATATAGCCTGAAGAAGAAGACAATCATACAACGCAAAATTTAACTCTCTTTAATATTGCAATAACGAAGATTCCAGTCCAAAGTACCGTTTCCGAGCTAGAAGCACAAAACTGAAAGAAAGTGTGAGAAGTTCGCGGTTTTTTGGCCCCCAAAAGTTGAGCTCACCTCCTGGGACCGTGCGAATTCGCATTACACGCATTTAAGATCAAATGATGGTATAAAATGATATCCAGCTTTCTGGAAATTAATTCCTGGATTTTTTTTAATTTGATTGACCTATTATATTAACATCAAGAATTTAAAATGTCAAGAACATAAAAAAAATAACATTCCATGCGATAATAAGTAAAAATGTCAAACAAGAGAGGTCACGGGGATAATATCAAATAGTATATCATTGTTATACTTATTTTAATCAATATAATTATCAGTCAGAAATTCGATTATTGTATGATAGCAGTTTTTAAATAATATATTTTTTTATTTGTGCTTGAACAAGCCTAAGTCCAGTTCTCTTAATGCACTAGACAGCTTATTATAAATTACAGGGCCCATGCAAAATACACTTTTGTGCACCAGCGCTGTATTTGTCCTCTGCGTAAACATATTTTCGTTTTATACCGTTTTAATCACTGACTGACTTGTGAAACTCGTATGAAACTAAATAGATATTGTGACTTTTATAACTACGCATGCCTATAGTATATTTTTGACTAAGGAACTAATAACCACGACAGTAAAATTGTATATTTTGACTTAAATTCTGGTTAACTGAAAACGGCATATTTTTATCTAGATTAGAAACTTAAAACCTCTCAAGAACTACATTTGAGCTGATGAACTTCGTAACAATGTCCACCAGATAATGTGCTACTTAATGAAAGTATTTGATGAACAAAGTGATTTTTTTTACTTAAATTTGAAGTTCTAAATTCCCATCTCTGAAAGTCTTCATCAGAACATCACCAAATTACCCTGGGACAGCTTTTATATTATATTTTATGAAACATATGCATATTATTTATGAATGGGCCTCATTAGGCCTTATTTGCTGCTGTCCATTGAAAAGTTCTTTTCTCCATCTCTCAAAGTCTTCATGACATCTTCACCAAATTAAAATGGGACCAATGGGACGCTATACCTAGTAGAACAAAAAAAAATATCGAAATAGGTTAAGATTTGACGAAGATAATGCGAAAACATAGTGAAAAATAATTAACATAAACTTAGTAAATAGATGGTATCATTTTTTTTAGTAAGTATAGTCTGTTAGCTTTTAGAATATACCTCGGGCTCTAGAGTAGGCTTCGGTTTTCGCCAATTTTCGCCGGTTCTCGTACTGATGATCGAGTTCTGATTTCGAAATTAAGTGTCATATTAGTTCCGATATTTCTATTACACGAATATATCCGATTCTATCCGATAGTAGCCGAGGTATATTCTAAAAGCTAACAGACTATACTGTTTGAACCCAACCTGTCTTGCATAGAAGCATGAAAATGATGAAAATCGCGTTTGTCCCAATACCTTTTTTTATGTAGCCTATATACCTACGTCCCACTGCAGGGCACAGGCCTTCTCTTTAAAAGAGAGTGCCTACCGCGGATTGGCAATTTAAAGCGCTGAGATAGTTGCACACCTCAGGCGTTCAGGTTTGCTCACGATGTTCCTTGCTACTATAACTTCACAAATGTACATAACTTAGAAAACAAAGTCAGTTAGTTTTAAGAATATACGGGCTCGGGCTCGTGCTCTCGGGCTCTAGAGTAGGCTTCGGTTATTACCGGAAGCACACGAGTGTAATACTACTTTTCTTCACTATTTTGATTGTAAATGACAATACAAAATAAACCTTACCTTTTTTTTATGTAGCCTCGATTGTGTCCCACTGCTGGGCAAAGGCCTCCCCTTTTGTCTTCCATTCCTCCCTGTTCATGGCCACTTCCTGCCAGTCCGGCAGAAAGGTTGTAAGGTCGTCCCGCCATCTCCGCTTGGGTCGGCCACGTTTGCGATATCCGTCGCGCGGAACCCAGTCAGAGATGATTTTTGCCCACCTCTCTGGGCCCATACGGCTTAGATGACCCGCCCAGTTCCACTTCAGCTTAGCGGTTGCAGCTCCAACATCGACAATTTTGGTTCTGGAGCGCAGCATTGTATTACGAATCCTGTCAATTCTTTTTACACCTAGAATACTGCGCTCCATTGCCCGCTGGCAAATCTTAAGTCTCGACTTCTGATATTCGGTCAAAGACCAGGTTTGTGCACCTTACCTTATTGCAATATAATCGGTTCTATCCAATAGTAGCCGAGGTATTCGATGCTGAGGTCGATCACATTTAGAAGAGGAAACGCTAAGCCACTTGCTACGTTACAACAGTTTTAGCACAGGTTATCCTATTTTGGGATCACGACAAGTGATTGTGTTGCGGGAAAGTTATTCCTTTTTCACTTCGTGGAACAAAATAATAAGAATAAAAAAAAATAGAATAGAAGGAGATAAGGGTAGAGGAGGGCCCCGGAGACGCTATTTTGATGTCGTGATTTATCAAATAACCGCTCTCAGAGTATTCACCTGAGACAGGTGCCTATGTTACATTCTTTTTAATGCACTAACCCGTGCTAAGGACAATTTTAAAAACCTATTAAACCCACGGATATAGCCAGAGGTCGAACCCGCAACCTCTGGCTATCCGTGCCAGCGCTCTTTCCAACACTGAGCTAATGAGCGACTCACCAGCATCAGTGAAATTTTTAACCTCTACAATGTTTTCTGCATTACCTACGTACAGGCAGCGACATCTGGCTGAAGTAATTTGCATCACTTGCAGCTCCGAGTACCTACTTTGCAGTTAGGTTTTACATCGGAATGATATCGCTGTACCCATATGAGTGCCACATTTTTAGCCTCTAAATAGGTTTTTAAAAAGGTGCCTATGTATTGTACCGGCAAAAACATTCCTCTTACTTTCTAGGCATACCTATAGGGCCGGTTGCTGAATTTACTGAAGTGAGAATTTCACTAAGTGAAATAATGTTGCGTGTCTCACGATGTCTCGCCGACGTTTACAATATTTACAGAATATTTCGTTGTATTCACTTCAAAAATAAATAATTTAATTAATAATAGTACCTACGGAACCCTTCGTGCGCAAGTCAGACTCGGACTTGGCCAGTTGATTTTTTTACTTACTATGCTTGCTTGCTAGATACCGATTTGGTACCTAATCCATAATTATACAAATTAGACATATTCATGCCTGCTCACACACTTGGTTCATTCATCGCATGGGTGCTATAAAACTATTATAACGAAGAACTAATTATTTTAGATCTTCTACAAATGTAGTTTGTTGTAGATTCAACACTAGTAATTTGTATCTTTTTACATTTACATCAGCTCTTCTAAATAGGTAGATCAGATTTCTGTTGGTAGAAAGTTAAAACAAACGCAATCATTTTTCGTCCAACGAACGATTGCGCTCGGGGTGCCAGGCGACGTTGCCAAGTAGTGCGGGGTGAGTACCTAGGCGACGCGTCGTTGCCAAGTTGCCCTAGCAACATCTCTGCATCCATCGCCGTGTGTGGGAGCCTGTTTTACTTTTGAGAGTAGGTATGTTCTGCGTAAGATTGTAAACGTAGGTAGTGGTTATATACTCTGATTGTAAGCACGTGATATGTGAGTAAGCTACCTATGCTCTGGGTATCTGCCTTAGTTAAAATTAATATAGATAGTAAATAATCTAGGAGCCCGCGCGACACATTAGCACACTAGCTAAAACGGCGAGGGCTATTGTCTGTCTTTGTGTTGTCTCACCGGCCCGGCACCGGCTCGCGACTCCGGGGCCGGTCGGCGCCGCACGGTGGGCTGAGAATCACGTTTCAAAGACATATGAACTTGAGTTTTCAAGTGTCACTTTTTTCTCTCGAAATAGGTTTTATTACTCATTATCATTACTATACTAAACAATGTGATGAGAGACTATTTAGAGAGCAAACGGATGTGTAAGAATTTTTCGAAGAAAAATTTTTATGGAGCTGACATGAAAAGTGGCTATAGCTCTGGAATCGCAAGTTTGGCCGTAATATCCTTGGAGATGTAAAAAGTGCTATTTATTTGTAATTTTTCGGCATACTTTTTATAGCAGTGCCCTTTGCGATTTTTTTAAAATTAATAATGTGTATTTTATACTTAAATGACTAGTTAGACCAACTTTAGATATACCCTATACCATATGCCCTAGCCTATGAAATTAAAATTAGGCGTGTTATATATAATGTACATATTATCCCTTTATTTTGTAAAGGGATAATATGTACATTAGACGACATTCACCAAAGTAAGAAAGGTTTTAATAAAATACCAATTTTTCAAAATATATTTTTACTAATTGCACATTCACTGACCACGAACTGGCAGACGCCAAGTAGGACACCTACAAGTTCGCTTGACCGATGATCCCAAAAATATCGCTGGTGGTGGCTGGGTGAGGATTGCTGAGGATAGAGTAATGTGGCTTGCCCTGGGAGAGGCCTATATGCAGCAGTGGACAAATACAGGCTGATTGATTGCACATTAAATATAAAGACCGTTTCTTTATCATGAATTCCCAAAAACGTTAATATCACTTTAATAATTCGTAAAACAAGTCTTATTAATTAAACACATAATGTATATGCTCAGTTTTAATTTCATAGACTAGGGTACAGGAATATCTAACTACGCATAATCAGGACACAAAAGCATTAGAACTACTCATTTTAGTACAAAGTACACATTATAATTATATTTTTAAAAATCGCAAAGGGTACCGCTATAAAAAGTATGCTGAAAAATCACAATTAAGTAGCACTACATCTGCAAGGATATTACGGCCAAACTTGCGATTCTAGAGTTATAGCCACTTTTCATGTCAGCTTCATACAGATTTTTCTTCGAAAAATTCTTACGCGTCCGTTTGCTCTATAAATTGTCTCTCATCACATTGTTTAGTGTAGTAATGAGTAATAAAACCTATTTCGAGAGAAAAAAGTGACACTTGAAAACTAAAGTTCCTAGAGTCCCGCCGGTGCCGTCACCGGGGGTAGCAAGCAATATTTTTTCAAGTTATTTAAGCGTCTATCATTATTTTCACAATTAATATTAACAATAACATCATGTATGATGACTAAATCACCGAATTAGTTAATAACACCTGAGGTATACTAGGAATTGGAGTTTGATTACCATTAGGGGTATTGTAGTTGCGTATAAATGGAAGGTAAAATATTTTATGTGCTCATTGACATTTTGTCCTGCTAAAAAAACATACTTACCCAAATCATAAAGAGAAAAATATGGAATCGCAAGTCTGACAACTAAACTTGACTTGTTCGTGGTTTTGAAGCAGTGTGGAAAGCTAAGCAACTACTCTACTTTGTTGGAAAAAGTTGTATCGCTATTGAACCTTCATCATCTGTCCGATGAAGATCTTGATATACTTCGAGAATTCTGTCGAAGATTCAGTCAACAAGTTACCAAGAGATGGAAGACAGCAAATAGAAACCAAGATATTTTCAGAAAAAAATATGAAAACTGGCTCGTAATGAGTATTGACTGGCCATGTTGTGTTGTTTCACATATTATACCAGATGGAACAGCTTCGGTATGCCAAGAAGGCATAAGTTCTTGCACTGAAGTACCATTTGGATCTTTGGGAGCAAAACAAAGGAAAAGGAGGCTACAACATGAAAGTCATGAAGACACCGATGAATCAATCTGTGTTACAATAGAAAATTTGAAGAAAGAAGGAAACGAATGTTTAGGCAAAGTAATTTAAGAAGAATCCTGAAGAAGCAGTAAAAATCTATAACGATATAGAAATGAAGAAATTAAAGAAAACTACAGTTACGCCAGAAAAAGCGCTAGGCCTTTTATTTTCTCTGGGATTATCAAAGTGGAAATATATTACACTGAGAGAGATGACAATGCGTGAGGGCTTAACAGACTTTCACCCATCGTATTACAAGATTCAGCAAGCCAAGTCAAGCTGTTATCTTCCCGATCAGGCTTTCATTATAAATGACACCATGGCGAAACTAGATCTGCAAGCTCTGTTGAATATAACCATACAACAAATTTTGAAAACCTTACCAGAACTGTCTGCTTACATGGGTAAAACACTGGTTTTGTTATCCAAGTGGGGTTTCGACGGTTCATCAAACCAAAGCAGATAATCAAAGCATTGAAGGAGGTGAAACAGATGAATCTCTGTTTATGACAACACTTGTTCCACTGCAGTTATCTAACGGGACTGAAGTTATATGGAAAAACCCGAAGCCATGCTCAGTTTTCTACTGTAGACCTGTACAGTTTCTTTTCGCAAAAGAAAGCGAGTCTCTCGTAAAAGAAGAAATGAAGAAAATGGAAGAGGAAATAGCTGCATTGGTGCCCTCAGAATGCAGAAATATAAAAATAAATCATGATCTAGTCATGACTATGATCGACGGAAAAGTTTGCAGTTATTTATCCGAAGCTCTTTCCAGTGCAGTTTGCTATTTATGTCTAGCAAAACCGAGCGAGATGAACAATATTGATGCAGTAATACGAAAAGAAGTAGCCAACAACATGTTAAAATTCGGCTTATCTCCGTTACATGCCCAAATTAACTGCATGGAATGTTTGCTACATATAGCATACAGACTGGATTTGAAGACTTGGGCAGTAAGAGGAGATAAAGATAAGGCTGTCATGCTGACCAAAAAGCAGTTGCTGCAAGAACGATTCCAACAGAAGCTTGGTCTTCTTGTGGACGTGGTCAAACAGAGCTCTGGAATAACGAACGATGGAAATAACGCACGAAAATTCTTCGATGACCCAAAACAGACAGCCGAGATAACAGGAGTGGATGAAGAATTGATTAGAAGATTTGCAGTCATACTTCAAGCCATTACATCTGGTGAAGAAATAAACGTCGATAAGTACAAAGAATATGGCCGAAGTACTGCAGAAAGGTACCTGGACCAATACAGCTGGTACTATATGCCAGCTACAGTGCACAAGTTGCTAATCCATGGTGCTGAAATTATAAGGAACTCCTTGGTTCCTACTGGGATCTTATCTGAAGAAGCATCCAAAGCTCGCAACAAAGATTTTCGATGTTAACGAGAATTTCACTCGCGAAAGAACACCAGGAAGAATTCAAACGAAGATGTCATCAAAAGGATGCTTCTCACTTCTGATCCTTTTATTTCTTCAATGCGACCAGTTATGAGGATAGCTTTAAAGAAAAAAATGAGTCAAGAAGCAGTGGATCTTTAGGTATTACAACGACATCATATTGAGTTCTGTAACGTCGAAAATATTGAAAGTGACACAGATTCCGAGAAAGAAACTGATTAATATGAATAATTTATATGATTTTTGTTTGCAATATGTTATTGTAATTCTTTTATTTATATTTTTTATACATTGGTTTCTTTACTTGTCTTTTATGTACCTATTTTAATGTAAAGGATTCATAGCTAGTATTTTATTCATGTAGTTTTAAAGGCTTATTTTTTATGTTTACATGATTTAACATTTTTAAAATGTATGTGTGTTTTAAAATGTAACTTGGACTTATTTCATGTATCTTTGTAAATATTTTATGCTTGTGTTTTTCCTCGTGTACAATAAAGAATATTCATATCTTATTTGATTTTCATGTGTATAATTTGTTCGCATATGACAATGTTTTAGAACAGTATTTAAGTAGTTATACTGTATGATTCTTTGTAATTATAAAGAATCCTTAATTAAGGAAGGTACATAATTTGACAAACACAAAATATACGCTTAAATACCTTAAAAAAATATTTTAAATGCATTTAATTTTTTTTCGACCAAAGTCGCACGAGTGCGCCCATAGTATGTCAAAAAATCCATAAAAATGCAGGCAATAATCGTGCTGAAGGAAATAACGGGCAAGTGTGCGATAATCAAGTTATGGCCAATTTTATAGTAACTTCCATACATTTTTTTTAACCAAGTGGAAAAAAAGTACTTGCACAAAGGTAAACATACTGCACTTCAAATATGTTGAAAGATTAGCCTTCCTAAGTGGATTCCTGTGAAAAAAAAATAACAATTCAAAATTCGATCTCTAAGTCTATGGGGAGCGATTTTCAGCCCACCGTGCGGAGGGTGAGACTCGTATTTCGTATCGGCGTCGTAGGTGTAAAAGATATAACAAATATAGTCGACGGCTTGGACGATACCATTGTTATATCTACGCGTTTTACTTTACGTGTCGTCGTGTTGAAGTCCGTGTCAGCACTGTACCACTCACCGGGCGTAACCCGGCATCGACACCGGCACAATGGAAAAACGAAACCCGGCACCGGTGCCTGTGCAACGGCCATGCCGGTGTGCCGTGCCGGTCCGGGCCGATGAGTCGAAACACGCCCAATGCCGATGCCGGCGTGACGACGACGACGACGGCTCCCGGCGCGGCTCGAGCAGCAGGTCGCTAGCTGCTGCACTATAACGTCTAAGGCAGGCGGCTACCTCGTTCTTCATCAAATTTTAAAGAAAGTCTATGGTGTAATTATCTCAATTTCTGCTCAGCGTAAATCGTTTCGTAATCTTACTTTAAACAATTTAATAACTTTACTACATCGAGGGTAGCATAAATGAAAAATCAGTAAGTTTTATGGGGAATATAATTACAGGGAAAGTACACATTACCTAAACTTAAAACATAAAGTGTGTTGAACTTATGGGTAGTATCAATCAGGGAACGTGTCAACCGGATATTCTGAGCTTCACTTACAACAATTAATAAAATAGAAAATCTCATATTCAATAACTTATAAGTTTATAAATAACCCATAGGATAATATTAACCTCACACCTGCATTCCAATGGGGTAGACAGGCACCAAGGACTGCCACTTGCCACGATCCTGACAGATTACCTTCGCTTCATCAACATTCATTAGTCGTTACATGCACTCACGTCAGTTCCGGTTACTTTTTATCTTCCATTTGCTACCTACATTCCTTATCTGGTCGAAGTATGTGGGACGTCCCTTACCGGCCCTTCCACCCACATTCGCCATGTATATTTGTTTCATCAATATTTCTTCCTTCATCCTCTCCACATATATCACAGTACAATGAAGGTGTAGCTGATGCGTGCGTTTGCTTCTATGCAGAGTTAGCTGGCAACGGCGCATATTAAAATCATGGGCCATAATCACAGCAGAAATTGGTAAAAATATCAGCCAGCTCCCATATGGATGGACAGATATGATTTTTAATGGAATACTAAATTGATTGGAATAGTTTGTAGCAGTACCTACCTACCTCTCGATAGGATACTGGTCTTAGGCCCTATTTCACAATGTTCAAATAAAGATAAAGATATTTATTGGGTCACAGACATCGGTATACATGTAAAGTTAGGCTAGTTTACAGGCAAGTTCCAGATAAGCTATCCGCAACCAGGGCTGCCGTTTATTCTAAATTTAAATATTTTTTTCTATATTGTGTGTGTTCGTTTATGGCTTCAAATTTAGAACAAACAGCAGCCCTGGTTGCGGATAGCATATCCGGAACTTTATCTGCAGATTGTGAAACAGACCCTTACCCTACCCGAAAATAACTTAAACAAAATCTCGCAGCGTTGGGAAGTGTTTGCGATGGACTAGTAAAGGTTTTTCAATAACATAACATTTACATACAGGCACATACATTGCTTCTGGCCCCACACTAGGATACCCTGTGTCGTGGGAACCAGAAACAACGACATCACAAACATGTAAACATCCAAGACCTGGGGTTTTTTTTTGTTCCCAGCCGGGATTCGAACCCGGGATGCATGGCAGGTAGATGCACTACCGTTACGCCACAGAGGTCGTCTAATTATTATTAATAATTGTTTAAACCAGCGTTTCTTACTCTTTTTTGTACAAGCATCTCTTATGGTTTTTGCCACCAAGCACAATTTTAAGGACCTCCTTAATAATAGAAGCAGCAATATATTTCGAAACATTTATTGTAGTACAGTCAAAAAATATACTTTTTTCATAATAAAATAGGTAAATGTGAAGGTTCGTGCTTGTGGGGTAGGCGGCGGCGTGTGTAGCAATTACGAAACTTTTGGTGGCATTTATTTATGATTGTTAAATGGTCTATTGATAAGACTTCGGTAGAAGTTCGACCATTTTGTTGCGAAGTCGCCCTTAATAATACTGAGGAGAGTGCGAACATGCAAAGTTGATGTGCTGTCGACTGCACTGTGCAGGTAGGTCGGTGTGTGTGGTACCCAAATGGACTAAGGTACCTTTGAGGGAGTTGTCTAAGTATTGGCTTGATAAGATCACAATCAGCGACCACAGGGCAGGTCTATACACGGAGGATGACGAAGTCTGGGTTACTGTTGCATGTTGAAAGCACTGATATCATTCACTAGAAGTTGTTGGTGGGTAAAGGTGGGTTACATTTCTTGCTGCTTGCTTTAAAATTCTGTTTTATAGACCCAATGCACTAATTCCGCAATATACTTTTTCCACAGATTTGAAATGTGTGATTTTTTCACATAGGTATTGTATTTTCTGAATTAACTCTCAAACAAACAATGTTTTTCCTATAATTATCCCATCCGTGGGTTGTCAATTTTATGGCAGATTAGATTTTCCATAAGGACTTACAAGAACACAGAACAATTAAACCATACAAGAACCATACGTAGGTACTCTGTGTCTAGAATTGAACTGTCAATTCTCTGCTCGCTACTGGCTACTAGAGTACACTGCTAAAATGTTTTACGTTTTGCTAGTCACCGCCAGATGTCAATAGTAAACTCGTGAAAACTATTAACAATGCCATCTAGCGGTTTTAGACAAAGCGCTCTACACGTATTTTTCGGCTTTGCGCGCATTTTCAGTGGCGGCCTCTGGGCCCGGCGCGGTTTTTTGGGATCCGATTTGCTTGTATGGGAATGGGTTTCTATGCTTACTTCAAATTCAATGCTATGGCGACCTTTACATACTTTTATCAAAAGAAAGATTATCAAAGAAATGACATCTAAATTAGATCTAAATATATTGTTTTAGTTTGGTTACGAAACCCACGCCACGACTTTATTTTATTTTGCTACAAACCAGTGAAGTTTCAAAGTAAATTGCGTTAACAAAGACAGATTTATTAATTTATTCATAAATGGAAAACACAACATAAAAAACTAGGAACGTGCGTGGGGCCACGCCCATGATAGGATTCCGTAAGAGAGGGCTTTTTTACCTTCTTTACGGAACTGACAACTTCAACAACTAGAATTTGCACCTTCCTTTATTGAATGTTCATTTATACGTTGGTCACTTATTACTCGTTAACTCGTGAGCACACTTAGCCGTGATAGTTTTACTTTCATTTTCATGTGCTACTGCCCTGTTTTTTTCACGTTTTTACAATCGCCCTGTTAGCCAGGAGGTGAGGAAGTAAAAAAGGATGGCAATTGTTTCTTCTATCACCATCTTTTTGAATGATTTTTGCGTAGGTTATAAACTAATTCATATGGGAAATCTACGCCTGAGGGGTCACCTAGTAATTAGTACCTACAACTTTTGTCTAAAAATACTTCCATTGCATGGTCGGTGACCTCACGCACTGACATTTAAAATCCGTTGATCTTCAATCCTTTTCAGGGAGCAACGATCAGAACTAAGGCATTAATGCAACGCAATTTATTTTTGCCAAGTAATATAATACGCAGTAAAGTTGGGCTTGCATACCTAGGTGTTACCCACCTTAATGTGTTGTAACAAAAAGTTATTAATAAATTATACTCACCTACTATTGCACTTACGAACAAACATCAAGGGCCTGTTTCATAGAACTGCTATACTGCCCTACTGCGCAAAAGCGGTATCTCAAAAAAAGTCGAACATTTGATTTTTATGCCATCGGATAGCTCCAAAAAATACACATCTAATACGCCTTTTAGCGCTATCTTGTTCAGAACATAGGAAAAAAGCCTTAAGAAAGATTGCCCTGTCTCAGTTTTACCTTAAATCACTAAGGGTATTAGAGGTATATCAATATTACGAAGGCAACTAGCCGTATATTTGAATACTGCCAAATTAGGTACTTAATAAAGAACAGCAATTTTTCTAAGCCGATTAGGTACGACTTGCTGCTGCTTAGTATTTGATGGTTACTTGATCCGCGAATCATTTTGACTATATGAGATACGGCTGCAGCGGCAAATCAAATTGCGAGAGCCATGTATAATTAATGGCTCACTATGACAATTCGATGTACATTGCAAAGTCGATTTAACAATAGATTAATTGGTAGACTCTGGTTGAATTGTCATAATAAACTACGAATTATAGTTTTTATGAAACGCGGCCCAGTTTGTCTGCGTCCATGACTGGTACAAACGTGTAAAACAGCGTCCATTTTATTAGAGCATGCAGGGAACTGAGTCCAGTATAGTGCCACAAAGTTATTGAACCCGTTGGAAGTGTCAAACTTGTATGAAAATGTCAAGTTTACCTACTATGAGAAAAGCGACGCGATGAGATATAAGTTGGTAGCCAATATTTTGTTATTTTGACGCCCTGATTGATTGACGGCATCAATAATCTTATCAATGATGGCGTCAAAATTGGTTTATCATCCCTTGCATTACGTAACTTTTCACTCTATCACGTTAAGCATTTACAAGACTCCAAATTGTCGAAATATGTATGTATTTGACAGGTTGGAGTAGGCTAAGTCAGACAACTCCATATAGTGGAGAATTTACGTTCGCACCCAAAGAAGCCTGGTTGAAGTACTAAAACAGATGCGAACGAATCCCATAATTTACGCCAACAACTGTACCTGTAGTAAGTTTATTCGAGATCGTGCGGAAGTTTTTGATTGAGCGATAAACCAAAAAGCTCAAAGCTTTTAAGTGACAAACCTTTCAAATGATAATATGGGCTAAAACCCATATTATTATTATCATTGCGGTAGACCGCAGATTCCGCGACCACTCCTGATTTTCCTAGAATGAGGGCTCAATAACATTAGTTACGTACGTACGTACACTCGACTGCCAACTTTTGCACAGGTACCTTTACTCGGTCACTTTAGGGGCGACATTGCAACTAAAATGTAAACGTCAACCTGCTGTCGACTCTACCTACAATTAATAATCTTGGCGTGTTTTAGTCTTCGAGTATAAACTACTACCTACGTTTATACTAAGGTTTTAGCCAAAAAATAAGCACTCTGCTCAAGTTACGTCATGAACGATTTGTAATATAAGAACAAAACTGGAGTAAGTATATAATTATAGCACTCAGCAGCACAATCATACCTTACATATATTTTCGTTACAAAAGATTGCTGTGCTGCTGTTCTAGGTACCAAGCCACAAGCATTCTCGTACCGCCTAGCTCCCAAAGCAGCTTTTGTACTTACTCGTAAAGGGCTATGATAATGTTATATTATCAATATAACACGGCTCGCAGTGACTTTAACACTGCAGGTTTTTCATAAACAAACATTCGAACAAGGGAGCAAAATATGCAACGAATTGCGATGAGCAGGACTCGTCTTCAAATTGCTACATATAGATAAGATAGGTTGATGCAGAACAATGTTTCAATAGTGCCATCTATAAGTTGATGCAGAACATTCTTCCAATAGTAGGTAGGTACACTAATTTGATGGATAGGTACCGTCGGCGAGACAAGTTGTAACGGTGCAAACCTCTTTACACCATTCTTTATATTTCTTTTTCTATCTATAATTTTCAAATATTTCAATTATGTCACACATTTCGAAATTTCTCTTATTTTCGAAATTTCAAACGTAGTGGTTATACTCTTTGATCATTACAACTTTACCCATCGACTAGATCTGACTATATTACCTGCTTATCCGTTTTTATCCAGTTTTTCTGTTTTATTATAAAATAATAGTACCTATCATCTACAAATAAAGCAACAGTTGAAGTCGTTCCAGTTTTTATTATTTACAAAAGTTATACACCATTACAAAATGAATTCGTACTTCGTATACCTGCGTCTATATTAGATAGGTACCTATCATCTGCCCCGCAAACGTTGTTTTGCTACATTAATTAGAATTATATAAAATGTACCACGACATAGTACCAGAACTAAAAATCTTCCCTCGACGCTGTGGGTGCCAGTGATATTCTTCTTCTCTTCATTTTGCTCGTAGCCTCATGAACTGTGGGACGCCGGACATTCTATGGGCAGTTCTCGTCTCGCCATTAAGATAAGATTAGATAAGAATATTCTTTATTGTACCTACACTGGAAAAACTACAAATACAAAATAATTACAAATGTACATAGTACAATTGGCGGCCCTATTGCTAAAAGCAATTTCTTCCAGACAACCTTACTATGAAAAGTTGCTGAAGGAAATTAGATAGACGCTCTTAAAGCGTTAACGCTCTTGCTTAGGTCCGATCAGAAAATATTATCTTAGATAATATCTAACCGGACAATGTCGAGGAAATTACAATTTTAGTTCTTTGATTTTCTATGTAGTACCTAGCAGCTAATAAAGACAGTTCACTAACATCGCCGACGATATCTATTATATTAGTGCGTCTACATCTTTATTGGAACCTATTATATCAAAAATCACTGCTTTTCAGATTATTTTCCGCACTATTCAAAGCTTGTTCATTTTTCCTAAATTAGGTAGGTATCATGGATTCTTTTGAAACATAATATTAAAATTTAATTCTTTCTGTGGCGTTCTTGTATGAGGTTGAGGTTTGCGCGTCCCTTGTACCCATAGAAGTAAAGCTTGTACTCATTTAGCGAAGTGCACTGCACTCCACTGGTCTATTTACGTCCCGGAGCAGGTTTGTATAAGATCCTCTTGTTCGGAGGTACCTGTAAGTAGGTGCCTACGTACTGAGGAGACGATCGATTTGTTAGCAGTCTCCTTCACAACGAAGGCTTTCTTTTTCTTTAATACCTATTCAATCGTGGACAGGAGTCCTTCTCCGAGTGCTTTATGGACTGGAGTCCTTTTCTGAGTGCTTGGTGATTTAAGGGGCGACCCGGATGTGATGAAGAAACCAAATCTCCTTTCATAATATTAGGTACATAAGTTTTTGCAAAAAGTGAATCTAGCCCGCGTTTCATAAAAAAATATCAAACAATAAAATAATTCACTATGACAATTCCTTGTTCATTGCGTCGCCGAGTCTTCCTACTTGATAATCTGTGCCATAGTCAATTTTGTAATGTAGGTACCATTGGATAAATATTTGTACTAGTGATAGTTAAAAACTTAGATCTGTAACTTAAAAAATGGGTTCATTTTCAATTTTGGAATGGCATGCGGGGCTTGTCAAGTATGTTACCAATGCCGCGAGTTCAGTTTTAATTTAGGCACCCGGCAAAGTACATGCACCTGCCACTGTCAGCCTGCCATCTCGCGAGGTAACTATATAATAAGTATTTCGACAGGTTAGATTACCTAATATGGTTAATGGTTCACATCTGTGAGTTGACTCCGAGTATTGGTTGACACAAACTTGAAACTTGTATATTCTCCTTCATCCTCCATTACATGAGTTAAAAAAATTAATTTTCATCCCCCACCCCAACTCGGAGAGATATTTTTGCTGTTCGGTATCTGAGTGCAAAAGCCGTTTTTATCCGCTAGAGGATTAAATAAAATAAATTGAATTTAGAACATCGTCAAGTTTGCGAATTCAAAACATCTTAGACCTATTTACTTCTAACCACCTCCAGAGCTCGGAACCTCGGAACCTTCAGGTATTTTTTTTTTATTTTTTTTTTTCACATCAATCTTTAAAACTTTTATTTGCATTTAAGTTAATGCGGACTTAATTTCCTAATGTAGGTAATAAAATAAGTATAGTACAGTCACATCACATCACAGTGCTTATGAAAATTTTTGTTCAGAAAGACTTATTTATTTCTGTTTTTTGTTCATTTTTATAGCTAGTAAAGCTCTTTATTTTCCAAGCTGCAAGGCCTCAGCAGTTGTAAGAGATTTCCATTACCACAAAAAAAGGATGACCTGAAATTACCGGTTGTTATCGCCATCTATTGTCGTTTGATCAAAGCTTGTAGAGTCACAGAGTACTCTGATAATAAAAGCCGGCTTCGGCGTCGCTGATTCAAGCCCGGCTGATATTGGTAACGGAAACCAGAAAGAAACTCTGGCGTACACCATAAGTGAAACAATAGGTACTAACAAAACCCTGGAAAGTCCCACTAATTCGCACTCAAAAACGGCTGCAGTCGTGGTATTTAAAAAACAAAATAATCGCATGAAGATTTCTTCGAATTATCCCGGGAAGATTCGAATCGGATTGGTTCATTATATTTGCTATGCATGTCAAGTAGGTACGTTGATTGGATGATAACAGCAATAATAATAATTTTCGACAGTGTCAAACCATCAAAAACCATGTCCCAGGTACGCAGCATCTGAGTGGTCCCTTCACCTATCTAGGATGAGTGAAGATGCCACTGGACGCTGTATAAATCATCTCATTACGTAGATGCAGAGACCAAAACATCAAACTTACTGATATAAATATATAACCCATCGTAAATAAATTGATATTTTGCCAGATGATAGGTGGACTACGGGCTGCGGTGCCTATATTTACGAAGGGAAGACTCAACTCTCTTCTGTTGGCTGGCACCACAGAACATATCTAAATTCTGTGGCTGGCACAATAGGCTCATTTTTATGCACTAGCACTAGTTAGACTTATATAATTTTGGTTGATACAAAAATAATGTTACTAGCATTAGGCCACTTTTTAATAATAAATACTAATATAAGGGGTCTGCTAATCTTTTAATGCTCCGAAGACGACAGCATCGAACAAGAAAGAGGACAACAGAATAAAATTGAGGACAAAGAACAACGATTAAGTATCTATAAGTTTATTAAATTATAAAAGTAGTAAATAATTTTATGTAATGTAGGTACTTAGGCGTACACAATATGCTTTTTGCGTTGCTTCCGGCCTCTATTTCTTAGTATTTGAAGCCCGGCTTCGGCAATGGATGCACGTCACAGAACAATTAAACATGCACGTTCTCCTCACGCTATTCTGTGGCTGTATAAAAAAAAAAACCATATAGGTTTAGTCTGTGGCTATTCCTATTTCCGTTTTTCAAAACGTCATTCATTTGTGCCAGCAAAATTTTGTCGAATTTGATATTAGTTTCTTGCAAAGAACTCTTCGTGGCTCATCGATTACATAGATAGATTACTATATCATTAGTTTTGGTGTGGAGAAATTTTAATCTTTTTTCAAAATGCCGCGTGGTAAGTACGTGGTCAGCCAGCATTTTTGTCAATGTCAGACAATGTTATGAAAATGTGCTTCGGCCCTGGCTTGTTGCTTATTTAAACTAACCTATTCGTTTACTCCGTTTTCCAGGAAAGTATACGAATCACAAGGGTCGCAACCGGAAGTTCACCAGCCCCGAGGAATTGGAAGAGCAGCGGAAACAAGAAGAACTGAAAAAGAAGTGAGTACTCGCCTGATCCATTCACGCAGCATAGGGTCAGTCATTGCACCCAGTTTTATTGCTAAATGATTCGTTAACCAAAAACAAATTTCTCGGTGAATCTAGAAGTAACTATGTTATGATATTTGAACAATAATCTGCAAGCAAGGTTAATAGGTATCACTACGAATCAAGTCTGGCTTCTATAAAGGTATTGTGTCAGATATTATTTTACGACTTAACATAGGTATTATGCAGTAAAAGTAAACTGAGTCATGCACACAAAGTCATTCCCTTATGTCTGAAGAGTGTGATCATGGGTCACCTCTAGCACATTGCTATCCATCTGTCTGATGATCATCAACTTCTCCAACATGTGCCTAGTGGAATGGTGCCTAGGGTTTTCTTGGCTAAAAGACACATTTTATGTCGACTGAGTCATTAGAACAGATATGTAGTGCTCTTGCTGGGGTTATCGTAGCTTCTTCCTTTGTCTATACAAAATAAGATGAAACAATTTATCACTTAAAAATTATGTAAATGTTTATTGGTTTTACCCATTACTTCTATCCTAGAAAAAATATTTTATGCATTAATATTTTTAAAACTGACACTTTCATCAAGTTGTCTGACAATATAAGCCGGCTGTAGACTTGATTACTTACAATACGTACGTATTATTTCAGGTGGAGAAAGGAGCATGGTGATGCCAGTTCTAGTGAAGAAGAGTCAGCTGACAACAAATCAGGCTCTGGTGATAGCGACGACAGTGAATCAGATGAAGATGTATGTTTTTTTAAACATTTACTAGCGTTAATTACTCACAACTATCAGTTTGCTATGTACAAAACATTTATTTTGTTTCCAACAGCAATAACTTTGTCCAGCGTCGTCGTTGGTATTGCAAAATGTTGTATTTAAAAAACCTATTTAGAGGCTAAAAATTTCACCCATGTAAAACCACCCATGTGATATCGTTCCGATGTAAAACCTAACTGCAAAGTAGGTAGTCGGGGCTGTAAGTGATGCAATTTGCTTAAGCCAGATGTCGCTGCCTGTACGTAATACAGAGAATAGTGTAAAGAGGTTCGAAATTTCACTGATGCCGGTGAGTCGCCCATTGTCTCAATTGGTAGAGCGCTGGCACGGATAGCCAGAGGTTGCGGGTTCGAATCCCGGCATGGGTGAAATTTTTAGCCTCTAAATAGGTTTTTTTAAATTTGTCCTCAGCACGGGTTAGTGCATTAAAAATAAAAATAGTATAAAAATGTTGTATGTCAAAAAAACACTATTTTCGTTTTTTTTTTATCTAAACTGAAGGAATCCTTGATTCTCAGTGTAAGTTTTGAGATATTTTAACATCAGTCTAATTAGTTAAGGATTATGATGTCTTCCTAACTTTCTAATTTTTTATTTTTCATACAAATTTTATGAAGGAACAAAGATTTTTTTTTGACATTATGAGTCTCTTATGTAATCCTTGGTGTACATGCAATAAAGAATATTCTATCTATTTATCTATCTATCTATCATATCACATACGATATGGAGAATGGATTGTTACTAGTCATATTTTTAGCAAGAAGCTTAGCTTTATTGGACATCCATCTGAAGAAAACAAAACAACATAAAAAATTATTAATTATAGAAACTGGTTTTTTTGATAAAATCTATTACTTTTTAAACAGTATTACTCTTTCAATAGACTCTAAAGGCCAGCCAGCTTGTGATGAGCATGGATGGTTTTTAAGTCACAGTTAGTGTTAGAAGGCCTTACATTGGAACTTACTCAATTTGAAAATTGTTCTTGTTTCAGCACCCTACTAAGGCAAAAGGCGTATCAGGACTGATTGAAGTTGAAAACCCAAACAGAGTAGTAAAGAAAAATAAGAAGCTATCTAATTTAGATAATTTAGAAGCACCAGAGAAACCCCAGTTATCAAGGTAAATGGATTCATTGTAATTGCTTTTAAGTAACTTTTTAATACAGTTGCTCAAAAAGTGGCGTATTACAGGGACGTATAGCGTGCGGGAAGTGGGCTATAACACACTCGTGCTTTTTTTACCTTTCCCGCACTCGTGCATTTTCTTTCCCAACTGTCAAAATAATGTCTATTAAAAAGAAAAACCAAACATGAAGTTTTTACTAAAAAAAAATCATAGAACTTTTTATGAGCTACTAATTTGTTTCAATATCAGATTTAATGATTTGATTGAATGAGTTAAGTTAGGTTTCATTTCATCTCATTAAATTTCATTTTCATATCAATAAAAAAAATCTACTGAAGACTTGGCTGTCGTCATAGTTCCCTTTGCCTACTAGAATGGGTGAAGAAAAAAAAATCTGCTTATATTTTTATACGGTTTTCATTTTTATTTCATTTTCCAAATAATTTTTCTTTATTAAATTGCTTCATTTTCCGCAACTCTATTAAAAATAGTCGTTCAGTACACGTGCGGAACCGTCATTGCAACTTGTTCCGACTGTCAACCCTCGCTTTCGGCTGCGCCTCGGCTCGTGTCCACATTTATCGGAACTCTTTGCAATGACAGCCTTTCCGCACTTGTAATGAAATATACTATTTTATTTGTGCATTTAATAAAACCCACAGGTAGTAATTTAGTTACCAATTTATTTCGATGTTTTCCTTGTGAACTTGAACTACCTACATTGACCATTTTAGTATTTTTATTCCATGGACATGTAATTAATTCCATTTACTTTTAGAATTTTTATTAGGCAGTTGAATTAGTATCCCAGTGATCATTACTACCTTAATACTCAAAACTAGTATATGAATCTCATATGTATAGCACATATCAAAATAAACCAATTTGCTAAAACACCAAAACACAAGCCTTACTTAATAACGTTACATAATTTTTTGCTTTTGTATACCATGTAAACAATCCACTGCAGAGCGCAGGCCTTTTCTCTAAAAGAGAAGCTGCTACAGTGCATCTTAGAGGAAATTTTTTATAAATTTTGGTCCTAATCATACATACAGATAAGACAGGCTGGCTGGAGTAAACTCAGAGCTCCACTATGTACAATGGCCCAATCATGAAGCTAAGTGCGGAAATCTCAGGTCTAACTAACTATACATACATATACAGATACTTCAACTCGTCTATGTGCAAGCTATACCTCTAGTATGCATATGCTGGTAGATTATGCAGTTTTGATTATGGCCTTGACCAGTCATTGTATGAAATTGGCTACTGTCACCAAAATATGTGAAACTGTCCGTTGCAGCGTGTGTCATTAACACAGCGACCATAGTCAGCTAAAACGTGATCGTGTGAACCGCGTCCTACGCTCAGATTAGTTGACCTATTTCTGCCAATTTGTCCTAACACCTCTCGCACCTTTCAGACGCGAACGGGAAGAGGTGGAGAGGCAGCGCGCCGCCGCCGCTTACCAGAAGGCGCACGCCGAAGGGCGCACCGACCAGGCGCGCGCTGACTTAGCGCGCCTCGCCATCATCCGGCAGCAGCGGGAAGATGCTGCGAAGCGCCGCGAGGCCGAGAAAGTAGCCAAGGAAGGAGGCTCCGCTAAGAAGTGAGTGTGACTAACTGCTTCTTGTTGTTCTACATTTAACAGACCTAACCATGATCGCTACTGGCCTCATAGACCAGGCGCACGGTGTGTTGGCGTTATTCGCCAACGTCGAGAGGAGACAGTCCAAAGCGCATGTGCCTTCTGCCACTTCGATCTATGTTTAACTGGCTCTAGAGTCTAATAACTACATTGTTATCCAATAAAATGATGTAAACACGACAATGGTTGTTATTTGCCTCAAGTTGGTAGTCTACATAGCAAAAGCAGTACGATGTCATTCCAGGGATATAACCCGGGCAAATTAAACAGGCATCTCTCGCGAAGAAGATCGAATCGCTCGAGGCGCCGATTTAAGTAAGACGCACGGGTTTTGATGCATTGCGATTTACTACCAGACTACCGATAGTGTGAATGAAACTACAATTACCAGACTAATATGGCTCTATTGAACAACTATGCATTTTAAAGACTCGCCCCCTGGTCTAATCGCTGGCGCAAAGGAAGGAAAAATAAATTGCATACATTGCTTCAGGCCCCACACTAGGATACCCTGTGTCGCGGGAACCAGAAACAACGACATCACAAACATGTTAACATCCAAGACCTGGGGTTTTGTTGTCAGGATTTGAGTTTAGCTCATATTTTGTATTTAGAATAGACTATTTTATTTACTAAGCATCCATGTCCTTTGGCTATCAGCAAGCCACCGTTTTCTGGTGCGATCGTAACAATCGTGTTTTAAAATTACCATTAATAATTAATTCATCTTCCATTCAAATTCATAGTTTGACCAATGAAACATTTATTTCTTACATTTGTGTTTTTTTGCAGGTAATGTTTAGAATAATAAGACTTCACCTACGACTCGACGTTTCCATCAAGCTAAGTTTAATCCATTTTTATCAGGCTAGGGGTCTGTAACATTTTTGAGATGATATTTTGTACCTAAAACATTCAACAGTCGCTCGCCACATAGTGACGCTCAAGACTCTGAAGTAATGCTAGGAAGCGACGTCTTACTTAAGGCAGGCAAATTTCGTGAGAGGAAATGGATAGAAATATTTCTATCCATTTTCTCTAGAGTAGACTACTGAAAATTTCAGCGAAATATTCATCACAGTTATTTGACGGCTATCCCTAGTTCTTAGATATTAATATTTGAATGAACTATTGTATTGCATGCTAAATTCACTGTATGCCTGAAATGGAAAACTCTGTGTTTGAGTGGCAAGATTAAATATAATTTATTTGTAGGCAAACATATAAATGGTACACAATGAGTTTTTAGGAATTCAGAAGTGGTTCATATGTGCCTGTGCCAGACTCTGGCATATAAATGTTGTAATGCTTGATATATTTTGAGTAGATTTTAACGTGACGCACTGCAGTTGATTCTACACTTCAAAACTGCATAATTGAGCTCCAAAAACTGTTAAAAACCCAGTTATTCCGGATGGAACGTCTGGTTAAGCTGTCATGTCTCCCACCATAATTGTTATATTCACTTGTTGGAAACGAAGCATTGAACATTACCCAAAACCTAACGAATTATTGAAAAATATACATGACAATTTACGTGCGTCAAATCTAGCTAAAACCTGATAGATATTTCGATATGTATAAAATAAATAAAATTACTCATCATTTGTTCACAATCGCGTTCAAATTATGACGTCGCAATTGAAATTAATGTTTTATTGTTGCAATTGAAATCAATTGTTTTTTATTTTGTATAGAAATATTGCTAAGGTGTTTTTAATTAAAATTCATAATATTTATTCCAATGAAGGTCATTTGCAAGCAACTATGTTTTACAACTATAATACATAGTTATGTTTTTTTATGTATGTCGTTGTGTCCGAAACCACAACACACAACAATCTTATTTACTAGTAAAATTTACTTACTGCCATAATGTAACTGATATATAATGCGAATTTAACCGCATGACACAATAATTAAACTTAACTTCGGAGATATTACCTACTGTTCCAATCAAATTAAATAGCTCACAAAATGTAAAGTAAATTAAGTTTTCGTAGATAGCCTCACTAGACAATTTTATATACGAAAAGAATATGTATCTTAAAAATAAAGGAAAATTACGAATATAACTCTTTCTTTCCAAACCGAAAAGAAAATCATTTAGTCCTTTTCTAGGTTCCTTTTCCAGGATGTAACAAGTTTTTTTAAATACCTAGATTTAATTTTAAGATTTCATCAATAAAGATCCAGCTATATAATATACTTATCGATATCAATCCTTGTATGTCCTCACTGCTGCGCAACGGGTTTCTGCATCTCAGGAATGTTAGCCCATACTCCGACATATCTGGTGGAGATAATTTTCTCGGACCTAATTTTACGAATTTTTTTGGTAGATCCCATGAAAGCATATATAGGGCCAGAACTCGGAAAGGACGAGGGGTAAGTTCGTGGAAAAAGCGTTGACTTTCAAATTCATATAAAATGTAATTCCTGCTGAAGGTAGGTACATATAATAAAGAATATTGTATGTATTTATCTATCTAGGGACGGGACGAAGCGTACACAGAAGATTGATTGAAGATGTTTATTCAAATAAAATACAGAGGTTTTTGTCGAACTGCATAACAGTTTAAGAGATATTAGAGAGTTGGTTAGGGCGCGAACTCTATATAACGCGTCGAGCCCTATCCGCGCCTTCTCCCACGACCTTCCCTTGCGTCCCAAGCCTAGGACCGAACGTAATCTTTTATATTTATATTCTAAAGACACAGTAATAAACCGTTATTTGAAGATGGAAATTCGTTCACGCTAAGAGTTTCATTCGTTACTCCACTGAAATGCGCGAATAGGCCGGTATTACAGAACGATGCTCAAGCACAGATTGATCTCAGATCGCCCAATCATTACTTGAGCGCTGAATCGATGCTCAAGCACTCCCTTTATTTTCAAACAGTTCTTGAGTAGAGATCAGCCAATCACTGCTTAAGTAGAGATTCAGAACTGCAATCAGATTGTCTATGATCAAAGTTTGTTTTCTATGACAAGAAAAATACAAGTGTTGATTTTTACTCCGTTTTACGCATGTTACAAAAACGTGACAATAAAACTTAGTAAATTGTCAAATATACAGAGAAAACTAAAATAATGTTTAAGTATTCGTAAATAAAATGTTTAAAGTTTATTTATTTAGTTATTAGTTTGTAATGAACCGTATATTTAAAGAAAGCAAAACGTTCACACTTCTTGTTTATTTATTCGCTTTGAGTTTAATTTGTGCTTTGAGTACAGAACGGAACGTAACAAATGTCGATAAACTAATTCTCTTGACGTCTGTCTATTTCTAATTTGTGATTTATTTGTTTACTAAATTACTAATATCTGTACATAGTCGATGTGGTTTGATTTGAACATTAATCGCTGTTTTGAAACGAGATGTGAAAAAATGAGAACAAGGAACTTCACCATAGTGGAAAGAATCCTCCTTGTAGAACATAAAAAGTCAACTTCACTGCAGAGGAGAGGGTCCTCCTCGTAGAAGACAAAAACTCAACTTCATCGCGGTGGAGAGGAACCTGCTCATGGAACATAAAACTTCAACTTCACCGCAGTGCAGAGGAACCTGCTCGTTGGACATAAAACTTCAACTTCACCGCAGCGGAGAGGAACCTGCTTGTTGAACATAAAACTTCAACTTCACCGCAGTAGAGAGGAACCTGCTTATTGAACATAAAACTTCAACTTCACTGCAGTGAAGAGGAACCTGCTCGTTGGACATAAAACTTCTACTTCACTGCAGTGAAGAGGAACCTGCTTGTTGGACATAGAACTTCTACTTCACCGCAGCGGAGAGGAACCTGCTTGTTGAACATAAAACTTCAACTTTACCGCAGTAGAGAGGAACCTGCTCATTGAACATAAAACTTCAACATCACTGCAGTGAAGAGGAACCTGCTTGTTGGACATAGAACTTCAACTTCACCGCAGTAGAGAGGAACCTGCTCATTGAACATTAAACTTCAACTTCACTGCAGTGAAGAGGAACCTGCTCATTGAACATAAAACTTCAACTTCACTGCAGTGGTGAGGAACCTGCTTGTTGAACATAAACTTTCAACCTCACCGCAGTGGAGAGGAACCTGCTCGGTAAACAGAAAACTTCAACCTCATCGCAGTGGAGAGGAACCTGCTCGTTGAACACAAAACTTCAACTTCACCACAGTGGAGAGAATCCTCCTCGAGGAAGATAAAAAGTCAACTTCAACACAGCGGATTTATAGAATATGTGTCAATTATGTTACAAATTTATGAGCAATAAAAAAACTGAGATTGTTTTACAGATTATTTTATTTATTCCTCTTTGTGAATGTCTTGTTGGCCTAGCCGCTAAGGCGCTTGGTTACCAAGACCGAGCTTGTGAGTTCGATTCCCACTGTGGGCCTATATATTTGTACAAGTGACCACAGTCTCGGTGTACTTTCATGTTTGTGACGTTCTTGCCTGATTATCAAAGTACAGGATATCCTAGTTTGGGACCAGGTGAAGTGATTGTGTTCGTCATCAACCCTTGTATGTCCCCACTGCTGGGGCACGGGTCTCTTCCTGCATCGCAAAAAGGTTAAGCCATACTCTACCACGGGGGCCAAGTCCGGGTTGGTGGAGGATTGTAAGACAGTAGCGGGTCTTACAGTCAGAAGTTATCAAGCCGCCGATAAGGCCTTTGACATGGCTTAACGACTGCCATTATATGACAGCCGGCACCAACGGCTTAACGTACCTTGCGAAGCACGGAAGCGCTCGCGAAGTGATTGTGTTGCAAGAAATTTATTCAATGAAACCACCCCAATATTAATGTAATTGTTTTTGCACATAAACACTTATTAGAATCCATGCAGTAGGGGTCTTCAGCGTCCCTTAAATGCCTAAGGGGCTGTTGCTATCATTAACTATTTCATCATAGTAATCAAGGTTTTCGAATATATGAATTTTGCAATAAACATTCCAAATTGACAACTTTAATAACTGGCCGATCGACTCTCAAGCGTGGTTCCGACCACACTTGAGTAAATACAGATTTGATCTTTACTTAAGTAGAGATTGCTACCCAAGTATCGTTCTCGAATTAGCTATTACTCAGTTGAGTCGCGCTTGATGAATCTCGACTCAAGTAACGTTCTAAAATTAAATCCATACTCAAAACTAGTCTTAAGTAGAGATCGGCGCTTGAGTACGCTTCTGTAATACTGGCTAAGTTTCGCGATAAATCACGGATTTACGCTAGCGACATTTCCCCAAACTGTCACTTTACACGACTGATAAGGTCTCGAATCGAACCTCAATTTCGAAATCGTAAATGGAATGGCTGCTCCCGAGGTTTTAAAGTCAAACTCTGTGCAACGTAAAGGCTTTACCTACACGGTGCTAGATAGCGCCACCAATGGAAAAATATCATGACTTGTTTTATTCAAAAAGCGAACATCACAAAACCTACAGTCTAGAACCTAGGTCGGATTAACAACCTAGGACTAAGTAGTTGATTTCCGCTTCTAACAGTCCGCTTAGGCAAATGTTTAAAGAGTACCTACCTAATAGATTTTTGGGCCCAAGTTCTTGTCGGGAGTTTCGAAAAAGAGCTACTTTATGATGTTATTTTTTTCCAAAGACGTGTTATAAAAGAACATATGATTTTTTCCATTGGCACTGGCGCTAGTTCAAACCACCGGCGCCTTAAGGGGCTCCATGCATTAACACTAGCGCCACCAATGCAAAAAACTGTTTTTTATTACAGACCGAAAAAATGACAGTAGACGAGCAGCGGTAGCCCAGTGGGTGGAACAGTGGACTCGTAAGCTAGAGGCCCAGGCTCGATTCCCAGTGCGGGCATGTAGCAATGACTGTTTTCTAAGTTATGTACATCCCGGCATGGGTGAAATTTTTAGCCTCTAAATAGGTTTTTAAATTATGTACATGTGTGAACTTATAGTAGAAATACCACTCGCTTACGGCGTAGGAAAACATCATGCATGAAGTGAGCACCCCTGAGTGTCTGAGGTGTTCAAATACATCAGCGTTTGAAATTGCCAATCCGCGGTGGGCACGCGTGGTAAATAAGACCATACTTTCTCTCTCTCTCTCTCCCTCTGAAGAAGGCCTGTGCCCCGCAGTGTGACTTTTTTGGGCTACATAAAAAAATCGCTCAATAAAGTGATCAGCGCATGAAATTGCCAATCCGCGGTGGGCACGCGTGGTAAATAAGACAATACTCTCTCTCTTTTCTCTCTCTCTCTGGAGAAGGCCTGTGCCCCGCAGTGTGACTTTTTTGGGCTACATAAAAAAATCGCTCAATCACTTTAATAGTTATTTTTCATTTATTTCTTTATTACAAAATATGTACAAAATAGCAGGGAGGGGGGGCACATTGATACACAAAAATTCAATCACTGTTTTGAAGGATAAAAAGCATCATATTTGAATATTTATTTTGACGTGTGCAATGGCTAAGATGTCAGTGTATATTTTGCTTAAGAAGTAACCGAAAAAAGTAATAAGGAATAAAGATATACGGCTTTTTTTAAAAAAACGATTTTGTATCATTCTGCCCCACCAGAGGGGTACTTTGATACACAAGATGGGGCAGTTTGATTCATATTTTAATCCATGAGAACTGCAATATATAACGCAATCTAAATTGTTTTATTACTTAAAATAAACAAATAAAACCATCTTGTCGATTGAGATCTCAAAATACACTTTATTAAGCGTATCGTTACTAACATTTAGTTACTCTTGTTTCTTAGAACAAAAAAATAAAACAATAATGGTATTGTCATCTTAGAAATCTTATCTAATAAGTTTATAAACTTACTAAGTAATCAGACTTTGTAATTGAACATGCTTAAAGAATATGACAAGATAAAGACAAGACAAGAACCTCCTATTAAAATGATACGTTTTTCGAGTCATTTTTAGAATATTTCACATATTTTATTTAACTTCACGTATAGCATCTTTTATCTTTTCCTCGTTAATGTACTTTCTGTCAGTTTTGGGTTTATAGGCGCAACCCATTTTCTGAAAAAAAAAAAAAAACTAAAAACATTATTATTTATACTATTTTTATTTTTAATCCTATTTTTAACCCGTGCTAAGGACAATTTTAAATTGAGCCTAAAAATTCCACCCATGCCGGGATTCGACCCGCAACCTCTGACTATCCAGTGCCAGCGCTCTTTCCAACTGAGCTAATTGGCGACTGTACGTAATACAGAGAATAGTGTAAAGAGGTTCGAAATTTCACTGATGCCGGTGAGTCGCCCATTAGCTCAGTTGGAAAGAGCGCTGGCACGGATAGCCAGAGGTCGCGGGTTCGAATCCCGGCATGGGTGGAATTTTTAGCCTCTAAATTGGTTTTTAAAACATTATTATTTATTTAGAGGGGCAGTTTGATACGTATCATAGTACCCCGCGCTGTACTGAATCAAAGTGCCCCAGCAGACTTTTTTCAGAAAAAAATATTTTATTAAAATATTTATTATAATCGTGCACAAAAACATGTTTTAAAATACTTTTTAATATATGAACTTACCTTTGGTAACACAAAACAACGAATAAGACGGAGCTAACACACGATCACATTTCGGGTAAAATTTTAGTAAGGGGCGCCAGGCGGCATGATTTTTCCCTCTGAAGCTGCTGAAGGCCAACAACGAACTGGCGGCGAGTGGCGTTACATCTGTCATTCTTGTGCATGTCCTTGAGCATTCTAGTGATGTGACAGACTGCGTAACGTTTGCCGGTTTTTAAATACAGGTATTGTATAAATGTACCCCGTGTATCGATGTGCCCCCCCTCCCCCTACATAGTATTATTTTAAGACATGATAGGGTGTTTGTAAAACCATAACGCCAAATATATGTACGTCATGTGACATAACAGTCTACGAAGCAACTAACATACCTACATAACTAAGCTAGAATATAAAACAGTTTATGAATTTTAGAAAATAAAGCATGTTTTAAGCTACGTTTTCATTAGTAATTTGTGTTAATAATTTGAGCTTAAAAGTGTACATCGAGGCGTGATTGACGTCACGAGCATTTTCGAGACTAGAAATATCGTTAAAAAGATCACATTGTTGGCGCTAGTTACTGTAAGTATGGAACCCCTTAAACTGGTCAACTCTGTCGCTAACTTTCTAACCCATGCATCTGTATTTTACCGCTAACACTGTAGACTTAGAGTCTAAAATTCCACGGAGGCGTGAAAACATCTAGTGCTCACCCAACTTAATGACTCCAAACATTGTCGTTTGCTTTTAGACCGGTTTAGTCTGAAAGCGTGCCATAGCCCCTCGGCTTAACATCCATACTTCATGCGTCATTATCTACGTCAGGCTGATCCTTGGCTGCGACTACGCATTATATCTGGGGTAATCTCTCATCTCTGAGAGCCGCCAGATGTATGCGCATATTAAACCAACGACCTCCACTCCTCATGCGTTGTGAGGAATACTCTCGACATTGTTCTCTATCTATTCAACGAGATTTACGCGGTGCGTTTTATTTTTCTGCCTCGCTGAATGTTGTTATGTCACCTCATTGTTTGCTGCTGAGTTCGTATGCTTATAAAAACACGATTACTTAAAACACTTCTCGAATGCTGCTTAAATAGTCTGTGGTAAAGGGAAATGTTTTACAACATAGTTATTAACATTTTTATAAATAACAAATTAGGAATACACCCAAATGTTCGCAAATTGTGAATTTTATAAGACGTCAAATACGTACCAATAACCATAAGCTTCAGTCCCGTCTCTGAGCTAAATTTTATTAGTAGCCTTTAATCATTCCGTCCGTAGTAAATGGTATTAACTTCGCACAAATTGTTGGTTGCGGTACCGACCGCCGACTATTTTTATCGTCTTACTAGCTGATCAAATATTGTTTTGCCATACATAGCATGGACAAAAAAGTCATAAAAGCGGTGCGGTAAAGCCGTTTTGGAGGAGTTCTATAACTAACACCGTGACACGAAATCTATATTTATTAGATAATTATCTATTATTTTCTCTGCGCCATTATTAATCTCATCTTTATACGAAACGGGGATTTGGTAGTTTTCTAGTAAGTACCTACCACTTCGGTTTGTGCTTGACGATGACCAATACTTGACGAAAAACAGCAATTCCGTGAAGTGTGTTGGTTGGTACGAAATCTGCAGCCCGGATGGACGCGCCATGCAGGGCTATAACCAAGCGAGTCAAATAAAATGTATAAAAGAAAGTTTGGTTTATATTCTTTTTTATTTACTGCGTTGTCCACAAAGCCTTCTCTTCATTCTTATGCGGCCAGCCACCAATTATTAGACAGACGTGATATAACCAACCAACGTAAAAATGCTACATTTTTGTAGCGCTCGGGCCCCTTCCAAATTGCCTAGCGATAAACGCGAGGGAACGATAGATACGGCAGATGAGGGTACACCGCTAGAGTAAGGTAAACCCCACGTAGTAGAGTGTGCAGTCTAGAAACGGCATACGAGAAAAGTTGCATAAACTCAATGGTTTCTTGAGAATCTTAATTTCTGTTATTGAGCGCAAAATGCTTTGTCTAAATGTCTTTACGCCAATCCACTAATCGAGGTTGGCCGACATCCCTTTCAAGCGAAATAGAAATTCAATTTTTAAGCGGGCTACATCCGTCGATAATATACATAACATAACGTAACGAACATAACAACATTTACATACAGGCACATACATTGCTTCTGGCCCCACACTATACCCTATTTATTGAAGCTTGAGACAAAAGGTAAACACAGAAATAGTGACTCTCAAACTTTTACCGGAAGAAACAGCACGCTCGCGTCAACAAGTTGGGAGAATGAAAATGGCGGTTATATATAACCCGAACGAAAATAAAATAGCATCTTTCAAATTAGAACGTTTGCATTACATTACATCTTTAATGAGCAGTGTTATAATACGTTCAAAATTTGTGAAGCACTGACTTTTTGGGTTATTTATAGTGAAACAATTCTATTAAAAAAATATGTACTCAAATATAATTTAAGTATATAAAATGCATTGTTTACCAAAATCATATTTCAAACATATTTCATTTTCATATTTCATCATTGGCTGCATGTACAAATTATTAAGTTACTATTGTTTATTTTAATTGTATTGCTGTGGATTTTTGTTGAGCAAATAAAATAAATATTATATATTTTTACGATACTTTTAACAATCAATGTCGATTTTTTTTATTTTATTTCTGATTAATAACAAACTTGGCATAATAAATTACCCTTTCTATTGTTTATTTACCTTTTGTCTCAAGCTTCAATAAATAGGGTATAGGATGCCCTGACAATAGGTAAGTAATAAACGGCCGTCAGACTGTACTTTTTTCTTATTGTGATTTAATTAGTACTATTGTCTGTGTCGTTTTTATTATCAGTACCCTGAACACGTATGTAAACTGAATTTTCTGGTAGAATCATAATTTAAAGTATTAATAAAGACTTACTCCTACCAACTCATACTAATAGTAGGTATGACCACGCTAGTCATGTAAAAAGTCGCAATTTACCTACCAATACCCTTTGTCATGTTATGCTGTGTATTATGTAGCATGACGGCGCGAGTCCCGTGTTTTGTGGCGCTAAAATGACAGATTTGGCAAATTTTTGATGTGCTGAAGAGTTGCGACTGTCTACATTTAACTTGTTCAAACGCGCGACTAATATGTGCGACTCGAAAAGACATGCGATATGTGCTGGTTTTATAACATTTGATTGCACCTTTACCCAACCTTTTTATGGGACCGCCCTCTCTAAATCCTCTAAAGTCCCCCCGTATGTGAGTAAGATGTTATCGCTATCCCGCGCCCGACGGCAGACCGCATCGAGACTAAACGCTTTGTTACTATCACACGGACGCCCATGCGAGTCCCCGAAGACAGCCTAATAGAAGATCTATGCGTTGTTTGCCGAGGGAAAACGGAAATTCGATTTGCTATTTTTGTCCGCTGAAAATACAATGGAGTGCAGGGTGTAAGGCTTCTATTTACCTGTTCTGTTCGTTCCGCTCACCTGTTTATTGTTTAGTTATCCTGGTTGAGAAAAAATCTCTCGCAAATATAGTCACTTGACGACTTAGGTATGCAAAGGGTTCCATCTTGGCTCTGGGACTATCCCGACCGTCATGAACTGTCACTGTTTGTCGCGGGTTAGACAAACAGCCAAATCCAAATGTCTTCTACATACGTAATCAAGATGGGAGAGCGCGGGTGCCGGGGGGGCCGCAGTCATTGTCGCCGCTGCCCATTACACACTCATCGATCTTATGAATAGCATGTCGCGTTCTTTACACAATCCATGTTTAAAGTACCTACTTCATACATTCAACCAGTATTGTAAGAACGTCGGCACATCATTTCAATCCAATCATCCATCAAACCTCACAGACTACATTCAAAGCAACGGAACCAAAATAAACACTGTTGCTCTTGGCATTCTTTCAGGTAGTTGCTATGATACTTGAGCTCTACGACATAAACGCAAGTATCAAGTGAAACTGTTTGCCTATGGCCTGCTGTGGCTAGCTGCCTAAACATCAGACTCTGACTATACAAAGTCGTGATCGTGATTTGGTACTCTTTAGGGGTTTTCGTGGGCGGTTTTAGTATGGAGGACCTTCGCCCATACACTTTAACGTTGTTTCCATTTAAACAAAAAATGCATTGCGTAAATTACCCATATGCAAGAGGTCGGTTGGAATACCAATAGCAGGCTGGCTCGTTCAGGAATCAAATGAGTTTTCCGGCCGTTAATAATAAGTTGGTTACCTACGTGCTCGGACGCCCTGAACATAGAACAGTGAGACACGGTACGACCAGATTTTCTTCATCGTGGAATCACTGCACCCTCACACGGTTGAGCCATCAAGTTGTGTTATAAAGTTTTACAATAGTTTTTTTTATTTCTGTATTACCTATGGTTTATTCCTTAGTAGATATTTGCAATGATGGCTGATGCCAATCCACATTAACTGTCCACCCGACGGGCAGAAGCCACTCTTAGTAGGCCGAGCGATCGAAGTATCTTTGGAGCAAACCCAAAAATCAACAGACTCTGACCACTGAGCTGCTTGGTACGGAAGGAGCCGCGGGAGGCTGCTGGGTCTGTGTGGTCTCTGTTGTTTCATCATCATCAACCCATTATGTCCCCACCAAGGGGCACGGGTCTCTTCCCTAAGGTAGGTATTAGGCCATACTCCACCACGTGGGCCAAGTCCGGATTGGTGGAGGCCTGCAAGACTAGTGGCTGGTCTTATTGTCAGAACTTTTCAAGCCGCCCTAGGCCTCTGACTCGGTTTAACGACTGCCATCTATTGTGGGCAGCCGGCACCAACTGCTTAACGTGCCTTGCGAAAAGCACGGAATCGCTCGGAAAAATGCCACTAGCGTTAGTCACAGACGGTCACCCATTCATGCACTGAACGTGCCCTATGTTGCTTAACCTTCGTGATCGTTTAAGACCTCTCTGCTGTTTACTTACTCTTAATTAGGTCGGAAAAGACTCCAATGCAATCTATGTCCGGAGCTTTACGAGTTTCATTATAGATAAAGTAGAGACGCCGCCCGCGTCGAACGCTCGCCTCTGACCGCTCCTGTCGTGTTTTACTACGGTGTTACCTTTCGGATCCAGGAGCAAGTTAATTACTAAGACCCGAGATTTTCCCACTTAGGTACCCTTATAGTTGAGCCAATGTACCAAGTTCTTATTGGACCACGACCCAACCTTCTACGTATGCAGTATTCCAAATGCACGGTCTGCGCCCGGTGGGAGTGTAAATTCTCATTACAGTCTCCGCCACCAGCCCGCGCCCGCGGTCAAACTATGCTAATTCGAACAAGTCCCTCATGGAGCCGTGTGGTTTGTTGGATGACACTAGGTGGGTGACGAACTACGTACCTTAGGTAAGTGAAGGATAGTTTTATAATTATAGTAGTCTGTAGAGTAGCAAAATGTAGATTTGCTTTAAGTTCACTTAATTTATGTAGCGGGGCAAATAGTTTGGTATATTTTTATTTACTTTAAAATAGAAATTTTCAACTGCAACATATCTATAATATAAATGGTATGCTCTAATGTTAACTACCTAATATACAAAATCGGTAGGTATATATTAACTTTAAAATTGATAGTCAAGGACTGAACCCGAGTCATCTGTATAAGGATCTTGTCGTAATACCACTAAGTCATGGGTTTTGGGAAAATCATGGCATTAAGCAACATAATATTCTAAGGCTACTTTCTCTTGATAAAATTTTCAAAGAATGATTAGACATTTATGATTTATTTTATGGTGGAAACTACCGTCCGTTATTATATTTATTTTACAGTCGTATAATATGTTTTTCTCAGTGCGAAGTGGCATTCCTTAGATTATTTTCAATGACTTTTGTCTTGTGACTACCGCTAGTGGCATTTTACCGAGCGCTTCCGTGCTTCGCAAGGCACGTTAAGCCGTTGGTGCCGGCTGTCAAGTAATGGCAGTCGTTAAGCCATGTCAGAGGCCTTATGGGCGGCTTGATAACTTCTGACAGTAAGGCCACTGTCTTACGATCCTCCACCAACACGGACTTGGCCCCCGTTGTGGGGTATGGCCTAACCTTCCTGTCACGCAGGAAGACACCCGTGCCCCAGCAGTGGGGACATACAAGGGTTGGTATCGTACCTAACGTTACATGTAAAACCTAGTTAAGTGAGAAAGGCGTTTTAGCTAAGTAAAGTTAGAGCGTTTACATTTTTTGTAGACTGTTCGTCATCCTGTGTTAGTTTAATCAAAGTACCCTTTATACAGCTGCTATGGCGCTAGATTACTTCTAATTTACGTTCATGTTTAGGTTGTGACTGAAGCGACTGAATAGCCGTCAATTAACAGAGCACTAATTCGCTAAGTGCCATCAGTAACAGGATGTTTCTGAAAGGCTCGCTCTGAAATAACCCGTCTGTAGGCTGGCTGACCGGGTTATTTCAGAACGGGAATTCCAACTCTCAACTTCGGCCACGAAATTATAACCACCTCCCAAAGGATGCTTTGGCTGAAAATGTTTTAAATTAATTAAGTTTTTATTGCACAAGAGACTCGTTCGCCGAAACGCTTCCTGTTCCGTTGTTGGTAGTTTTATAACTAAGCGGTAATGTGGTTTATCCGCACTTATTTTATTTTATTTGAGGTTTGTCCACGCTTTTTACAAAACAGCAGGACATAAACTACTTTGGAACAATGATTTATATAGAGCGTTTATGTAAGCTTTAGGTATTCTAATAATAAAAACCCGGCCAAGTGCGTTTCGGGCCACGCGCGTTGTGGGGTTCCGTAAAAGAAGGATTTTATTTCTGTTAATTTTCAAGAGAATTTGTACCCAGTTTTCGTTTTATAAGTGGTTCGCCTATTCCTCGATAACTTATAAAGCCTAATTAGCTGTGATTTTTACTTTTTTAAGAGTAACTGTCCTGAATTTTTTCACGTCTCCTGAAGACGGTACATATCCAAATTAGGGATGCAGGCATGTTGGAACACCATCAAAAATATGGAATTTCGTATGTCGAACGAAAATCAGTAGAAATCGAACGCTCGACGCGAGACATACGATCTCACTCAATAGAGCTCGCGGAGCTCTATTTTTGAATCACTCGTCTCGTATGTCGATCGATAGATTAATTGTCAAAATTTGTGTTGATTTCAAATCGAGGAGTTTGTGCTTTTGTGCCGAATTGATTTTTTGTTTCGACATTTTCGAACAAAAACAAACCAAAGTGTTATTATTTACGATCCATGACAGTGTTTTGTTTGTTTTGCAACTAAAGGAAAAGATTTTTCATCTAAACAGCCAATAAAACGAAATATTTTGCGTTCCGTTTCCGTTACGGTAGTTTCCGGTTTTTGTAATTTCTTCGTGGAACGGATAAAATACAATACTTTAAATTGTACTGGCAACACTTCCGGCGAACGATTCAAAAATACGGAAAAACGAGATCATGCGACTTAGAAGATGAGTGTGACTTATGTCGCATTGGACGATACAATTTCATACGAGTGATTCAAAAATAGATCTCCAGCAGGTGGGATGACGATCTGCGAAAAACTGCCGGCAATGCGATGCGGCAAGCTGAAGACAGGGCGCTATGGCGCTCATTAGGGGAGGGCTGTGTCCAGTAGTGGACTAATATAGCCTGAAGGAGATCCACCTAATCAAGAAATGAAATCCAGCAGGAACGCTTTTCCGATAGATTTTCTTTCTCTTGTATGTTACATTTACCTACCAACCTTTATTACCGGATCATCTGATTTTATTATAAGATTGCGCTAAATTTAAGATAAACCTCTTCAGCGGATAATGAGCTTAATTGAAAAGCAAATGAGCGGAAGTGTCTAAGCCAGCCGCTTCGCGATAAATAATAGATAAATTAAATGGGCCCGCCTCCATCCGACCAAACAGAATTAAAACTTTTCGCGTATTTCGCGTAAATCAGAACGTTTCGGGCCACTACTTTAGTTGTATGAAGCTTAAATTACGTGTAATTTCACGAATTGCTACCGACAACACTCTGAAACTAAAGACACCGCCTGGAATCTGGTTAGTTTGCGTGCAATTACGCGCTAAATACTTACGTAATTGTACGATTTAGTACGCAAGAGTTTTAAATTAATATTAAACGGCGTGCATACGCAATTTAGCCATTTATTTCAGTAAGTGCCCTTATACAAATACACAACTTTACTTAATCATCAACTTGCTAATGAAGAGCTCTTCAGTGACTGTTTACACGTGTCTTTCAAGTTATAATTCTGTTAGATTTGAGATTACTCTGCAGCAAATTTGCAAGATTCATACCGCTGGTATCTAAATAGAGAATAGTAATTTAAAGTGTAGTCTATAATAATGAAATCTACTTACATAAAAAATTGTACGCCTGTTGTGGCAAAACATGCTGAACTAAATATGTTAATTTGTACACATGTTTGACAAATCTATCTTCTTTATCAATAGGTATATCAAAATGAGTACCTACATGCCGGGATTCGAACCCATATCCTTCATTCAACCGATACACAGCCACCAAACACACTTTCAATAGACAGAGATCTCGAGTAGACATCCTGATTTATATTTCACGCACCTTCAGCGCGCCGAGACTGCTAGCCTATGAACTTTTGCCCCCAAATGCTTGACTGAACTGGCTTATGATGATGTAGGTACTTACGTTGTAATGTGCACTAAAAGCGCCCCACTACACATCACCCAAAGTTTCAAGGTACAAATAAAGTCGACAGCACATGAATCTTTACAAGCATGCGCTATACCTACTGAGCTTATGAAAATGAAATTAAAAATGAAAATAAAATTATTTCCTTTAAGAAAATTTTTTCAAACAGAACTTACAAGATTGAGATCCTTTTCCTTCTAAGTGTACAACACCTGTGCCAGGAAATCCCGCTCTTCCACACTATTCATTTTGATTTTTAAAAACTTACAGTTCTGTAATAAATTTATTGTGTGTGTGTGTGTGTGTGGATGTGTGTAGGGTGTGTCTGTGAGTGTAAGTGTGTGTGCGTTTATCGATTTGGTTTCAATTTGTTTGTTTTGTAGGTACTTTAGGTTAGAATTAGAACTAGTTTTAAATTAAAAATAATTCTATATAATTCTTATGTTACGAAAGACTTTGCAACAAACATAAAGTTTGACCTGCTGTCGACCGTATCTAGATTTCGTTCGGCTTAGGGTGATGATTCTATCGAAGGCGTTTTAATTTGCAGTTTTTAAATTGATTTAGTAGTAATTTTGGCACAAACACTTTCGTAAGCACTACGCATTATTAATTTTAAATTGCACAATCACTTACTTGGATATTTTAAAAGTTCAAATAAGTGATACTTAAGTTCTGCGTGTATTATCACAGAAGGTATTATACAATTTTTGTTCTCAAGTCTTCTTATTTCGCAAATATAATCCAAAACTTTTCTTAGACGTTTTACTGATACCTGAATTATTTTGTTGAATACTTTTAGTATAAAAAACCTATGTAGAGGCTAAAAATTCTACCCATGCCGGGATTCGAACCCGCGACCTCTGGCTATCCGTGCCAGCGCTCTATCCAACGGAGCTAATGGGCGACTCACCGGCATCAGTGAAATTTCGAACCTCTTTACACTATTACACTATTTTTATTTTTAATGCACTAACCCGTGCTAAGGAACATTAAATAGGTTTTTAAACTCTTTACACTATTCTCTATATATTACGTACTTTTAGTATAGTTTTATCGTAAGTTAAGCAAACATGTGAAGTAAAATTAATTCATTAATGAATATTAGAATCATCCCTGAATAGTTATTTATAAGTCTGGATTTTCTATAATGTTTCCTACACCGTGTACACACATGGTGTGGTGTACACGGTGTACACACGGTATAGGAACCATTATTTAAAAACAAGCCAAGTGCGTGGCCAAGGGCCAGTGCGCAGTGGAGGGTTCCGTAAAGACTTAATCATAGTAATTTTTAATGGATTTCGTATGAAGTTTTCCTTTTACAAGTTGGTCGCCAATACTCGTTAACGTAAGCCTACTTAGCCGTGACAGCTTTCCTTTTAAGTTCTTTATAGGTGCTAATGCTCTGGATGCTTCAGGTTTCTACAACCAACCGTTTAGCCAGGAGAGGAGTGGAGGGGGCGGCCTACTCCGATAAAACTTTGCACTTCAAAGCTTAATATAGATAGATTTTAGATAGATAGATTTAACGCTCCATTTGCTAATGGAGCGTTAAATCTATCTATCTATAATCAGCCCACATCAACCCACTGCTGGGCATAGGCCTCCTTTTTATTGCGCCATTCCTCACGGTCCTGTGCTAATCTGATCCATCTCTGACCCGCAACCCTCACGATGTCGTCTGACCATCGTGTCGGTGGTCTGCCTACCAACTTCCTTCCCTCCCTTGGCCACCACTCCGATACTGCCCTGGTCCACCGGCCGTCTTCCCTTCTTGCCAAGTGTCCCGCCCATCTCCACTTTAACTCTGTGATCCGCTTACCAACCTCTTCGACCTTGGTTCTTCGACGAATTTCTACGTTTCTAGCAAATAGAGCCTTAAATGGAAAAAAATATCATACCCACAGTATTTTAAGCGACCAATGCAATGACACCACACTATGGTATAAGCGAGAAAAAAATGTATCCCTTATTAGATGTAGGGAAGGCATTGTAACATTTTTTTTATGATTTTATCCCACCGTTTTGTTGGCGTGATTATTATGTATACCTACGTCAATTTTCAGCTTTCTAGTACCTACCTACTTGTTGTGTCTGTGCTGAGCCGCGAAAAGCTAGACAGACAGACAGACAGACGGACGGACATTTCGAAACTATAAGGCAAACCCTATAAACGATAAAATATGTACGATCATTCACCTATTATCAATATTCGCTGTTTGAATAAACAATGAACGTGTTTCAACATTTACCTATAGCTCTAAACCTACACGGTGTTGCAACTATTCGTACTGAATAGATACCCCCCCCCCCCCCTCATCAACTGATCGATTAGACTGCTCCTGAAGTCCTGACAAACTGAGCGTTCTCTAATTTAACCGCCTTTTAAGTGGAGTTCAACTGTAGTTTTACACTTTTAGAAGCCACTCTAGCTTAACCGCTCCACTTAGTTGCACTTACGATACCGTACATTTTATACTTTACCTGGTGGCGGTGATAACTTTGTCTCTGTTATATCACTAACAGGTAATTACGAACTTAGGTAGGTATATTATGATACCTACTGAAAGTTATGTTTTGATTTAAATACGATCGGTCATCACGTATCTATTTTTTAATTCATTTTAGGTACTGAAAGTTACTTTTTTTTCTCACGTGTGATGATCACTCTCACGAAAATTCTACTTACCCGAATGATTTGGAATGATTTAGGATAGTTACCAAAAATCAGCTTAGCATTGATATCAGATTCTGTTAATGTATTATATTTGAAATATACCCTCGGCTAACACATTAATTTTAAATTGTCCTCTGATTCGGTTTTCATACAGCGCTAAGAATATTTTTTGTAAGTGTTCCAAATCTGAACGGTTATCAACTTAATTTAAAGGGTTATCAACTTAATTTTAAAACTAACTTACTAAAAATAATACAAGAGGTACCGCCTGGTGAGGTTTAAATTCGCATTTAAGCCTTTAAGATTTTTATGCACATACTATTAGCAGTAATATTATAGCTTAAGGTATAATATTCTTAACCACACAAATAATCAATATTAAAAAGAACATGTGATCTTTTTAATATTGATTATTTGTGTGGTTAAGAATCAACAGCCAATATTTTCAGCCAGTTTTATATACAGCAGCCTTCTCTGAAAAATAAATAGGCGAAAGAAGAAATCACACGTCATTACAAAAGATGCTACGTTGTAACAAGTGCTTACTCAGCTCCCATTAGAATTTGCGAGGGTAGTCGAGTCAATAAATCATCTCCCCTCGAGCTCTATTGAATAACGATTGGCTCGATGAGGCGCGGTTTGGTGCCAACGAATAAGTAAAGGCAATAGAGTGTCTAGTTCGCGAAAGAATGCTTCAAATGAAAGACTTCACATTAATAGTTCAGAAGAGAGTGATCAGATTCATTTATTACCTAGGCAGTAGGGATTCGTTAACACAATTTTTTAAAGAAACTAACATCCTGTCAGTTGTCTGTAAGTATCTCTGAGAATATTATGTGCGTCAGAGAAGATATCAGTAACTCTTAAACTGTAGGTAGCCAACACAATATAAATACTAAAAATAAACATAAACTTTCGTTTCCAAGACTTAGGCTGGCAAAAAGTTACATCCTTTATTTGGCATTGTCTTCGTTCTTACAATAACATTATTTAGACGACAAAAAATCTGGAATTAAAGCCAGTTCAGGGCGTGAGTTGTAGGTTTTAGAATACTATGAAAATTGCGTTAATTAAGCAACAAAAAACTAAGTTTGGAGTTTGTCCATTTTTCTCTAAAATTATCTAGTTTTTAAAATGGACACCTAATTTAAATTGAAGCTTTTATTAAATCACAGTTTCTGTGTTAGTTTGAATAAAAATACTTTATCTCATTCTCTCACGCCGCAAATGTAGTCCCTCGATAAGATCCTTAAATCGTTAAGCGTTACGGAACGAAATTCTTTAATTCAAACTACTTATTCATGGTCGCCGTTTGTCGTCTTTACACTCTTAGTAGAAAAATAAGGAGGTTTTCATTTAAAAATGATAAAATTTCCATCCGTCCATTATCTTAGAATTATATTTGTTAGTAATTCGTTGAACAACTTATTTATTCATTGTCATTCGCAAACTAGCGCGAGTCGAAAGATAGGGGAACTGGAACGAAACGCGAGCCGACGAGTTGCTGAAAGATAATGAACTACGGACTAAAGAGAGACTGATTCTTTGAAGGATGAACTAAATCACTATTTTCTTTTTAGTAAAGCGTTTGGCACACGTTTAAAAGGCAAAGTAGGTTTTGGCTGAAGTGCTATGTAAGTAGGCGATTATATTACTCTACACAATGGCTTGTATTTTAACACATAGCAGAAGTGTAGGTATCTACAGTCTATTTATTCTTACTTGTCCAATTTAGTAAGATTCTAACCTTAAAATTGAGAATAAACGCCTAAACTAGACATTTTCTCGCAAATTCATGAACTATGTTTATAAAATTGGCAGCGGTTATCTAAAAGAGTGTTTGTTGCAAGTTACTTCATTTATGGAAATATGGCAGTTTTGGACTAAAAAGTTACAGTTTACGGGTAGAATCTTGTTTACTAAATTGGACAAGTAAGAATAAATAGACTGTATCGTACTACCAAAAATATCCAAATGTTTATTACAAAATTATATATATGCTGATCGAACTGCGTTTACAATTATTCGTGGAGAATTTGCTTTACTTTTGCCACGAGAATTCCAAATTTCTAGCAAAACTAATAAATTCTTACCGTTTACAGAAACAAGAGAGCACTAAACCATTTTTTGGGTAGTCGTTAATAGTATTAAATGTATTCTGAATACATTTAATACTAGCTTTTAGCGTTTTAGCTCTTAATAGAAGGTTGAAAAAATATATTGTGTAAGCTTTTAAACTATACCTAATGTTAACACGACACCATGCTTGTACGTACTTACAATAGATATGACGAAAGATTTTTAAATCTTCCATAATGTGGGGATACATTAATTATTTACGAAAAAACCTATAAATCAGTAAGAAACGACAGTTTAACGGAGATTATTTTAAATCTTTGGGAACAGCTCGAAGTGTCGTGGCAGTCGATTCTGACGTCACGCTTTAGTAAAGAAACATCGTAATCACTAGTACGACACCACAACATAGCACGGGTGAAATTTTTAATGGGTGTTTCAGTCAAAATGGCTAAAAGCAGTTTCTGATTCTAGATCATCATGCATCCTTGCATTTTGAATCCCCTTGCGAGTGTCAAAATATAATAGATAACAAAGTTACATAAAATATTATATAAAAGGTTAAAAGATACCTATCTAACATAATATTATTATAGGTTACTTTGATTTTTTTCAACGCTCCAAGGCATTGCACACTGTTATGTATGTCTCCAATCCTTTTCCCAATATACAAAATACCTAAGTACCTACTTAATATTAAGTTCAACTTAATATTACCACAGTTTCTCAGTTCCTGAGAAACTGCGTTTTGACAAACACATAGACAGACAGTCGGACAACGAGCTTTTCCAAAAGGGTTCCTTGTTGCCCTTTTGAAGTATGAACTGTAAAAATATCAAGCGTGTAAGGCGTAAAATAACAACTTACCTACTATGAATAAAATTTGTCCTACAAGTACATTTTACATAGTCCCTAGAGTCTATCTAAATCGCGAGGATACAGGCAATTTTGTCATGTTATGTCATATTATGTCATGTCATGTCGTGTCGTGTCGTGTCGTGTCATATCATGTTATGTTATGTTCTATGTTCACGGCACGATTCGTCCTGTTACGCCACGCCACGTTACGTTACGTTTAGTTATGTTACGTTACGGTACGTTACACAATGTTATGTTATCTAAAATATCGTAACATACCGCCGAGCTTTTACATTCAAGGCAGATCAGTAAAACAGTCCTAACATTAAAGTTATGTCATTGAAATAGAAATGCTCAATATCCATGTAAATAACAACCCGGTAACCGCATCTTGCGATTGGAATATTGGATACCAATTTACCGTAGCATAGATGCGACTTACGTGCACCTTCGGGACGCCCAGAGACATTCAAATGCGAGCAATATTTTGTAGGTTTACTTGCAATTTTCCAAGAGAGCTTAGATTAGCTTTTGATAGGATACGTAGAAGTTTTTCCAATTTGAAGATAGATACGAGGACTAGAAGTAGATACAGGAAAATTAAGGAATGTTTAGGAGATAACGAAATTTATTAAGCTTAATCAACTATTCATTTACACTAACAATATGCTGGGGCATGGGTCCTTTTCTGCATCGCAGGAAGGTTAATTATTCCATACTCTCAGATCATACTCCACCACGGGGGCCAAGTCAGGGTCGGTGGAGGATTCTAAGATAGTGGCGGGCCTTATTGTCAGAAGTTATCAAGCCGCCCTTATGGCCTCTGACATGGCTTAACGACTGCCATTACATGACAGCCGGCACCAACGGCTTGCGTGCCTAGCGAAGCACTCATTTAACAATTTTTTATAAACTCTGTTGTCCCCCTTTATAAAGTAAAAAGATTCGAAGACTACAGAGAAGAAGTGAGGAAGGATTACAAGTGAACGAAATTTATTGAGCTGATTCATTCACTGTTTAAGTAATTTTTGATTTTCTTTCTTTATAAAGCAAAATATCATTCAAATAGGTCGTCTTGTTCCATCTCTTTTCAGGATCATAGTTTTAGACCTCCGTTGATGTAAGGTTGTTAAAAGAACATAAGTCTAAGCATAAGAAAAGCAATCTAATGCCTATTGAAAACTCTGTACCTACCTGCGTACTTATTACAAGTATACGAGTTTAGTTAGACTTTAAGCTTCAAGACAAAATTTCGTACCTATCGCTTTGAACGACTATTCCATTTATTGACAAATAGGAAGTATTTCGGTTCGAATCCCGGAATGGGTGGAATTTTAGCCTCTAAATAGGTTTTTAAAATTGACTAGCGATTGTTCATGGATTTGCCACTATTTAAGAAGATCAAATATGTGAACAGTATAAAAGTATTTACTGCTGATATTTTCCACAGATATTATTATGTACCTAGATACCGATTTGCACTACATTCTAAAGGCGTTATATATAAAAACACTATTTCTTTAGAGCACTCCTCCATGTCTGTTTATATTATCTGAGATTACCTACGTCTTTTCGTTGTAAAATCTCCATAACAGACCTGAGTTTTTAAGGAATTGTGTTTAAATAACGAAGGTCTTAAGTTTAGGGGTACAACATTATTGTACGAGTATGACATACTGCATAAGGGTGGTAACCAACTGTAAGGTCTTTAGCTAAACTTAACAATGGGGAGAAAAACTGCTTTTTTATCCCGGCAGAGGGCGAATGATCGACTAGGCTTAAATAAACTGTCAAAGCTGTCAAACACCATAATTTTTTTTGTTTACTTATTTGTTTTCTCGTATAGTTAACAAAATGAGGAACTGTGCTGCACGTGGTTGTAAGAATAAAGGGATTCATATATTTCCCAAGGATTCTAAAAGAAGAAAGGTGTGGGAAAAGGCCATGAGAAGAAAAAATTGGACAGCCTCTCAAAACACCTTTTTTACCAGCATCAGAAGCTTTCCGTTTTCTTAACTCTTCCTTTAGCTGCGGCACGGTCATCATGGAGTACATTTTGTTAGTAAATATTAAGAAAGAAAACTCAACACGAATATCAACAACAAGCTAATGGCGGCGGATTGGGCCTACTCGCTGGTGGTGACATCTGGAATCAGCTTTGCGTTTTCCTCCCCATTGTTACAAATGGAAGAGAATATCCACGAAGTAAAATGTTGTATTCATATCTAATATTAAATATACTTTCCCTACTCAAGCAAAACCTTAACACGTTTTTAGACAGTAAAATAAATAACACGCCAGCGAAGTTTGTAAACTTACACAATAATTTGTTTCGAGTTGCGAGTAACTGTAATTTATAATTCTTAATTCCAAAAGAACCCTAGAAAAAAATATTTTTTTGCAAGCGAAAAGTTTTTATGGAACATATTTTTTAAACGAACAACATATCTATGTACGTTCTTGTCATATAAAGTAATATAATTTCTTACTCCCCATACAAGCCGAAAAGCTTTTACTTACATGATATTTCAACGTTTTATTACAACAGAGAAGAAAAAAATGGCCGAACTAAATGAAGCACGTAACTTCATTTTATTTTATGAACCGAATTTATGGCGCCACTTGCGGTTAAAGAAAGACTTTAAATCAAAAGAGCTCCCTTTAGAAGTTATTATAACACCTAACTCTACTAGGAACTTTAGATAGATACCTAAAAAGCCTTCGGTGCTTTGCTTTGGTTTTCGAAGTTTTCTCAGCAATAAATTTAGGTAATGCGAGGAGACTAAGGTCCAGTTTCTGAATTGAGAATTTTACTAAGTAAATACTCAAGTAATGTTCTACTACTTTTTATTTTTAATGCACTAACCCGTGCTAAGGACAAATTTAAAAACCTATTTAGAGGCTAAAAATTTCACCCATGCCGGGATTCGAACCCGCAACCTATGGCTATCCGTGCCAGCGCTCTACCAATTGAGCCAATGGGCGACTCACCGGCATCAGTGAAATTTCGAACCTGTTTACACTATTCTCTGTATTACGTACAGGCAGCGACATCTAGCTTAAGCAAATTGCATCACTTACAGCCCCGACTACCTACTTTGCAGTTAGGTTTTTACATCGGAACGATATCCTTAGCACGGGTTAGTGCATTAAAAATAAAAAGTAGTATAATCATGTGGGTACAGTGATATCGTTCCGATGTAAAAACCTAACTGCAAAGTAGGTAGTCGGGGCTGTAAGTGATGCAATTTGCTTAAGCTAGATGTCGCTGCCTGTACGTAATACAGAGAATAGTGTAAACAGGTTCGAAATTTCACTGATGCCGGTGAGTCGCCCATTGGCTCAATTGGTAGAGCGCTGGCACGGATAGCCAGAGGTTGCGGGTTCGAATCCCGGCATGGGTGAAATTTTTAGCCTCTAAATAGGTTTTTAAGTAATGTTCTGTCACACTCTTTGCTGAGAAATTCGTGAGTAATTATTGAGCGATATCCTCATTTCAGAAACTGGCCCTAACTTTTTAAATTTTGAAATAAGAACACAACTCCTTAACAGAAGGTAGAGACAAGAAAAAGACGTAATCAGAGATTATTTAGAACTGCCTCTAAGGAGTGTCTTAGAGGAATTATGATTTTATTAATAAGACTGCATCATTTTTATGGTTTCACTGGATTTATTCAGCGCTTGATTGGATGAGTCTATTATCCTTTTTCATGGCGCGATGGCCGACGGCGACTCTCCGCAACAAAATTGCTTTACAATATAATTACAGCGACGCGCATTGTCACTGCCGCGAAATGGAGAACATGCAAAAAAAAAAGTGCTTGTGAGCAGTGGTATCCTAGTGGGTAGATCTATGGCCTGGGATGCGAGAGTTCCAAGTTCTATACCCAGTGCGGGCCTGTACCAATGACTTTGTTTTCTAAGTTATGTACATTTTTAAAAACCTATTTAGAGGCTAAAAATTCCACCCATGCCGGGACTCGACCTCTGGCACCGTTAGCCAGAGGTCGCGGGTTCGAGTCCCGGCATGGGTGGAATTTTTAGCCTCTAAAGAGGTTTTTAACAATAAAATTGTCCTTAGCACGGGTTAGTGCATTAAATAGTAGATTGCTTATTAGGGTAGAAAGAATCAATTCCCGAGGTATTTATTTAGGCTTTAGTCCGAGTAGGAATTGATTCTTTTACCCATGTTAAACACTCTACTTTTCACATTTCGAATATGAGGAAAATAAAAACTAATTTTTAATGTTCAAATCTTAGCATAATAGTACATTACACAACTAGGGTGGTAATACAAAGAAAGGCCGAGATCGCAGAAGTTTGCGGCCCGAGCTGCAAGCGAGGGACGTAAATATGCGATCGAGAGCTTTCTTTATTACCTCCCGTGTTGTGTACATCTTTTTCCGTACGCGCAGCGTGCGGAAAAAGCCACTTTATTGCCAGGTGTGGCATAAAAGATTATTACCTATTTTTTTGAATTCCGTCACAGACAAAAGATTTGTACCCGCCAATTTAAGTCGACTTTTTAAATTTTAAATATGGAACTCACCTCGTAATTGTTCCGTTCAAAGAAGTTTGCGCTAAATTCACACTGGCTGTTTAGAAACTCACATGGACGCAGCATTTTTTTAATTAGTTTTTTTTGAAAGATAAAAGATAAGCCTATTTATTACAAAAACTCTTCACAACAGACAGTAGTTCTATTTTTAAAGTTCATTATTCCCGCCCTTGGGTGGGAAGTAATTTGTATGAGTTTTTCCCTCTCTATGGAGGGAAGCAGCATTTTCTACCCAATAATCAGATCAAAACAACACTACTTTCCGAGTATGAGAAATGAAAAATAATATAATTATGTACATTTGTTATGTTACAGTTGAATACCACTCGCCAACGGTAAAGGGAATACATAGTGAGAAAGCTAAGTTATTTGAGCACCTCATACATTCAGAAACCTGAGCGTCTGAGGTGTTCAAATATCTCAGCTCTTGAAATTGCCAATCCGCGTTGGGCACGCCTGATATGTAAGCCCATACTCTCTCTCTGATAGAAGGCTCTGCAGTGGGACAGTCTCACGCTGACTGTAAAATCGAAGGTCTCGGGTTCGATCCCCTGCCGGGTCAAACTAGGAAACGAACTTTTCTAGTTTGTCTCGGGTCTTGGATGTTTATGTAATTATTGTATTAAATCTATCGTCGAGTTAGCACCTGTAACACAGGTCATTAAGTCGTACTTAGTATAGGACTAACGAGATCTGTGTAATATGTCCATGATTTTTTTTTTTCGCTTAATTATAAAAATTAAGTTGACCTTAATTAAAATCTTAATTGTGATAAGATATTTCTTTAAAAGTAATACTTTTCGTAATAATGACCTGTCGAAATGTAATTCTATTCAAAAACGTTTTATACAAATCGTGCATGAGCTGTGATGCGACAACGGTTGCATTATGTGACGGTTCAATGATGATCAAAATATGAGTTATATCGTAACATGTTTTTATGTGTCAACACCCTAATTAGAAAACGTACAGAATTCAATGACACAAGCAAAAGTTTAAAATCTATTACCCGACCGATAGATTAGGATGGCGTTAGTAGTGTTTATAAACGCTGGTACATAGGTAATAGAATTGTTTTTCTGTCGCGGATACTGGCTAGTTTAGCATTGATTGCTTGAATCCAAAAATTTTTGTTGCCATTGCCGTAGTTGGGTAAAAAATAAATCTAATGGGTGTTTATTTTAGAGTGTAACCTAATTTTTTGCATTAACTCGCCTGAAAACACCCAAAACAATACTTTTGTTATTAAATCTTAGTTATTCCTATTAGCCGTATAGCATAAATACAATGTCGCTCCAATCTAATCTTGAGGTAAGTTCCTCATTGCACCGGAACTCGCTTCCGAGGCTTCGATTACCGTTCCGTTCTGACCCACAGCTGAAAACCGAACCCAACAGGAGATGAAGAACTATTTTTATTTTTGTAGCTTTCAAAAATAGTTCTAAATAATTATTGATAATAACAATAGTGTGGTGACAGTTAACTTATTTTAGCGTATGTCCCACACTAAAAAATATTTTCTTCGTCTTTCCGATAGAAGCAAGAGGCTCAAAGCTACGTAGCTCTCAGGTGATTTTTCGGCCAGCCCGTTTCTTTAGCCGCCTAGACCAGACAGGGGAAGTTTAAAATATTCATAGTAAGAGTTCAAACGTTCCTCAGACGCGAAAAAACATAAACTTGTATAAAACCCATTTCGACAGAGCTCGCTCGTCTTGGCCGCGACGGCAATTCCCCGAGCAGGTAAATAAATTGGTTTATGCAAATTGAAAACTTCGAGATTTCCAATCCACCTGAAGGCAATTAAAGTTTATCCTTTAATGGTTGTATAAATACAATTTGTTTTTTCGCCCCTGCTGAAATTTCACTGTGCTCGAGAAAAACAATTTCGATAATTTTCACCAAAGATTTTTATTTAGGGTATTTCTTATTCGAATAACATTATATACAGTATCCTAACTATATTGTTACAGATTCTTAAATAATCTTAATATCAACAATATGGTACATAGTGCTTTATTTGCTCATTAGCTATTATTGCCAATATTTCCAGAACTATTTTCAATGTAGGTATTTACATAGTTTAACTTCATCCTAATCAGGCGTAGAATGAATAAACTATTAGCGAAAGAAACTATGGCGTTTTGGGCACCGTTTGGACAATAAATTATGAATTCCATACTGATCTATCACGTTCTTTGAAATCTCTATGGAAAGTAATGTTTAACTGGGTGATATCTCTGCATGCAAATCACTACACCTACGCTAGTTGATAAAAATGCAGAAAATTGCATTATGTACACAATAGATTTTTAATTTTTTTTTCATAAAATACGTGCGTTTGTATTTTCATTGCATTGAGAAGGATTTTAAAAATACTTAGTGAATCTTAGTGAATGCTTTTCGGGAAGCTTTAGAAGGATAGCTCTTAGTTCGACATCTATTGGCACTAATATCTTTATAACAAAACATAATTGTACATTACGGTAAGGGATTTGGTCTACGTTATCAATCAACCGTTATTATTAACCACAACACAATAATAGTTAAACATAGTATTTTGTATCATTCATTTAAACAATCTATTAATTATATACACGGCACAAAATATTTGTTAAAACATTAATTAACTAAGCAAGTAAAACGTCAGTGCTTGTTGATAGGTATTTACACAATATTTATCTTACAAATAAAGTAAGGTACGTGAAATCATACTTGCAGTATTATAAGAGCCATTGTGATTGTATTAAATAAATATTAAAATTTATTTATAATTCACAAATATATCAATCATCAACAATGAACTCATACTTAGCCTTTATAAATCTTATCAATCTATACAGTAATCACTTTTCGCTTTCGAGAACCGAATATCTCAAACTCAGGCACGCTAAGAAAAGACACGACTCTACTAGTTTCGTTGCAGCTCCGTTTCGTCTAACTTCGAAGTAAAATCAGACTGAAATTTGAACTCGAAGGAATCGTTATAAGTGCGCTAGTATGTCGATCTCTGTCGGCGGTGGCGTGTGAGACTCATTCAACGCCGTGGATCCAGAGACGGTGACAATCACCGGCTGGTTGTCTGTGTGCACTATGGTCACGAGATGCTCGTCTGGATCCTTCTCTTCTTGTTTGGGCATGACGTCAACCTCTTCGACGTACTTGAGGTCCATCGGGGTGAGGGAGGGGAGGGCGTCGCTGACGGTGACCGCGGGCTCTGCGCGGGGGGCGCGGTACGAAGGGGGGCCGCTGTACTCGGAGCCACACCACGCCGCTCCCGTCGTTCCTCTGCTTGAATGTGAGGAAAGGTACAATATTAGACAAGCAACGTTTTAAATAAAGTGATGACAAATGAGCGTCGGTTCGGCAGTGGTTCAGGTATGAAATTGAATTAACAAAAAACATCGGCAGTGTTTCGCGTATGAAATGATGGTCCTGAACCGATAGCCAATACCTTTAATACCTAGTTTGGACACGACATAGGTTTCTCTAAACCATATTAATATTTTCAAAATACACTCTGAATGTATTTTGTCTGGAAGAGATCACTTTTATTGATAAGCCCGCCGTCTGAACTCTTAGGTTAAGAAATATAATAATTTCCATTTTTTTTGTACAATAAAGTGTTCTCTATCTATCTATTTACACCGCTACACTGACAAGAAGACAAGGACGATATTTTATTTTACAATTACAATTAAACCCGAGTCTGAGTCCCCTTTACGATGAAAAGGCCCAAAAACTGAAATCTAAGTAGACTGGTTTTCTCATACCAAAAACCTACTCTATCCAGCCACTAAAGGGCCCTCCTCCGTGTTTTACAGGCATGCTGTAAAATAAAGTAGTAGGCAATGTACCCAATAGAAGATCACTTACGATATGTACCTGACTAGACTGGCTGAGTTTGATCTATACGTAGGGGGCGGTGAGACCGCGGGCGCGCTCCTGTCTAAAAGAAGCAACCTGGAACAAATAACATAACATAACATTTACATACTGGCACATACATTGCTACTGGCCCCACACTAGGATACCCTGTGTCGTGGGAACCAGAAACAACGACATCACAAACATGTAAACATCCAAGACCTGGGGTTTTTTTTTTTTGTCCCCAGCCGGGATTCGAACCCGGGATCTCTTGCATGGTAGGCAGACGCGCTACCGCTACGCCACAGAGGTCGTCGTAAATAATACGTTTAAATGTATTTGACAAACATCGAGCGCGCTGCTAGCAGACGGGCGGGACGAATGTTGACTGTTGCCAACTACTAATCTCTACATTGGTATTTGCCGTAGCTAATTACTACCTAACAGTGTCTCGGTATGCATCAAGTAATAGTGTAGGGCGGTGGTAATGCAGCGATAGAAGGCCAGCCTCACAATCAGGAGGCCATGGGTTTGATCTCAATTACTTTCGATGTTTTCGATGTTACGTACCGGCATCAGAGTCACCCATTAGCTCAGTTGGAAAGAGCGCTGGCACGGATAGCCAGTGGTGGAATTTTTAGCCTCTAAATAGGTTTTTAAAATTGTTCTTAGCACGGGTTAGTGCATTAAAAAGAATGTAGTCATGTGGGTACAGCGATATCATTCCGATGTAAAACCTAACTGCAAAGTAGGTACTCGGGTCTGCAAGTGATGCAAATTACTTTAGCTAGATGTCGCTGCCTGTACGTAACACAGAGAATATTGTAAAGCTGTTCGAAATTTGTAAAGAGCGCTGGCACGGATAGCCAGAGGTCGCGGGTTCGAATCCCGGTATGGGTAGAATTTTTAGCCTCTAAATAGGTTTTTAAAATTTATGGCCTTATTTATAAAACATGATTCCTCAAAAGCTTCCTTAGAGGCAGTTTATTTCATCTGTGGTTAGGTTTTTTTTCTTTGTAAAAGCTGTATCACAGACTAAGTATTTTAAACGTCCTTTAGCGAGTGTTCTAAGGAATCGGGGTTTTATAAATAAGACCGTTAATTTTGTACATCGTGAGGAAACCTGAGTGGCTGAGGTGTCCACATAACTTAGCGCCGAAAATCGCCAATCTGCGGTGGGAACGAGTGGTATACTTTTTGTGTACTCACTAATTAAAATAAATAAATAAATAAATAAATAAATAAATAAATAAATAAATAGAAATTAGCTCTTAAGTGTAACTGTCAAGTTTATAAATATTTGTTAGTACAACCTATCGTCTGGAAGAGCGAATTCTTCCGATCTCTTCCTAATACAGGTGTAAACTTAAAAGGAGGCTTCGACCTTATCATTGTTACCACTGTTATAAATAAATATTTTGAATTTATTTTTTGAGTTTTGAATTAAGATCATACCCTCTCGAGGAGAAATCATGTGCCCTGCAGTGGGACGTATAATAAGTTCCACTCGTCCCAAGGCCATTTTTTTATGTAGCCTAATAGGCTTTAGGTACTGCTGTCGCGAGTGTCATAAAAGGCGACTAAGGGACACAAACCGGGGGGTGGGCAGCAGCGCTCCCAACAGTACAATTCCACCGAACTGCGATCCCCAACCCGCATGCCCAGCGTGGGGATTATGGGCATTACCCCCTATGATAGCACAACGTGGCGCTCTTTAGGGGAGGGCTATGTCCAGCAGTGGACTAGTATAGCCTGACGACGATGACGACGACTGCTTCATTCTACACCAAAAGCAATCTCCCGTTACCAACACGCACCCCTATCAAAGCTCAAAGTGTAAATTGTATGGAAATATACGTCACGTTATCCGGCCGTCTATACGTCATTGTGTATGGAGGTTTGGCACAATCAGCGAGTACTTGACGCTGATTGGCAAATCCTCTGACCTAGTTTGCCGTTGATTAAGGCTGCTCTTCCCTTTGGCATGGTAACAAATCCTCGCTAGCACATTCTAGTATATTTTCTTTAGAAAAAAAAAAAAACATTTACATACAGGCACATACATTGCTTCTGGCCCCACACTAGGATACCCTGTGTCGTGGGAACCAGAAACAACGACATCACAATGAATATACCCTTTTTTTAAAAACCTAATTAGAGGCTAAAAATTTCACCCATGCCGGGATTCGAAGCCGTGACCTCTGGCTATCCGTGCCAGCGCTCTTTCCAACTGAGCTAATGGGTGACTCAACGGCATCAGTGAAATTCCGAACTTCTTTACAATATTTTCTGTATTACGTACAGAATATACCCTTGACAAATGTGGTCTGAGACGGTAGAATAGCAAAATTTCGGACCTTTTGGACACTTTTTGTTTGGACTTAGTTTGTGTTAAAGAAACATGTAAGATGTTAATAATTTTAGTGGCCAATTTTATAAACTTATCACAAAGTAACTGCCTTATTTATAAAAACTAATTTCTTAAAACACTCAAAACACATTCAATAAAATAGTCTGTGACGATTTTAACTCTGGATAATTTACAACTGAAAGATGTGACCACAGAATAAATAAAGGGCTTTTAATGAACGAATAAACGAAATAAAATATAAAATAATACCTAAAATAGTTATACTAGTAGTAGCAATATTAGAGTGTATTGCTCCTAATATCAAGTTATGAGGGAAAAAGTCACGAGGAAAGCCGAGTGTCTGGGGTATTCAAATAGGTACCTCGGCACTTGAAATTGTCAATCCGCGATGGGCACGCATGGTAATTAAGCCTATACTCTCTCTCCCTCTCTCTCTCTCTCTCTGATAGAAGGCCTGTGTCCTGCAGTGGACGTTTACAGGCTACAGCCTATAAGCGTCCACTAGGATAGTCAGTCCTAAATTTCATTGACTATCCTAGTGCCTGTCCTGAGCTAGCAAGCCACATTTTTCAAAAGAAATCATTATAATCGTTAAAAATGTTAAAACGAGCGAGGGAGGAAGTAAAAGCAGTCCCAAGAAGAAGAAACGGCCTCAAATCGCTCATTTTTAGTCCCCACCTGAGTCTGTATTCCTGCATGCTGGCTTGGTAGGTCGGCGGGGGCGGCCGGTAGTGGAACTCTGGGTACAGCATGGCGGCGTAGGGGTGGTGGGGTCGAGCGTAGCTGGGCGGCAAACGCGGCACCAGCCGTCGGCAGGACGAGCGCCGGAGCCCCAGCAGTGCGCAAGGCGCGTCCCGGGCTCCCAGCCGCCATGCCAGCCCGGCCGCCGTCACCAGCACCACGCCTATGCCTGCAAAATTTAACAAAGGCTCGGGTCAGATAGGTACGCCACACATAATAATAATAATTATTATTATTCCTGGACATATTACACAGATCTCGTTAGCCCTATACTAAGTACAACTAAATGACTTGTGTTATAGGTGCTAACTCGACGATATATTTAATACAATAAATACACAGATAACATCCAAGACCCGAGGCAAACTAGAAAAGTTCGTTTCCTAGTTTGACCCGGCCGGGGATCGAACCCGAGACCTTCGGTTTTACAGTCAGCGTGCCAAACCGCTGCGCCACAGAGGTCGTCGTGGTAAAGTTGAGGGAAATCTTACGTCTGTTATGCACGTACTCTGGTAAGTTTTGTTAGTGCGGCTGAGATCTCCATCGTAATTTAACCGTAAAAAGAAAAAGTTAATCCAGTGTATTTTGGTTTGCTGGTATATATTTTATTAGCTGGATTCATCTTATACCTGATTCCATATTCATAAATATATCATACATTTTATAACTGACAAGAACTCAATCTGCAGGTTCGCTAAAAGACATCCGAATTGCAGCGTGGTGGTCGGGTCACCCATTTCCCTCTCTAATTATGGTTGGGACTAGTGACGGCTGACCCATGCGGTAAGCGCGTGAACGGGTGTTGTTCGCATGTCTTGCAGGAGCATTAATGCGTTTCCTACGTTTATAAGAAAGTATGGCTTTTTTATTTATTTATGGCAATCATGGAGTCTATAGTATCATGCACCTATCAATGCTATTTTATAAAAATATGAATTTTTTCAATACAAATACGGCCCGAAGGCTGCAGCTTACATAGTATTACATAGTATTCAGTATACAGAATGTAAATTTTTTTCGTTCAAATAAATTATTGATTTCTGATTTAATAATGAATGAATGAATTTGTTGTGTCAAAAACATGGGTTACATTTAGCGGTTGTAGTTGCTTACGCCTGAATCTCCATGTTCTACCTTTTCAGGTGTATAAACATTAATTAGTATTTAAAATTATCATGCGTAACAATTGAGGTTAGATCTATGGCTATTCTTAAATAGTGACACTAAAATTTACAATCACAGTGGTTAGGAAACTTATGACTTAGAGTCTAAATATTCTTTAATGGAATAAAGACAAACGCTCTTCAGGATTTGAAATCCTTGGAAACTATCGGCATTGGTTACTTTCTATTATTTCGTACAACCTACAACGAACTACTATAAGACAATTTTTAAAAACCTATTTAGAGGCTAAAAATGTAAAAACCTAACTGCAAAGTAGGTACTCGGGGCTGCAAGTGATGCAAATTACTTCAGCCAGATGTCGCTGCCTGTACGTAATACAGAGGTTCGAAATTTCACTGATGCCGGTGAATCGCCCATTAGCTCAGTTGGAAAAAGCGCTGGCACGGATAGCCAGAGGTCGCGGGTTCAAATCCCGGCATGGGTGGAATTTTTAGCCTCTAAATAGGTTTATTTAAATTGTCCTTAGCACGGGTTACTTTAACTTAGATTTATATTAAAAATAATATAATTACTATAAGACAATATTTCATAATACGTATATACCCAGTCCGTAGTATGCGAGTCGAATGGCACTAAAAGACTTCACGTCTTATCATCAATACACCACTTTACGTACCAAATTGAATAAGTATTGAGTAACAGCCATGGAGAAGGAGTAGACGGAATAAAAAATATAAAGTTGGGCCGTGAACCCAATTATTTATTTTTATGGCATTGTAGTCAGGCTGCTTGCTCGTTAACTGAAATCTCTTTTCAATTCAAAACTGGACGACTCACTGGCAAATCATCGGCCCACGCAGTAAAAACATCGATCATTAAACTCGAAACGATATTGAACTAAAATAATATCGCCGACCTCATTTTTATTAGAAAACAACATCGTTTTAGAACCAAATTCACGTCAATTGATCACAGGAACATTATTATTTTAATAGACAGGCGGTGATGTTTAATTTATGAGTTTCCGTGTGACTTACTAATAAATTCACTACACCTATAATTAACATTGGAAACAGATTGTGTATACCAACTGTCGCGTATGTAGTACGTAACAGATGTTGGTTGGCATAGGTAATGGATGTGGGCTGTACAGGATGTGCAAAAACTGACAACCGATCCCAAAGCTACGCGCACTGGACACCTAAACACACTATGTTATCCATAAATTAAGATCTAGCTGTAGGTACTTGAATACTTTTCTTAGGCATGCTGTGTTTATCTATAATTACTTATAGGTACATCTAGTTCAACATAACTTGTTAGCACGATTCATATATTGTACATTACACTTTTTCAAAATACGATGTGTAAAAAACGATATGATGTTAACCCTCGGTGGCGCCAATGTTACTCTATGGAGCCCCATATAACAACTAATTTTACCTATAGAGCACCTCTATGATAAGATAATCATCTATTGAGACCAGCTGTCTACGCTGACATAAATGAAAAATTCTTTAGAGTTTAAAATATATCATATAAATAATTAACAGTATTGGATAAGAGAAAATATTCAAGGTAGCTTTGTTTGCAAGTGGCATTTGCAGAGTACCTAACTCGCCGGCGCGCCGCGAGGGGGGGCGTAGGTGACGTATATCAAGCAAAGAGGCTAAACAATCTTCAAGCCCTCTCGGCTTTATGAGTAGACAGACATCACCGATGATCGCATACACCAGCAATGATCGTCCCATCACATATGGGCAATTGGGCATGGCACATGACGCGTGGAGTCTCCCGCCAGCCATTCCAACTGACGCGGACAAATTGCTGCGGTACCGCACAATAGATCGCTTTCACAACAACGTTATTTGCCCTAACGCTAATGAAAATCCAATTAATTCCACTCGAAAACTCATTTGAAGTTTAATTGAAAACTTTGAAGGGCAGACCTGGGTTTGAGTGATGGCGGGCAGACGCCGCCGCGCCGCGCGAATGTCGCGTGTGTGATTCGAATGCTGAATGGGAGAATCTACGGGTGTGTAGATTGTTTCACGGTTAATTACAGCCATTTGTTACATCGAGTGCACGTATAAAGCCGTTTGCCTGAATTTATGACTAGCCGCCTGAATATTTGATCTCGCTACGGGGGCTTAGGCAAATTAATTCGGGTTTTCCAATTTGAAAATGTTAGCATATTTTCCGTCGACCAGAATGCGAAATAGGACGGTTTACTGGCCAAATTGTCTAAAAAGGCACCGGTTGTTTGCCATTTGCATGAATCGATTCATTAGAGGCAGAAATTATTTTAAATTTCTCGGCGTCCCTGTGGCTGTCGTAATCTCTACCTAATTCTTATAATTTCCATTCGTTGCTCAGTGGACTGAGTAACTGAGTTTTAATCTGGTATGAAATAAATGTTCAATCCTGTTCGATTGGCCGTGAAATAAAGTCGCTAACTTTTAAAATGTTCAAAGACGACGTCTTGATTCTTTTTCAATATCTTCGTAGGTATTCAGTTTTGTGGCTTCATTTTTGTCCGAATCAAGCTTATATTGAAAAAATATTAATCTTATCGGGACTTATGACCTTGATTCTCACTAACATCATTTGTTTTCTTTTAAAAAGTAAAGTACGTACGTAGCTTTCAAGATATATATTTCTAATGCCAAACAAAAATACCATCAAGAGCGAAGCAGCTGCACTTTTCACTAAAAAGGTTCCATAGGCAACATAGACTGCTCACCCAACATAACCTAACCACCAAGAGAAAAGTAGCTTCTCACTTTCCCAAAAAGGCACCACCCGTGCTGTTATCTTATCATATATAGCAGTAGCATGAGTGGCGCATCTAGATGTGACCTCAAGGTGCCTAGGATTGCGCCCCTCACGACCAGACAGGCTACGCTTAGAACCAGCACGCATACCCGCAGGTCACCCCTCGCAGACTTGGACGCATTGCCTTCTCCCTGCCCACCTAACACGCCTAGGCTCCATCTCGGCCCGATCTACCCTCTCAAAAAACTTCCTCTTGGCACGATTGTTTGCTCACCTATCATGAGCAGTAGTAGTGTGAGTGGCGCTCGCGGATGGGGCCTCAGCGCGCCCAGGATTGCGCCCCCCGCCACCAGGCAGGCCCCGACAACGCCCAGGAATAGCACGCAGAGGCGCAGGGGTGGTCTCCCGCAGCAGGACTTGGGCGCGTTGCCTTCACCCTCCGAGCACGCGTAGGCTGCGCCACGGCCCGATCTGAAAAGATAGAACGTGATGTTATTGCTAAGCCATACCTCTTAAAGAAGTAGAGCATGCTCACTAAAAACGTATATAATAAACAGTTGCTGTACGGCGCCGTCATTTGTCACTTGCAAATCCGAAGGTAAAAGTAATCGCGTAATCGTTCCGCCATTTTTGGTAGGAGAATCGATCTTCCGACAAAAAGCCTAGTTAGTTAATCCGGTCGTAATCAAATAAGGAGAATCGATGTTTAGGTCTATCTGATATTTCAGCGCCACTAACTCATAATTAACTAGAGAGATTTACGGTTATAATTATATTTAAAAAAAGTCGGTTAGATGTTGTATAGAATCAGGCGTTACTTTGCGGAAATCCATAATAGCATTAAAAAGTTAAAATTACTTTGCTGAATTCCGCCAAAAATCCCACAAGCACCATGCGGCTAGCTAATGCACCGCCCTCCCTCCCACTTTTTCAAGCAGAAGCAAGACACGAACACACACTCGTGTTAGAGGCGAAACGCGTCGCGTGTTTTCTCACACAAGTATTGGTGTTGGTGGTGGTGTGTTCGTGTCTTGCTTCTGCTTGAAAAAGTGGGAGGGAGGGCGGTGCATTAGCTAGCCGCATGGTGCTTGTGGGATTTTTGGCGGAATTCAGCAAAGTAATTTTAACTTTTTAATGCTAAAGTCGGTTGGCTTTTAGAATACAAATAGGTACCTCGGGCTCTAGAGTAGGCTTCGGTTTTCGCCAATTTTCGCCGGTTCTTGTACTGATGATCGAGTTCTGATTTTGAAAGTGTCATATTAGTTATTAGATATTTCTATTACACGAATATATCGGATTCTATCCGATAGTAGCCGAGGTACATTCTAAAAGCTAACAGACTATACCTACGGCTATCTAATTATGTACCAATAAAATAATAAAATCTCGTGTCACAGCGTTTGTTATAGAACTCCTCCAAAACTACTTCACCTATTTTTATGAACTTTTTTCTGTATATTTTGTAAGTATGAGAATATGTTGTAGGCTAATTAATATGACATAACAACTATTTGCGGAGTAAATAATAATTATATAAGTTTTCACTCGCGTACATACTTAGCCCAAAGTAGGTACAACTTGGTTTCCACTTGTTTGTCAGCTATACAACAGATTAGTAAGCTAAAGGTTCTCTAAAAATGCTTGTGGAAGGTAGTTTGGATGAAGAGTATTGTAGAAGTTTATCTGATCATCACTAACCTAGCAGTAAGATTTTTCTAAATGAACATAACACTCAATAACAACCAGTAACATGAGATCACAAGTTAAACCTAACCCAACCAATAGTTTCTGATCCTTATTTATGAAAAATGTAACATAATTTTAGTCATATCTTGCGATCTAATTAAAGAGAAGATGGATGTTATATGTGTCATACCAGGATGTCAAAAACTTGGCGTGTGAAGAGTTTAAGGCCTAAATATGATTATAGTAGAAGCTTGATGTTTTTAAATTTTCATTAGACCGTAGGCATAGAACAAGTGAGCCTTTAATAAGGGATCCATTTTAATTCCTTTTCAGGTGCTGAACTCATAAAGCATACTATATACAGAACTATGAGCTCGTTATAGTTGTTATTACAACGTTAAAACTGTTGCTCTACTAAAAAAGGAGCAGAAACATATTTCGCACCTCTAGTAAACAACACCGCGTGAAATAAAAACAATCGCTGAAAATATCCTACTTTACGCAATGACGTGATTTTATTGCAGGTTGCCAGAGGGTGGTACTGCGAAGTTACAAAATAAAACCTCGTGAAGTAAGCAATAATAAACTAAGGAAATTTTCCATCGGTGCGTGCCGTTATAAACTTAGCTTGACGTGAATCTCGGGGCTATAAACATTCGTGAACTCACGTCGACGCCTGTGCCCCAGAGGAGTATGCCAAGACCAGCGTTTGCCACTTGCCACGATTCGGACAAACCTCTTTTACCTTATCAATCAATCATTTATTTTGTGTAATATAGATTAGAACTCTTTGTTGTACACACCAGAAAACAACATATATAAAAAGGTTTATGTCGGCCTCGGTGGCGCAGCGGTTTGGCACGCTGACTGCAAAACCGAAGGTCTCGGGTTCGATCCCCGGCCGGGTCAAACTAGGAAACGAACTTTTCTTGTTTGTCTCGGGTCTTGGATTTTATCTATGTATTTATTGTATTAAATCTATCGTCGAGTTAGCACCTATAACACAAGTCATTTAGTTGTACTTAGTATAGGGCTAACGAGATGTGTGTAATATGTCCATGAATATTTATTTATGTAGTTTATACTAAGTATAGCCGTATACAATTGGCGGTCTTATCGCTAAAAGTGAGCTCTATAGTTGACCATATAGGTAATATAGGTGACATAATTATGTGTTGGCGTTAAAGCCATTTTAATTAGGTTTCTCTGTGAAATGTTTGTACCATATTGGGTTTACAAGAAGTATGCTCAATTGTCCAGAGCATGGAACAGCAATAATCTATACAAATTTCTTTTTTTATCTAAATTTCAGTATTCGATGCATGTATTATCTCAGCATTAATAAACAAGCAGTTTCTCGCGACTTCTTTCGCGTGGAATTTTTTATGTTTAGTTCATTGCAATATATTTATTTCATACGTATGTACGTCCATGATGATGATAAAATAAAATAAAGATTTAAATTAATAAATTTAAACTTAAGTTTATTTTTATAAAATACTGAATACATTTTTAAAGTGTATTTTTTTTAGTAGCCTGTTTGCTATTTAGACTACAGTCTATTTCTGTGTCAAATTTCCTCCAGTAATTCTAATTGAGTTATAAGTAACAAATATACATACATTAAAACTTTCGCATTTATAATATTAAAGTAACAAGTAAGATTATACAATGGAATCTAACCTTGATCGAAAACTTGACACTATAATATTTACATTTCGCAATAGACTTTGCAAATACTTAACCCTATTTCGAAAGCGGGTTTCTTGTCCGCTTTTTACCGCTCCCATTTAACTCAAACTGGATCCTCGCGATGCATTATGCATGCCGCTAACAGCCCAGCAGCACAGTGACGTCACGAGACGTGTCTCCGCAAGATATGAAGCTTACGTCTCTGTTGAATCCCATTTAACCCCATTACGACGCCATTGAGCTGAGGGGAGTTACGCAATCTCTATGCAAAAATGCTCTAATTTATTTCATATTCAAATGCCACTTCTGAGCCGCGCAACCCTGAAGATCGCGTTGATTTGAGCGTCGGTTTTTATAAATTATAAAATCACAACGCAAATGGGGTCGATTACGAAGACCCCTCAGTTTTTAGGGTTCCGTACCTCAAAAGGAAAAAACGGAACCCTTATAGGATCACTTTGTTGTCCGTCTGTCCGTCCGTCCGTCTGTCAAGACCCTTTTTCTCAGGAACGCGTGGAGGTATGAAGCTGAAATTTATATCAATTACTCAGGTCTACTGTCCCTTGAAGCTGTGAAAAAATCAAACTTCTAAGCCAACGCAATCAAAAGATACAGCCGTTTATGCCGCAAATTTTCGACACTTGCAAGGGAATCAAAACCTACAGGGTGCTTCCCGTGAACTCAGAATCTTGAAATTTGGTACGAAGCAACGTCTTATAGCATAGATAAAGGAAAAATTACGAAAACCATAAATTTTTAGTTACATCACATAATATATATTTTTTTTTATAATTTTAAACTTACTACCCATTTCCTCATAAACGCGTAGAGGTATTAAATTGAAATTCATACCAAATACTCAGGTCTATAATACAGGTTTGTACGGAACCCTCGGTGCGCGAGTCTGACTCGCACTTGGCCGGTTTTTTTAATTCACGGGCAATTAGTGCTGGCTTTATACGTGTACGTAGGGGTTTGTAATCCTAATGCTTTTCCTGTGTTACCTGACATTTTTCACTTAGTTCCTCCCCCCTTCAGGGTCTTCTAAATTTTCTCTGAACTTTTTTACACTCCACGCCCGCTTTTAGCTACCAAAATTAATTCGGGAGGGTTGCTCTCTGCTCATATTTTTTGTGTACCCACTCTTCCAGGAACAGTTACTACGGATAAGTTCAGTTTGCGTAATAGCTGTAATATTTCAAAGGAATCTGACTGAGGAGTTTTTTATTATATATTACATAAAAAGTTATTTCAACTAAGCACCTAGTTGTACAAATCATAACTTACCATAACATTTACATACAAGCACATACATTGCTTCTGGCCCCACACTAGGATACCCTGTGTTGTGGGAACCAGAAAAAACGACATCACAAACATGTAAACATCCAAGACCTGTTTTTTTTGTCCCCAGCCGGGCCAAAAAAAACCGAACCCGGGACCCCTTGCATGGTAGGCAGATGCGCTACCGCTGCGCCACAGAGGCCGTCAAACATAGACTGTCACTTATATAGTATTATTAACACCCGGTATAGCTACCTCTCACTTCGTATCACGGCTTTCTTTCAGAGAGAAATAGAGAGAATATTGTAAAAAGAGAAAGGGTACGTAGCACCTTATAAACCACCAATGTGGCCAACACTTTGATTCGATTTCAGTCAGAACTTTCTATGCTAGCTTTTAGTCTTGGTAAGCATCCTCTGAAAGAGAGTTTGTATCCAACGCGGTTTGGTTTTTGCGTTGTTTACTTTTATAGAATTTTTATGCTAAGCTAATGCTTAATGCTAATTAATAAAATTGGTAGAGCACATATAATTCATGACAACCATTACTAACAATACTTAAAACATCACACGCATCATACGAAAGGCCATGCTCGAATGATCTCCATCCTACAAAGCTACATCTTCGTATATCGCTTCCATACAATATAGGCAGATAGCTAGATCATTAGGGCGGGCACACGGATGGATGCGCGTGAGTTTATCGACCCCAGCCATGACCCCTGGAGGAAGAGGGCCCTTACTGTTAATACTTAATGATCGGTATCAGAGCACACGCTCTCTGTACAAAACGTACCGGCTCTTTATCTCTGTCACGCATTGCGCCTGCGTCTTTCAACCCACTCATTGTCTAAACTCTACGCGACTGCTATCTCTAGCGTTGACTTATGAGCTCGGGATAAAAATATGTGTCACAGGGCTATTGAAGATTCACAACAGGAGCCGCCAGCTAGGACTACATTTCTTAAGCCATAGAGTCGCAAACAAAAGGCCAGTGTCAAAGACCACCGAAAGTTTATTTTATGCCCCGACCGCGCTGCTATAAGGCTCTAATAGATCCGTATCTAAAACGTAAAAGCAATAAAATAGCCGGCGAGTTCTCTCATTGGATAAGTTTCTTACAAAAAGGCGGTGCTCGGTACTCGTGGCGAGCGTCCGGACGTTTTGATAAATGACTATCGGCACAATAACATTCGTTTCGACGGAGCTCCTCTTCTGTTTTTAATTTGACGAGTCATCACGACCTCGCACGGAACACTTTTAAGGAAAAAACTGTTTTCTTTTGTGCTCAGTTGAGTTGAAGCTTTTAGGAGCGAATCGATATTAGAGAAAAGGTCAGAAAAAGGCACCTATATACATAGTGGACAACTTATTAAAAATGAGAGAATAACTGCGTTAGACCGCCTGAAGAGCTGTTGCGTGAATGCTGTTTCAGATCGTAAAGATACACGCCTACACATGTAACTGCGCTCATACTCGTATAATCACGCACTGCTGGCTTGCGGCTGTCCGACAGTTACACTATTTACGTAAGGCAATTAAACTAATGTGTCTGTAGTACAATTAGTGCATACAATGACGCCATATGCGTGGCACGATGTTAGCGATAACCCGAGGGATGACGGGATGAGTCACTCTACGCTGTTATGTGCTCCCGGTAATGGTCTGCGACACGCGATACGGGCTGGCTCGATTTTATTGTATTGACTTTATTATATGCTGCCCGAAATGTTCTCTGTGAACTTTGTGAATAGCGGCGAGAAAAGACGCGGCAACACAGGCCTTTGTTGAGCTTTAAGAACCTGGACAACGAACTTTGCAGCCACGATAAACAACCAACTGTTGATGTTATGTTAACTTAGAATATGGAAGGCAACTCTCTTGACAGTTAAGCGCAAGTTCGCTTTTCTATTTTACGCTTGGGCAAATATTAATTCCCAAGTTTCCCGGGCAACGTTTCCCTTTACGGTATGCATACTCCACTTTCCAACTAGCTAAAGATTGCTTACCTCAAAGTCAGCAAGGCTATACAAGATTAACACCGTGTTTGCCATAAACCGCAACAACTAGATTTAGGGTTGCCACAAACTGAATCTCTTCATGCGTGACTTTAGCTACAGGCTCGTAGGTAGCTATTGGCTCAGTTGGTTGTGATTCATTCAATGTATGGGTATCTAAATAGCTTCCAAGCAGTGAAATTTTGTGAGTCCAACTGAAGATGGGGACGATATTGACTTAATCGCAAACTTCATTCTTCTGTAGAGCGATTCTAAGATTCTGCATGTTGTGCATTAGAAGGCTATATTTGTCCCACTATAGAGCACAGGCCTTCTCTTAGATAGAGAGCTTACCTAGAGAGCCCACGAGAATTGGTGATTTTAAGCACTTGGGTATATTAACAAAGTACATTATTATTAAGGTATATTATGAATGTTGGTGAAGCGGAAACGATCTGTAAGGATCGTAGCAAGTGGCTGCCCTTGGTGTGTCTACCACTCCGAGATACAGGCGTGAGTTTATGTATGTATTTATTATAACACTGCAAACATTCCAATTTCCTTTTAATGTCGTCCCAATCAGTTAACTAGTAGTATTGCTCTACAAATTCACAGATCAACGATACTCGAACAATTCGAATCCCCGACCTCTCCAATGTGAGGCCGGCGTAAAACGGCAAATGATAAAAAAGCATAAAGTTTTTCTTAAGTAAACCTCACTCTAAGGGCAACGAATATGCGTGACTAACCCCGACCCTAAGAGTGGAACGGTGATCATAGCCGTAGCACCTATAAAGCTCCGCATAACATCTCGACTGTGCTTTCGAGCGCGAAATTTATGTCGTTAATAAGGGCTGGGAGGGTTAATTAGTTGATTTATGTTGCGTCTCTATGGCTGTACTCCGGCACACGCACGATTATGACCCCCTGCCATTGACAGTTTAATAGGCTCTTCGCCTAACTCCGCCGCCGGGCAGGCCCACGAAATATGCACTACAGAATGGTCTAATCAGTAGGTAGGTAATAGGTCTAACAGATATACGAGTACATTTTTTATTTAGAAACTACAGAAAAAAAGCTTTGTTCTCTTTACCGCAGTATGGACCCGACTGAAAATCAGCGTTTCAAGTGCAACTGATTTCTCGGTTGCAACATTATGCTGTGTTGGTCCCATTTTGGGGAATCAATAACTATTAATTACGTTAATAAATTGAGAATACTGTTATGATATCTCTTTATTAATTAACCGGTACAACCCTCTGGCTAGATTTTGTATTGTTTGAAGGGAATCGTTACGTATTGTTTGGGTATCAGTCGATCCCGAGTTAGGCTAGGGAATCGATCAAACAAATGAAATCAATTTAATTCAACGTAAAAAAATACATTCTGTTTGCTGAATTCGAGCTGCTTTCGGGCCGTATTGTAGTGGAGAAAAAGGCAGCGGGAAAAAAAACTCCACTCTGACCATCTTTTCTCAAGTCATCTTAAACCAAATACATCAGTTGCCACCTATACGTATACCTAAATAAAAAAATATTATTATAAATAGGATGTTTTTTATAACTAGAGCGCTACAGTATCTACAGGAAATATTATCTACGTCTATAGAACAAATTGGGCAGATATTCATTTGCATCGAACATGAAACTTTTTGAACGTGATACGAGCTATCCGACTCTTCATGAGAATCGCTAATGGCTACAACAGTTAATCTTCTTTAGTGAATCGGGCCGGGAAGTCATCAGCCGAGCCCAGAGCGATGATTAAAGGCAAAGATTTTATGCTACTCATGTGTGACGAAATACCCTAATTCGAAAGGAGGGGAATTGTTTAAATTGTGATTTTATGATGGCACTCGACGAAATTCACTTTATTCACGTTATTTTGATTATCAAAAACTCGGAAGTAATTCACTCAAAGGTTGCAGCTAATGTAGAGCCAAACTAACGTGAAATAGGGGTGATAGTTTATTTAAAAAAAATTAAGTATGAAGCTAAAAGCAACTAAGATATTTTATCTTTCAGTCCTATCCATCCTAAGGTTGTCTGAAAGAGATCGCTTTTAGCGATAAGACAGCCAATTTTATTAAATTTTATTTTGATTAAATACATTAAATTATAAAATTTAATTGTTTCATGTACTCTGAAAATGTATGGTATAAAGGAATTAATATAATTTAATCATAATGTGAAGCCTTCCTCTGGTTACCACCGCACGGATTTACAGCTAGTGTGTAAAACGTGTAATCAACATAAAACATGCGTGTTATGTTTTATTTTATTTTAAATCAAACGTTGTGTATTTTGTAAAAGCCTTGTACGTCAATACTGAACTACCTAGTTATAAAACGCAAACGTCGATAAACAAGCCAACACTTTAATCAGTCCCTGTAAACATGATTCTCGGCAATAAAGCACTTCGCTGATATTGCACGAAATGTCACAAAAAAGACGTTATGGCACACGTCAGATTGTCCGGGTGTCATAAAAATGGCAATTCTCTGGGCAAACAAGCGTGACACCCTCGCAACTTGACAAAGTTATTTATTACCGCCACGAGCAGAGAAAAACAACCTTTATTACCTAAGAGTAGGATTCAACAGTTTCACTTGAACGGTAATTAGTTCGGACGGGACAGGAGAATACTCCGGTATGGGGAACCTATGTAGTACCTAACTTCACAAACGTTGGGTGCTATGCTACGTACCTATAGCTTGGCTAGTTAAGTGTGCGAAAACATGGCCTACTGCTAAAATAATATGTCAATACGAGCATCAACCACTAACCAACATCTGCGCCATATCAATGGCCATATTAGTCTCTTTGTGAATTGGGCACATGCGCTTTGTCATATGTCAGTAAAAGGGATTACCTTACTACTAATTTCTTTATGTGCATTGTATTTATACTCATAGCCCCTAAACACAAAGCCTATAAGTAGATGGGGTCACTTGCAACTAGGTTGCAACAACTCAAAACTCACAAGTAAAAAAACGTAAATGTAGAGATAGAAAAGAAAGGAATGTAAAAGAAATCGAATGCAACATAACTTCCACTTAAAGTAATAAAGTCGACTACTAATGCCTACAACTTGCCTTCATTTTTTTTTGACATGTCATGACAATTTATAATGCCGTTAAAGTAAAAGTTCTTTTTAACGAATTCTTAATTGAAAGAGTAAAATGTCTTACTCTTCCAATTATGGAAGTTTAAGTAAAGTTTTACTCTTTCAATTACGAAAGAGTAAAAAGTATGTTTTATTTGTTAAGGTCTCTAAGACGTACATTTTTGTGCTCTACCAATGTCGCAGAATCTGATAAATTTTTGTCGCGTTATTAAAGCGTTATCTATAAGAAACAGCGCCTCTAAAAAGCATTAAAACACTACAATACAAAAAGTATTAAAAGGTATAAGTTTTAAAACGATATTTTAAGTGCGGGTGGGTACTTAAAATTTTATTTAAAACTAGCTGACCCAGCGAATTTCTTAATTTTTTTTTATATTTCTCTCCGTAAGAACCATCCTCGCACCTCAAGGAATATTCTAAAAAAAGAATAAGCGAAATCGGTTCTGCTGCTCTCGAGATTTGTGCTTACCATTTTTATAGATAGATAGAATATTCTTTATTGTACACAGAAATTACAGTAACGGAAATTATACAAAAAATACAGTACAATTGGTGGCCTTATTACTAAAAGCAATAATATTATAAGATCTTACTTCAATAACGTCTTAAAACAGGTAAAAAACTCCTCTTTCTATGGAACCCTACACTGTGCGTAGCCAGACATGCTCTTGGCCTGTTTTTTTATCTTCCTTTCAATACAGTCTGCTACCTATACTGCAGAGTTGTTTTAAATATAGACATTGCATTTACGACCGTGTTAAGTTATGTTACAGCAGCAAGCGACGATTAAATTAGTCCATGGTACCGAAAAAAGGAAGTCATTGCATTATAATCACTTCTAAAACCAACGGTTATCGCTTGCAACGTAAGACCTTGTATTCAATAAAAGCATTGTAAAACTGTTTATTCCATTTGACTAGAGCCTCTCCGGTCTCTGTATAATACGAGTCCTAGATGCAAGCTCCTGCATCGAGCCTTTGTGACCACTCCCATCGTCATGCTGCCTTTTTATATGGCGGATTGGTTGGACATTTACAGGATTTCTATAGAAGCCTACCAGTGAATAGAGCTTATTTCAATAACGCTCGAGATCAAAAGAGCCTTTTTATTCAGAACGGGCGCAGCTGAATGGCATCGAAAATCATTACGTAGTTTTTAACTAGATTAATTTCCATATTTCGCTTAGCTTCGTTGAAGTTGCAGGCAAAGAAATTATTATTGAAGGATTCAATCTCAAAATGTCAGAAAATCCATTGATGTTTATGTATTTTTTTACTGCCTCTTTGGTCTAGCGATGTACATTTGTGAAATTATAGTAGCGATACTACTCGCTGACGGTGAAGGAAAACATCGTAAGGAAACCCTAGTGTCTAAGGTGTTAGCGTATCTCAGCGCTTGCTACGTACAATGGCCCAATTATGAGGCTAAGTGCGGAAATCTCAGGTCTAACTAACTAACTTGGTCTAGCGATTCATTAACACACCAACACGGAGGTCGTGGGTTATAGTCTCGTTGGAGGCTGCCGTACTTTATGGGTACAAATGCCCCCGTCTGGATGTATTTACACGTTTGTGATGTCTTTAGTTCGTTGCACAGGTGTGCAATAAAGTGTTACCTATCTATCCACTTTAGCACAGGGCGAGAGATTGAGCTCATTTCATTTTAATTTTATCAGTCCAAGTTCTATTTGAAAAAGACTAATTGAGATTTTCTTATTCAAATTCATATTTTAATGTTTCCCGGTGTCACCTCTGACCATTTTTGGTGAAATTTTAGCGAGTCCAGGAAAAATAAAATATATTTCTCAAATTGATCAAAACCCAGTTCTATGTACGAGAAAAATGAATTGCACTGATTCGGCAGTGCGTGACGCCGAATAATCTCAAAATTTGCAACTCCTTACAAATATTAGTCTCTGTTTTGGAATGATTCTTTTGTGCGTTTAAAATATAATATTGAACAATTATTGCTTTATTATTAGCTACCGTTCGTCTGGGCTGTGCGTCGAAAATGTACAAGGATGTGCGAGACGTTTTACGCAGAGCGCAACTAACTTTGATCGTTAAAGTAACCTATCGTAGAGCAGAAACTTGCAAAACCGTCAAATCTAAAGACTTACTGTCATTACAAATGCCACTGTCGACATTACGCATCAATAGTCACATAGGATCACGCAATGACATTTGAAGGGCACTTTTTGTTCTAACTACAAGACAATTTGTATTAATAGGCGTGGTTAAAACTAAACCGAGCCAATTTCCAAGACTACTACATTGCCACAAAAAATTACAAAGCAAGAGCTCACCAGCATTATCCACACCCAAACATTAACAAGTAACCTAGTGTATGTACTGACTAGTTTGAAAGCGTAGGCCTCCAATAGCTAAAGCTATCTTGTAGGAAGAGGAAGTACGCTGATCACGACTCGGGGACGGTTCACATGCGTGTATGGACGATTAGCGCCGACTCATTGTCCTCGAGTTATCTGCAGTTCACCTAGCCATATCCAGGAGAGTATGCAGGCTATTGATGTTTTGCAAACAGGAAGAGTTCAGAGTAGTGGCCATCTAACAGGAATGTGAATCGGATTGAAATTGCTATTTTCTTTTGGGAGCAGCGTGATGACCAGCAGCGCATTATTGTATTGAATAAACTTTGTCCGCAACTCTTTGTTAACTGCAATTGACTGAGTGCTATTTTAAAAATAGGATTAATATGAAAATAAGTAAAATCGCGTGACGTTTAAAGTACGATATTCGTGTTACAAATTATTACATAAATACAGTAAAACATTATTACATTCGATATCGATATCAACAACCCTTGTATGTCCCCACTGCTGGAGCACGGGTGTCTTCCTGTGTCACATGAAGGTTAGGCTATACTAAACCACGGGGGCCTAGTCCGGGTTGGTGGAGGATTGTAAGACAGTGGCGGGCCTTACAGTCAGAAGTTATCATAAGGCCTCTGACATGGCTTAACGACTGCCATTCCATACAGCCGGCACCAATAACTTGACGTGCCTTGAGAAGCACGGAAGCACTTATAAATGCCACTAGCGGTAGCCGCGAGACGGTCACCCATCCTGCACCTGACCGCGCTTGTTGTTGCTTAACTCAAGTGATTGGTTCCAATTACTCGGACTAGGCCACGAGCGCTTCTAGTTATTACTTTACGAAACCTTTAACTCAATCTCAATAAAGCATAGTACTCACTAGACGTAAGTAGTACCTACTAATGAAACACGGAGAGAAAATGAAACTACGCGTAGGTACGTACAAATGAAAAAGAAACAGTAAATTGACAGCTTGATAGACGGAGAGTAATCTAACAACAGTCAGTGTACTGTGCACGATGCACCATAAAGTTTGTACAGGGCTCACTCTGCGTTACACACAACCTAACAAGTTGATTAAAAAACTTTTTTCGGCTTTCCAATGAGCTGTGAATGCCAGAAACTAAACAGACAATGAAAATTTCGGTTACACTATTTTTTATTTTTAATGCACTAACCCGTGCTAAGGAACAAATTTAAAACCTATTTAGAGGCTAAAAATTTCACCCATGCCGGGATTCGAACCCGCAACCTCTGGCTATCCGTACCAGCGCTCTACCAATTGAGCCAATGGGCGACTCACGGCATCAGTGAAATTTCGAACCTCTTTACAATATTCTCTGTATTACGTACAGGCAGCGACATCTGACTTAAGCAAATTGCATTACTTACAGCCCCGACTACCTACTTTGCAGTTAGGTTTAACATCGGAACGATATCACTGTACCCACATGATTACACTATTTTTATTTTTAATGCACTAACTCGTGCTAAGGAACAAATTTAAAACCTATTTAGAGGCTAAAAATTTCACCCATGCCGGGATTCGAACCCGCAACCTCTGGCTATCCGTACCAGCGCTCTACCAATTGAGCCAATGGGCGACTCACGGCATCAGTGAAATTTCGAACCTCTTTACAATATTCTCTGTATTACGTACAGGCAGCGACATCTGACTTAAGCAAATTGCATTACTTACAGCCCCGACTACCTACTTAGACTAACTGCAAAGTAGGTAGTCGGGGCTGTAAGTAATGCAATTTGCTTAAGTCAGATGTCGCTGCCTGTACGTAATACAGAGAATATTGTAAAGAGGTTCGAAATTTCACTGATGCCGTGAGTCGCCCATTGGCTCAATTGGTAGAGCGCTGGTACGGATAGCCAGAGGTTGCGGGTTCGAATCCCGGCATGGGTGAAATTTTTAGCCTCTAAATAGGTTTTAAATTTGTTCCTTAGCACGGGTTAGTGCATTAAAAATAAAAATAGTGTAATCATGTGGGTACAGTGATATCGTTCCGATGTTAAACCTAACTGCAAAGTAGGTAGTCGGGGCTGTAAGTAATGCAATTTGCTTAAGTCAGATGTCGCTGCCTGTACGTAATACAGAGAATATTGTAAAGAGGTTCGAAATTTCACTGATGCCGTGAGTCGCCCATTGGCTCAATTGGTAGAGCGCTGGTACGGATAGCCAGAGGTTGCGGGTTCGAATCCCGGCATGGGTGAAATTTTTAGCCTCTAAATAGGTTTTAAAATTTCGGTTGTCAAAACTAAAATAGGTAGATAGGTTTTTAATCTCAGGTGTTTCTATACAAGTTAGTTGTACAATCACGTGCACTAACATGTAAAGCTCTTCTAGCCTGATATGACAAATTGACTATTTTGAATTTCACAAGGTACTGAGGTGCATTCATGTCAGTGCACGCGACTGAGCATATTAAAAAGACAAAGCTTTATGTGAGCTGTATCCTACTAGTTGGTAGACTTAAAACAAATATTTTTTAATTTATCATAGGCTTTTCTCCAAGTTTAATTATTTTACACATGTTTTGAATTAATACATGAAGAAATTATCACAATCCTTGATTATATATTTCTACTCCTCCGGGAAACAGATGTGAGTATTTTAGTTCCCCTTCAATGAGTACTTAGAGTGTAAGGTCTTGAAGTGTTATCATGTTGTTACCAGAAACATAAACATAAATACCCATTGCTGTTCAGAAAATTTAACACATAGAGCAATGGTAGCACATCGGTAAAATGCTTGGCCTATATATGTCATATGACGGCCTCTGTGGCGCAGCGGTAGCGCATCTGCCTACCATGCAAGAGGTCCCGGGTTCGATCCCCGGCTGGGGAAAAAAAACCCCCAGTCTTGGATGTTTACATGTTTGTGATGTCGTTGTTTCTGGTTCCCACGACACAGGGTATCCTAGTGTGGGGCCAGAAGCAATGTATGTGCCTGTATGTAAATGTTATGTTATATGGTGGGTTCAATGACACGTCACTTACAGCCATTGTTTCTAAAACACGTATATTTATGTAGAAATTTGTAGGATCATTTACGTGTCATTTACTAATGCTGAAGTCACATAGCTTAATTTTTGAAGGTGTTCTGCGGTTTTAAACATAGACTCCCTGTTCGAGAGAAGTCCTGTGCTTATTATAAGCCTGCAGTCGGATTTACAACCGCTGCTTAGAACAACTCTAAGATACGATAAATTCCTGAGACCTAATTATCCGCACCAAATCCATTCCGAATACTGACGTTTGCGATAGCATTTAGTATGGAATTTGGCAGCTAATCGATTGAAATCGTTCAGGATTTGTTACGCGTGATAAAGGAGCTGAGTAACTTCAAACCAGTGTTCTTCATAGTTATATATTAAACGGGTCTAATCGTGATTATTTATTAGGTACAACGTAATTACCTTTTTTCTCCGCGTTTCGGCAGCGTTACAGTTGCCGTGCTCTCGGGTAGACACTGTAACGCTGCCGAAACGTCGGGAAATAAGGTAACTACGTTTTACCTAATAAATAATCGCGATTAGACCCGTTTTATATATAACTATGTAAGAGTGTCACGAATCATTAAGAAATACAGTGTTCATCATTTTAGTTGTTTCTAAGATAGGGAGAGTCATATCGATCGATCAACCTCGTTTCTTTCCGTTTACTTTCGCTTATTTGTACGATCAACATGTCCAAATTTACTGTGTTGTATTGTGTCCTCCCTAGCGATTTATGTCTCCACTAGTAGCGATTCGCGACGATTTGTCTCGGTATAGAAAGCAAATATAATAGAGGCATATGCTAGGTTACTTCAACCAAGATATTTGCTACTATAATGTAACTTTAACCAAAGTCACTTCGTATATGCCCGTTTTATATTTGCTTTAGAACGAGACAAATTGTATCGAGTCCGAACTCGTAGAGACAAATTGCTAGGGAACATACAACACACACACCTACAGGGGCATACGTGATGGCCCCATAGGCCATAATTAATATCGATTATTTAATCATTAACTTCGATATAATTTAGTAAAAAATATGCCTTAAGGTTTCCACCTCTATCTAAAGTAAAAGAAAGAAAGACATTTATTATACCAACAAGGCACATAACCAAAAAACCAGATAAATTGACACAATATGAGCACAACAGAAATAAACGAAATATACAATAAACGAAACATTAAAAAAAAGACATCGGATTAGCCTGTGGTGTGTCTAAATTGCCACAAAAGGCATCTGATTCAGCGTTGACTCAAAGTCTACCGGACCTATTTCTAAAAACAGGATTCCTCTAAAATACACCCCAGAGGCAATTTAAATAACCTGTGGTTACGTCTCTTTCTTTATCACAGACTATTTAAGCTGTATAGATCTGAGAAGAGTTTTAGGAAATAAATAGAACTGCAAATGTAAATGCTCTTCACTAGGTCATTATTTTTGTCATCTTATTACAAGACGCTGCACATTTGGAACGCGAAATTGTCGAAAGTAGGCATACATTACGTACCATAAATTTTTACGTTCCATGCATTTTTTATGTGTCCGTAGTCTGGATGGAGCATCAAGAATCCGTTTTATCTGCTCTATGGCGCCCGTTTTACACGTCCCCGCACCGGTCGCATTTTTATTTTTGACCAGTCATATTTCGCCTTCGCATTTGGAAATTCATCCACCTATCATTTTGTTTGTCCATTACCTCCGCAACCCTCGTCTGGGTCCTAAAGGACGGCTCTATGACAGTATCGCGCGAAACTCGACGGTAATAAATTCGTCCGCGATAGCATGGCTGTCATTCTGGTAATCGAACTCCTTCAAAGTTCTTTTAACGGTATTTTTTCAAGAGATACCATAAAATGGTTTCAAATCGTATTTTATTGTAGGTACGTCTGGATTCAAATCCCTTGCGTGGGATTTGAATAAAAAGCATTGTAAATGTACTCGTATTATTAAATACCAAATTTTATCGCTATCTGCTCAGTGGTTAAAGTGTAATTTACAGCGTAATCATAATAAACAACCAATCATTTACATTTGTTATATTACGTATAGCAGTACGTGAGTGGATTTGTGTGGGTAGTAACGTAAATCTACGAGTAAGCATCAACCCGATCCGGTAGGTAAGTTTTATTTCAAAGGACCCATTTGGGACTTAGTAAGTCTTAAGAAGAAGTCCAAATACTCGATCTGTCGACTTTCAGAATACCAGCCCGAACTTTGACGAGCCTGTCTGCGGATTAGACGTGAAAAATGATAGCTTACAGTGACATCTGACAGACGCAGCGCGTATGTTGCGAATTTGCTCCTTTTGCTGCCTACAAGGGCATGCCGTGTAAGGGTTAGAGAGACAAATTTGCTTTGGAATTTGCTCCCCCAATTTTCGCCGAAGCGGCACACGAAAAATATGCATGACCAAAAACACACAGTTTTCGCATTTTTTTCCAGCATCCAACATTTAAACATACAGTGCATCCAACTCTGTTTCTTTATTTGCGTATTCACAGTGATTTATCATAGAAAAGGGAAAACAAGAATTTGAATTTTCTCTTCGCAAATTGAATACGTTTATCTATTTGATGCGGACATTTTCTGCAAACCGTGGGGATTTATTTTAGAAACAAGTGAGCTTCGATTTACATTCCCCGTGTTCGTTTATAGTCTCGATTTTCTCAGTCAGAGACATTTTACAAGTTGATGGGTAATATATTTACATATAATAAAGCTGTAAATTCGTTTCCTGTCTGTCTCTCCCTGTTTTTTTGTGCACGCATTACAGAAAAAACACTGAACAGCTTAAGAACGGCTTAATACCTGGGTACACAGTCGTAGTATATAGGTAAAGCTACTTTATGTTTTAACCCAACGTACACAAAGTCACAAGCAAAAAGTATTTTAGCCTTTCTGCTGTATTGTGTTATAAATTACGCCAATAATAAATGCAAATGTCAGTAATAGAGACTTAATAAATATTTCAGCCATGAAAGCATCACACTTTATAAAACTTTAGATCAGAAAATAAAGTCATTGTTTGAAAAAGGCGTGTACTTCTGATAGAAAGTAGGTTACTATTAAGAAATTATATAACATGACCCGTTGTTTGCTGATTTTCCGACTCTCCAAGGTTTTCTGGAAGAAATTCTTTCAGAGATAAGCTCGCCTTTGTATATTTTATTTCTTATGTGCTGTCCTGTTTATTTATTTAATGAGCTGTTCTATGTTTTGTGAGCGTTCGAAGCGCTCTACAGCTAATCTGTCTGCGTTGGTGGCCTAATCGAACCGAGTGAGTGGAATCACAAAGGTTGATATCGCTCGATGTTTCGTGTGCAATAAAGCATAATTAGTTAGGTAATGAAGGCAAAAACGATTTATTAAATATGTTCGAAATATTATTTTTTGATATACGCTATTCAGCGTCTCCGACCTGAATATGACAGTTCAGTTTAGTCTCTGTTCAGAACGAGTTCAAAGAAATTTGCTCTTCAAAAAATAATTTAAATGAAAAATAAAAACCTTTAAACTTTATGTGGGTTTGTAGAAAGATCCCTGTTCAGAAAGAGTTCAAAGAAGTTTTCATAATAACCTAAAATAATATAATAACCTTTAAATTCGACGTAGATGTTGTGGAAGTTTATAGTTTGCGTTTAATCGAGATTATACCCGTTTATATACATATAAGTAAGTATAGTTTGGAGCCGATGCCAAGTTACAAGACCGGCACATAAATTTGGGCATCAATTCTTAAATATATTCAATACTTACGCACGTCGAATTCAAAGGTTATTTTATATCGATATTGATATTTTAGGAATTGTCCAAAATATCACGATAAGATAAGTAAGTAGGAAAAATACTACCTACTCGATAATCCTGCGCAGACGAAGTCGCGGGAACCAGCTAGTACATACATAAAAAAAGAAAAGAACCGAGAACCTCCTCCTTTTTTTGAAGTTGGCTAAAAACGCACTTAGTTGTAAATGTAAGTTGGGCAAATTAGTATCAAGAGTACGGGGAGGAACATTCTTTGTTTCTAGTTGCTACGTAATAAATTACTTATTTATTCTTTAGATATTGCGCGACGCTGAGATATTGCGGAGTAAATTAAATTCTCCTTACATTTTTCTCCTTTTTTTCTGTTTAATATTATATCACATTCCCCTTAATAATGAAGTATTATAAAGAAACATGTATTTTATTAAAGGTAGGTGATGCTAAAGCTTATTAGATAGCTATTAGATACGTATACCAGAAAACACGATTTAATAGAGAGAATGTAATGCTAACAATGTATGCTTTATTGAGAATATGGTGGAAAGACTTTATTTCTCTATTATACTTTTTTTTATGTAGCCTCGATTGTGTCCCACTGCTGGGCAAAGGCCTCCCCTTTTGTCTTCCGTTCCTCCCTGTTCATGGCCACTTCCTGCCAGTCCGGCAGAAAGGTTGTAAGGTTGTCCCGCCATCTCCGCTTGGGTCGGCCACGTTTGCGATATCCGTCGCGCGGAACCCAGTCAGTGACGATTTTTGCCCACCTCTCTGGGCCCATACGGCTTAGATGACCCGCCCAGTTCCACTTCAGCTTAGGGTAGTTATTATACTATAAGGTACCTATTATATAGTACTATAGGCTACCTTATAGTATAAGGTAGCCTATAGTACTATAAGGTACTATAGGCTACTATTATACTATAAGGTACCCTTATTAATAACGTCTCAATTGTACTGAAAGTGCATGCTGTATCCACCTTTGCACCCAATACATTTCCTTTAGTTACGTGATGGGCGACTTTGATAAAAAATGTAAGGTTTGATATTCTATCAATTATGATTGTTATGTTATGATGTGGGCTGATTATAGAAAGATAGATATAGAGTGTTAGAATCTCTGTGCTTTTAGGTATCATCCCCTAATTTCGATAGAGATATCCGTAAGTAAATTACGTATCGGCGTAGGGGCAGGCGGCTACCGCGGTCCGTGTAAACGTCGGCAAATTGCGCGCACCCTCGTCTCGGTTTGTCTAATGTGATCAGAGTGGAAATGCCCGGAAAAAGTGCAGCTACAGAATGTTAACTTGAAACGTAAAATAATTATGAGACGATCTTCTTTTACTACAGGCTTAATAGCAAAGCTGCTCGGGCTCATTCTCAAAAATGTGAAATGTAAGTAGGGTAGGATAAACTTAAACTAGCTTGAAAAGTGGAGTAGATTTAAACGTAAAACTCCACGCTACAGCTACAAATTTGTTTATTAACTTCTACTTCGCAGCTGCTATTTTATACGTTCTCGAAAAAAAATATTCAAGGGAGAGCATCTAAACCCCACGTTGTCTATTCTATTAACGATCAAAACCTGATAGTGTTACAAAACTGTTTTGCCATTTAATTGATAATCCGCAGCATGATTTGCTTTCCTTGTAAACCTATTTGGAGGCTAAAAATTCCACCCATGCCGGGATTCGAACCCGCGACCTCTGGCTATCCGTGCCAGCGCTCTTTCCAACTGAGCTAATGGGCGACTCACCGGCATTAGTGAAATTTCGAACCTCTTTACAATATTCTCTGTATTACGTACATTAATGTATTGCTTTCGTTGTGTTTCTATAATGAAGGAGCAAACACACCAACTGGGTGGCGGTCCATATTTAAGTTATTTACCGCAGTAGTATTCGTATGGACCGCCCACCGGTGATTTTCATCCTGAAGTTAAGTCTCTATAGTGCGCATTAACAGTCCACGCTCGATACCGCTTGATTGAGAAACCGAATGGCCGCAGACAGGTAATTACGGGACCTCAAAAAGGAAAATTGGAGGCCTGAGCATTCCGTCAATACATGAATGTTACATAACTATCGGCTATATTTGAGGATATCTCTTGCGATCGTGGACAAGTCATTTCGGTGTCAAACTATATTTACAGATATTTCCATCATTCCAGTGCGATAGAGGTTTAAATATAATCTATAAAATATACGGTTTGCGGGAGCCATTTATTTTGTAACAGATTTCGTGTATACTGGTTTTGCAGTTTCATCGCTTCTCATTACAGGCGGAATTGTTAATGCAAAGGTTGAGCAGTAGCCAATTTAAATTGGAGAACAAAATAAACTCGTTACAGATCTCGTTATGCCGAAGACACGGGGCGCAGCGGCGCGGCAGGAAGATACAATCACGAATGCCCTGGAATTGCAGCAATGCCATACATACCTTAATTTCTGAGTCTAGACTTATACAGTATGTTTACAATGCAGCTCGTTCAGAGCCCGGTTTCAAAAGAGTACAAAATAGTAAACTTGTCAGTAATAAATTGCCGCCCAACCTAGCTTCCTGATGTGTCGGTAGGTAAAAAAACTGACAAAGAAAAACTGACTAAAACTTTTCATAATATAAACTGTCGTTGTAATATAAACTAATACTTTTCATAATATAAACTGAAAAGTAAATGTGGTCACGTGGTACAAAATACAACATACAAGAATTCCTTGCTTAAACCCGATTTGCGAATTCAGATGATCGTAGCCCTTTATAATGCATAAAGTTTTCATCAATACTTGAGACCTTTTGTAAAATAATGTTTTATGCTGATCAGAAAACATTTTGACTTCAGTAAAATCTCAAAATCTAAAAATATTCTTATTATTTGCATCGTTCCCGTTTTTTCAGGCTTGTAAAACCCCAACTAAAAGCTTTTATGGCTTTTTAGATTTTTTTATGTCTTGTTAGATGATATAAAAACAATCTCACTCCAATCTAAGTTTAAGCATTTGAGTCATGTTCTCTATGTAGGTTTATAAAACTCATAATGGGCCCTTTTGTATGGCATCTCTAGGCAGAATTACAGGTGGTACCTACAGGATAGATATTCACGTCATGAGCCAGCTAAAGTAATAATATTATCTAAAATTGTACGTATGTACGTTACTTCCTCTTAAGGCAATTGGTATGTTATTGTAGAGATGGTATTATTTTATGAAGTCCACATTTCTATAAACATCGCTCTCCACTCAGTAAATCGGTTACTGGGCCCAGTTGGGGTGGCATCTCTAGACAGAATTGGTGGGAATAGAGGATAGCGATTCATCTCTTGATCCAGATAAAGTGATTTGATGAAAGGGATATTGCTTTTGGCCCCACACTACGATACGCAGTGTCGTGTGAAACAGAAACAACCACATCACAAACATGTAAACATACTAGACCTGGGTTTTTTTGTCTCCAGGCGGGGTTCGAACACGGGACCTCTCGCATGGTAGGCAGATGTGCTACCGCTGCGCCACCGAGGCCGTCGAATTGTGCAGATCATATTATTTTCTTGAAGTCCGCATTTCAGTAAACATCACTCCCCGCTTAGTAATTCTATCCACTCCACGGGCCGAGTCCCGCGGATATTCGTGCCGCTCCCAATTGAATTTGGCATTACGCTACGGGCGATGAAAAATTTCCCTTTCAAATTATGAATTTGATACTGTCGTCACGCGCTTCATCAATTTAATTATGACGAAATTTGTTTTTGTCTCTATTCAATTTGCTCGCCGGCTTCGTAATGTATACTAATGAACGGAGGTAAATGCGGTTAGGGAGGGGCACAGGGAAACGTGATGAGAAATCTTTTGCTTGAACTCTTTCATAGTCTCAGAGGACAACGATTCTTTAGGCTAATGATTAGTCTTACAGGCAGGTAATTTTAGTAGCAACTTTTCTTTATAAAAAAAACTAAACAACGAAAATCCGTACCTAATTGTAGTATCTAGTAAAATCTCAGTCATCTTAAGCTGTCACTTTATCCTTACTGTTAAATTATATTTTTTTATTATCATTCATTTATCACTCATTAATATCATTTATTAATAAAATGTGTATATGTGAGAGCAAGACGGGTGGCAGAAGTAACAGCAGCCTTAATACAGATAAACTAACTGATGGCATTTGTTGTCAAACCAACCCTCCGAAGATTTATTTGGTTTCATGCCTGGATGATGTACAAAAATGATTTATGGCCTCGACTTCAAACAAAGATATATCGTTGTCACAGATGAATGGGGAAGCGAGAGGCAAAGACGACTAATTGGCGCGACACAGTTCACAGATTACTTTCGAGCTTCGTCACGTCGGCGGACTCAATTAGGGCGCAAAAACGGGACAAAGATATCGCGTTTTCCTAGAATTAAGTCTCGAACGACAAAATAGTAACGCTTTTAGCCTAGACTCTTTCGGTCGGTTGTTTTTGTATCGCAGCCAGCCAAAAAATCAAACAAAGATCAAGTCAGAAAAAAATGAAAGAGTGTTTTTTATACGCTGACAGGACAAGGCTTTACACCTCTTCGCCGTTGTAATCCACGGCGAGTGGAATGAGGCCCGCATTCAGCAAAACGGAGCCATCGAGCGGGATTATCGCTACGCTATTAATCATCCAGAAATTCCACGATAGAAATTGACGCTTCGCCACCACGCAAGCTTTCAGGCTCGCTAAAGCCCTCGGATTATTGGAGACTTACTTCGAAGCAATTATTTCTGGAGTGTCTAAAAATGTTCATTAATATCACCTCATATTTTTTACATTGGTCAGGCGCTGGTGCCCGTTTTCCGGTTGAGAAATACGAGGACAGATTCATTAACCACTTACAATTAAGCAACCTTGACTCATTTATGGTAGTGATAGACCTGATATCAACCCTTGTTTATCCCCACTGCTGGGGCTCAGGTCTCTTCCTGCATCGTAGGAAGGTGCCGTAGAAGGTTACTGAACCACGGGGGCCAAGTCCGGGTTGGTGGAGGATTGTAAGACAGTGGCGGGCCTTATTGTCAGAAATTATCAAGCCGCCCATAACTTAATGACTACTGTTACATGACTGACGGCACCAGACCTGAACAGAGATCAATAACAAAAGAGAGATGATAGGTCAAATGAGTTATGAACAGACAAACATTGCCACGAACATTTTCACGATTATTCTAGTGCACGATCGCACTAGTAACAATGACAAGTTTGCTCAACTCTAAGCAACAAACTATTGTTTCGCTAGAATGCTCGCTAAAATGCTCCTGCTTGTTTTCTGAACTCTTAACTGTAATGAACATTCGTTAGAATGATCAGTACAAGTGAATACTCGAGTCATACTTCTATGAAGTAAAAACTTATGTGCCAAATTACAGTTTTGTATATTAGTTTCCATAGAGTTAATACTTGACTTTCTCTAACCTAAAGCTTAATCGTGCGACTAACGTTTTCATTTCAAACAGATAACAACTTGGGACAGTTTATAGCGGATAGTTATTTGTACGCTAAATACGAGTAATTTTTTGAAAAAAAGTCAACATACTGTCGGCTGTGCTTGGCAAAAGTTGAATTAAAAAGCAGGCAAGTCCACTTAACACGTGGCCGATGATAGCCGAGGGTCCACGCGACCTGCTCATTACATCGCATTACGCAGCGCGTGAAAAAGCACCAAAACAAAACTTGTCTAACTGACCGTCCATTAGGCATCTTAACGACCGCCTCAAACACCCACCGGGTCCATTAGTGACCCGTATATGGAGTTAGATTTACGGTGAGCACCAGATAATTGTTATAAAATTACGCGGGGTCGTCAGTCTATAGTCAAAACTAAATGCGACTTAACTGTGCCAAAACAGAGAGTGGTATTAAAGTTAGTATAAAAATGTTTGCTTATAGTTTCACGGGGAATAGAACCATGGTGTCGATTGTCCTCCGGCTTTTACACCCATTAAGCGATGGTCGATGGGGTTCAAAGAGTCTCGAGTGGAGACCACGAATTGCTGGCAGTGGCTGGATGAGGATGGCCTAAGACAGAGGGAAGTAGCGTGCCTTGGGAGGGCCTATGTTCAGCAGTGACGAGTACATGCTGTTTGATTGATTTGATTCGATATCAATCCTTGTATGTCACCACTGCTGGGGCCCGAGTCTTTTGCTGCATCGCAGGAAGTTTAGGCCATACTCCACCACAGGGGCCAAGCAGTGGCGGGCCTTACTGTCAGAAGTTATCTACCCGCCCTTACGGCCTCAGACATGGCTTGACGTGCCTTGCGAAGCACGAAAGCGCTCGGAAAAAATGCCACTAGCGGTAGTCACGGGACGGTCACCCATCCTGCACCGTTGCTGCTTATCTCAAGTGATTGAGTCCAATCACTCGGTTCGGCTAGGCCACGAGCGCTTCAGGTTAGGTTGATTTGATTAATTTGATTTGATTGATTATGCTACCATAGGGAGGTAATGCCCATAATCTCCACGCTGGGCATGCGGGTTGGGATCGCAGTTCGATGGAATTGTACTGCAGGGGGCGCTGCTGCCCACCCCCCGGTTTAGCTCAACGTGGCGCTCTTTAGGGGAGGGCTATGTCCAGCAGTGGACTAGTATAACCTGACGATGATGATGATTATGCTACTAGAGTCTTGCACGTGTGTGTCATACGTAATAAATCGAACAGAAATACTAGTACACTGTTTTGTGCACCGAGCGCGTCTTTTTAGTAACATAATATTGTATTATCCAACTCGGATGGCGGCTGAGCAATTATTTATTGCACAACAATGAATGAAAGCGCGAAGATTAGCTTACTCTCGTTCTTTGAATCACGGTTTTGAAGTTGTTCTACATTGTTGGGCAGAGCTATTATGCAATTGGAATTGTACGACTACACTATTTATGATTTAGTTACTAATATAACAAACATTAAATTTAATAATTATAAAGAAATTTCATTTTGTTACGATTGTCAAAGTAAACCAATGCACCAACGAGATCAAAAGGAATATAATATTGACTGTATTTCTTACTGATTTGCGATACTCATACATATATAGTTATATATTAAACGGGTCTATTAGGTAAAACGTAATTACCTTAACTCCTGACGTTTCACGGGTAGATAATCGCGATTAGACCCGTTTAGTATATTGACGGTGTTTTGTGGTTTTTCGTTTAAAATGAGTTTAGTTTAAAGTATACTAAATATTTGCAAATACTCATAACAATATGAACTGTAAAACACTAATTTGTGAACTACATAGGTAACTTGTAATCGGGGTCTTTCATTATTATCTACAGAATATGGTTATCTTGACCGGAACCAGTTTTAAACTTTATCTGCAGTATAAACAAGTTTCCAACTATGCTCTACACACATTTACTTAGAAAGTTAACAAGGCAATCTTTTGTTACACATTTGGGTGTTTTATCATTGCTTTTGAACTGCGAAGTTTTACCAAAAAGGAAATCTTATCAAAGAAGGCCAACGGGTTTCACAACGTGCGTTAACTTTCTTAAAATAATATGCACGTATTTTTTTCTTCCATTATACAGCGGTTCCCTTTTAGGAGTGGAACATAATGAAACTGTATGACATATAGCCCATTATATAGTTATATATTAAACGGGTCAAATCGGGTTTATTTATTAGGTAAAACGTAATACCTTATTTCCCGACATTTCGGCAGCGTTACAGTTGCCGTGGTCTCGGGTAGAAACGTCGGGAAATAAGGTTTTACCTAATTACGTTTTACCTAATAAATAATCGCGATTTGACCCGTTTAATATATAACTATATAATGGGCTATAATTTCGTACAGTTTCACGATGTTCCACTTCTAAAATGTATGTATGAAATGATGTATGAGTATCGCGAATCATTAAGAAATAATATAGCCCATTAAACATAAAATTACAACTATCCTTAGGGTTGGTACTTCAAAAGTAGAATTTAAAGACGTATCTTGAATGACAAATGACGCGTTTTCTTGCGGTGGAGTTTAGTAGGTCGTAGAATAAAATATGAACGCTTGTGTCGGTATGCTTCCCGCCTTTGCTGATTTCCATTTACCGCAATGCTTCGGTTTTCACTGCCGCATAAAAATAATGTACAAATTTATGGCATTTCACGTTTTCCCTCGTAAGAACAAAAGAAGTGGTTAAGAGCGTTGTTTATAATAATTCTCTCCTGCTCTAAGCTTCATTTCTAGTCATTAGCACAGCCTAACGATACCGCCATTGATATAAGCATACCACTTTGAGACCGCAACTTTACAGCATTCAGCTGGCGCAATCCAAAACGGTTTTTAAATACGAAGCAATAGAAACTACAGTATAGTAATTAGCAACAGCGTGGTTTCTCGTCCATGGTCGCCATACCGCGGGCGATGCTTCCCGGCAGCTGGCCGAAGACGGATGTCGCCCTGACCTCAATAATATTTGAAGATTATATTGCTACAACATTTAAGGTACTTAATACTTTATTGCACTCGTAGACATCGTAAAGAAAGCACAAAATTATAAAATAAAAAATGTATACATGGCGAGCTTATTTCATTAGAAATTTCTTTCAGTCAACCTTTCATGCGGTAATGCGGACATTATAAATAAAAGGGGAGAGTGTACATTATTAATTGTTATATTATTATTAATTTACAACACGTGCTATAAATATTTAGGGGTTGTATAAGTAATGTATACATTTTAGATAATTAGATAGACAAAAATAAAATAATAAACACAATACATAAATAATATTAAATATACCTATGGTAATAATAAAGAAAGGTTTTTTCAATTTTGACCTTTCAAAATTAGTGGTCTTTAAGGTTAATTGGGTTGATTAAGCTCCACGCTCATTCTTGTAACAAGGTATCTCGATAACTCTAAAATATCGTCTTTGCAAATCGACACCATAAAACACAACTTCGAACCAATATAGAAAATATATTTAGCGCTGATCAGATATCCTAACGCTTACGCTGAATTGGTACGACAAAAACAACAACGGCTGTCAAAGTTTTGAGTTTAATCTAATATACAAAAATTTCTAAAAACCTATTTAGAGGCCAAAAATTCCACTAAAAATTCCAGTAAAGAGCTTCGAAATTTCACTGATGCCGGTGAATGGCCCATTAGCTCAGTTGGATAGAGCGCTGGCACGGATAGCCAGAGGTCGCGGGTTCGAATCCCGGCATGGGTGGAATTTTTAGCCTCTAAATACGTTTTTAAAATTGTCCTTAGCACGGGTTAGTGCATTAAAAATAAAAATAGTATAATCATGTGGGTACAGCGATATCATTCCGATGTTAAAACCTAACTGCAAAGTAGGTAGTCGGGGCTGTAAGTGGTGCAATCTACTTCAGCCAGATGTCGCTGCCTGTACGTAATACAGAGAATAGTGTAAAGAGGTTCGAAATTTCACTGATGCCGGTGAGTCGCCCATTGGCTCAATTGGTAGAGCGCTGGCACGGATAGCCAGAGGTCGCGGGTTCGAATCCCGGCATGGGTGGAATTTTTAGCCTCTAAATACGTTTTTGAAATTGTCCTTAGCACGGGTTAGTGCATTAAAAATAAAAATAGTATACAAAAATTTCGTTTTTTATGATATTTTTTTGTATGCTTGGTAGGTCAGAGAACAGGTCGTACGCCAAACAATTGGCAAAATAACGTTTGCGGAGTCAGCTAGTAGTTATACTTATATATGGAACGGGGCTAATCGCGATTATTTATTACGTAAAACGTAATAACGTTGCGGAAACATCAGGAATTAAGGTATATTATATTTAGTTGTAGTTTAATATAAGTCCTTTAAGTCACAAATAAATTACTTACTTACTAACTCACTCACTCACTCACTCACTCACTCACTCACTCACTCACTCACTCACTCACTCACTCACTCACTCACTCACTCACTCACTCACTCACTCACTCACTCACTCACTCACTCACTCACTCACTCACTCACTCACTCACTCACTTACTATATAATTATTTTTATCCAATAAATAATCGCGATTAGATCCGTCTAATATACTACTATAACTATTTACGACTACTACTATAAGCATTGTGAGTTATTAAGAAATACTTTTCGTTGACTTTAAACCGGAAATAACTGCACTCTCCGCATCAACTGTGTTAGCTGGAAGAAAATATAATATTATATAAATACAGATTACCTCGCCTTTGTACGATTTCTTTTGCGTGATAAATATTTTTTCATACGTTCGTTATTCTACCAGGAATAACTTTGCAAAAAGAGTGTGCATCAGGTACAGTACATAGCACATCAAACTGTATATATTCTGTCCACTCTGCTCGGTTACGTTACGTTACGCTCAACTTAGCAACTAAATGAAAGGTTGATGCGCTGTCGACTGTACTAGGTAAGAAAAAAAATACTATCGACCCTCAAAACGAAGACAAAGGTCTAGCTTCAGAATGCCTCACGTTCTTGACACCAATCTTGCTATTGTCCCCACAAACACTGTAACTACACATTGTCCAAGAGCATCGATTTATGGATCGCTACAGACGTAACACTATCAGCGTATAATGGCCGTGGGTCCGCGGTACGATGTGCTTTGATGGTGATGAATGACGGTCATTTATTATAAAGACTTGGGGTTGATGCGAAAGAATAGCCGCAGACAACACGTGCCGGAAGTACCGTCAATTTTGCATTAAAAAGTCGCATAATGTTCAGTGAACAATGCAATCTTGCAAAGTTGGGGCGCTTCTTCGTAGCTGAAACGGTTACGAAACACATGTCATCTACTCAACGATAAACGTTTACTTCAGTTGGTAGTTACAGCATAGGCAGAAAGGTAGAGATGATAAATGCAGTATTTTTAGCTACACGATTCGATTAAATGGTTCGAATGTGTTAAATATCAAAATAAATATGAACAAACTTTTTATCCTCGCTTGTCATGTTTTTTTTGGCAAATATTTTCAGCTGCACATGCTCACTCACAAAAACCACGCCAATTATACGCGGGTTGTCTTTGTCATAGAAGGAGTCCACGCCCATCGCGGGGTGATCTTGATATTTTTTGCTGCCACGAATACAAGATCACATTTTTTGTCACCTTAATTGTTTTTATACCAGGAAAAGACCATCAGAACTGACTACTGTTATGTTTCCAATTAGTTATGCGAATGTGTAGTTATCTAGCGTAGAGTATTAAATCGATGCAAGTTTAAAACTTGTCACGGAGCATGTTTCCTTTTATCGCCGTAGGTTTAGAAACACTGCGTATGCGAATTAAATTTCCTTTCGCAATGTTATGAGAGAGTAAGCCGAGCAACCGACGTGCACTGCATTATAGAGAGCTGAAATATTTATTCAAGGATCATTATGACAACAATCCAGGTCACAAACTTTGGCCCAAGATAGACTCACTATGAGCAATAGGTACTTTAGCCTCAAGCAAGCGTGACAGATCGTGTAATATAGGCACCAAAATTACTTCAGTGGGCGGTAACCATGGGCTTGTTATTCAATAATCATACTTATGCTGCGCGTAGTAAGAACTGGAGTGTCTGCAGTGTGTTCGATTAGCGATGTTCGAACGCTTCTAACATCCTATGGTATCTCCAGACTAGGCTCATCCGGTCTCATGCATGCTAAATAAAATTGCACATACTCATTTCTAACTTGAAATTAGATACTCTATATAATCGAGCGCCGCCTGTGTCATGGAAAACCGAGAAAACTAGAAGAACTTGGATAGCAAACAAAATATGTGGATAGACAAAAACCTGAGGTTTGCAAGAATATACAGAAACTAAATTAAGATTACGTTGAATTGAGCTTTTCTCTAAGTACCTACCTCTAAAAGGAAAAGTGTTATGTATGTTAGTACAGTCAACAATACATCAAACTTTACAAACGCGTGAACACTACTCAGTTACGTTACGAATGAATTTGCAACAAAAATGTTAAGGTCAACTTTCGGTGTCGATTGTACTAAATAAGTTTTTTTTTTTCTATTGTGCCAAGTTCAAGGTTAGTCTTATCGGACCTTCTACACTTCTTATTCGTACCTAACTTTTAACCTGACTAGTTCCCCAAGCGTGTGAAACTGCCAGGTAGTCATGACTCCGTACACTATAGAATTATAGTGAGGTAGACAACGAGTCTATATTATAACTTGGGCCGTGTGAACACAGCGACCTTGCCAGCGTGCGTCCGCGTCGCTCCAGCAATTATTCTACGCTTACGCTTCATTTTGTTTCCCGTCATTGATACCGATCTAAATGCATGCAAAGTAACCACTATTTGTTCTCTAGGAACTTGATTTATTGTCAGTGCTTAATAGAGGAACAAGAATGTTCAGTTCATCTGCGATCAGTTGGTGTGCATGATAGTAGCGGTTCCCTATTATGTTCCCAGTGGCAGCTGTCACGCGCGCCAACTGATCTTAAATGAAGTATAGGTAAGTATATCTTATGATACAGTGAAATAATTTCCATCTGCCGACTCAATGTTAAGCTGTTCAGTAATGTACTTAAAAGTAGAAAAATAACTGTTGCATCACTTTTGTAACCAATCTGAGATCAGAGAAATATGTTCATTTCATATATTAGACGCGATTCTTTATTAGTTAAAGCCTTGCAGTGCCGTGGTCACGAGTAGACTGTCTACCCATGACCACGGCCACTGCAACGCTGCCAAAACGTCGGAAATTAAGGTAATACGTTTTACCTAATAAATAAAGAATCTAGATTAGACCTGTTTAATATATAATTGTGTATTCTCAGTGAAATACAGACAAATATGTTCCAGTTTAACATAACATAACATAACATTTACATACAGGCACATACATTGCTTCTGGCCCCACACTAGGATACCCTGTGTCGTGGGAACCAGAAACAACGACATCACAAACATGTAAACATCCAAGACCTGGACTTTTTTTTTTGTTTCCAGCCGGGATTCGAACCCGGGACCTCTTGCATGGTAGGCAGACGCGCTACCGCTACGCCACAGAGGTCGTCTAACATCAAACTTAAACAATACTGAAGATTTTGAATTTCATACCACAACTACTAATTTTGTAATAGCAGAAATTCTAGGCTTTCGGTTCCCGGGCATATGCCCGGGAACCGAAAGCCTATATAGGTAAAATTATTAACAATATTGGATTTAATTTTTTGTGATTGGCTTGTGAACCTCACTGAGCTGCGTGCGTAAGTCAAGAGTAACGTGCTACAATTTAGGCAACTAACTGTAAGATTGTAGGTCACGATTAGCATAAAAGAACATACATTAATCCAAACCAGAACGTCCACGTGTTCACGAATACTTCATAATTATTCTTACAATTAAAACAGAAAACGAATCACAATAACGTTATCTATATATATAAAAGAAAGTCGTGTTAGTTACACAACTTATAACTCAAGTATAACTCGGTATGGTTGAAAATTTGAGTTTTGAAATAAATTTTTAGGTGAATTGAAGTGAAGTGAAGTTTAATTAATTATGCCGCGAGCAAGACGATCGAATCTTTCCCGACAAAGCCGTAATGCAAGAAGAATACGAAATACTGCAAATGAACGGACTAAAGAAGAACAAGAAATTGCACGTGAACAGCGCCGCGATAGTATGGCTCGACTTAAGATGATGACCTGAAATACATAATTCAAAATAAGATCATTGGAACAATGCATTCATTCAAATCTATTGACTGCGTCACAAATGAAGATGAAGCCACCAACTATCCAATTGAATTTTTAAACTCTTTGGACGTGCCTGGCTTAGCACCGCACAATTTACGCCTAAAAGTAATCATGCTTCGAAACATAAACCAACCAAAACTGTGCAACGGTAGGCGTTTGGTGGTTAGAAAATTGATGAACAATGTAATTTACGCTACGATAATGATAGGAAAATTCAAAGGTGAGGAAGATCTTATTCCGAGGATCCCGATGATCCCAACCGATATGCCGTTTGAATTTAAAAGAATTTAATTTCCGATACGTCTTGCATTTGCCATGACCATCAACATATCACAAGGCCAATCCTTAAAAGTTTGTGGTTTAAATCTAGAACATTCATGTCTTTCCCATGGTCAATTATACGTGGCATGTTCACGGGTCGGAAGACCATCTGCGTTGTTTGTTTTTGCGCCTGATTATAAAACAAAAAATGTCGTGTATCACAAGGTACTTAAGTGAAGAGCAACCTATGTACTAAAATACAGAAATAATAATGAATGATTAATGTAGGTATTGATTTTTTTTGTATTTTTTCCAATAAAAAAAACACAATCTGCTTATTGCCATTAAGGCGGCACAAAGTTCGCCGGGTCAGCTAGTGTAAATATAAACAAATATGCTAAATATTGAGCCAGACGTGTTAACGAAATCTCACGCGTGCAGAAATTAACCTTGCTTGGATATCAATTAGCACCATTTTTGAGGGCAACATTGCCAAAGTCTGCTCCGTCTCCTAATTTCATTAACTTCGCTGACCTCTACGAGGTAAATGTCTTATTTTAATGGCTTTGTAATGTTTATACATGTCATTGTTAGTTCGTGATGTTTCTAAGAATGCAATGATTTCCAACAACTCTAACGATGTCCCATCACACTAATATTATAAAGGCGAAAGTTTGTGAGTGTGTATGTTTGTTACTTCTTCACGTCTAAACGGCTGGAGCGATTTTAGTAAAATTTGGTATGGAGTTAGCTGACACCCTGTATGTATCATAATTAAAAACAACTATTTACCAATTGACTTATTTAGTATTTACATATTGATATATTTACAAAATAGTTTAAAATTAAAAAGCTCTGGACTGCTGCCGTCAAAGCTCTGAACCGCTGCCGTTGTGGAGAGTTCCAAAGACCCTAGCGGCATTCCCCCTCTGAATGGCCAGGCTGATGCGCTGATCCAGGTTGCTACCAGCTCTTGGATCGCCTGATGAGTCGATGAGTTGAAAAGTTGATAAGTTGAAATCTATGAGAAGGTTATGAGTCCTAATGAAAAATTGATCTTGAAGCTTATGAGAACAATCACGCATTTTAATAACCCAAAAGAAATATGCCAAATCCCATAAATTTCACCTCCATAAAAATGACATCGTTAAATGCACCCCTGTCCAAAATAAAGCGAGTCTATAAAGTTCGGTTTAGAGGGTGATTCGTTCACATATTATATTATTTGGACCATGTGCCTACTGCCTGGGTACCAGTTTTTATGTCGCCTTGAATACCATTGTTATGGCACAGTTAACGTTTTCATTGCCTACTTGCACTTAGGGTTGGTGAAGTAAATCTTTTGCTTTTTCGTGAAAAAAAGTTTCCAGACCGTTTTTCAAGAGAAAAGAGGTTCAGGAGAAGAACTTTATTTCAAGTTCAGATAATATAAATTATCATTATTTCTGTTTGACTTGTTTGTAGTTTTACATAAGTAATTTTAATGTGAATCCAGCATACGTACTTTTTATATTCCATTTTATTACTCATAGTCGGAAAGTAAGTTCACCTGAGATTGAGTCGAAAGTAATACTTTTCAGCCCTGGGGAGAGTTGTTTTCAACTGACAGCTTTAAAAATATAAAAAAACACTAGTTCTTTCTCCATAGCCACTCAATTAAAGCGGGATGGAAAATGAAAATAACTTCAAGTTAAGCATTAATTATTTACTTTAAACTATTTCCTTCAGATAACGTGGATTTGGACAAAATATTTACCATTTGTTCCATGACGAAAACGAAAAATTATAGCAAAACAGCTACAGGCCGGCTACAGAAAAAAATATAGAAGGGAAAGGGTCAGTCCTATCGAGCTGTACCTATTTTGAGTTCCTTATATTCGTAATGAAAAGCAAAGTTCCTAGGGTTAAAGACTTATTCGCTCGAACTATTGACGTTAAACCTCGTCTCAGAGAATCGCTCGTAGCTCCAGCTGCCTGAGTGATCTAAAACGATCACGAAGGTTAAGCAACATAGGGCGTGTTCAGTGTATGGGTGGGTGATCGTCTATGACTAACGCCAGTGGCATTTTTCCGAGCGGTTGCTTGCTTCGCAAGGCACATTAAGCAGTTGGTGCCGACTGCCGTCGATAGATGGCAGTCGTTAAGAGGCCTTATGGCGATTTGAAAACTTCTGACAGTAAGACCAGCCACTAGTCTTGCAAGCCTCCACCAATCCCGACTTGGCCCCGTTGGTGGACTATGGCCTATACCTTCTTTAGGGACGAGAAACGTTCCTCTCGGTGCGGACATAATGCGTTTTTTCAAGACAAAATATTGTTGATTTAAGATGAAAGACAATTCTAAAAATGTTGAAACTTCTAAAACGATTCTAAATCGAATGGGAATTGTTGAAAGTTCCTAACTCCTTTTTCTATGTTGTTATTGGTTAAACATGGTCCTTCGCGGTTCTTTCCTAGGTGGCATTTCTTAACTAGCCAAGGGCTTCTTTGTTAGAGTTCGCGCGTGCTTGGCCAAGCGGTTGCGCGAGAGCACCTAATAAAATCGTTTCAACACAGTCAAGAGTCGTGACGATGGGCCATGCGCGACTGAAGTAAGAAACTGCTTAACTACTTGACCAAGACAACTAGAGAACAGGCCCTGTATTGTACTATTTTAAAAGTACAAGGAGCTATGTCAAGTGGTCAAGCATCTATCTTTGACATAATATTTTTGCTGCACTGCCGCTTCAAGTTTGAACAGACAAACGAATCAAGTGATTCAGTTGCTATCCTCAACTAGTTTAGTTATAAAACGAAAAAGGGCACTTCCTTTCCAATATATAAGTAATATTTTTATTTATATAAATTTTGTTTATGTATGTTTATTATCGTGTAAATATTAACATTGGACGGACGGACGGATATAACGAAGGGTTCCTTATTGACTAGGGAAATCTAAAAATTTTGCAGCGAGTATTGTAGTGAATAAATCGATAATTTCTCGATAAGCGATTGTCTCTTCTTGGGGAACTATAAACGGTAATTAGGATGGCTCAGTTATTGCGCATATGATAACCCTGTTAAAGAAAAATCTACAGTTTCGCAGTTTCCTATCCCATGCTGTTCTGGGCACCCAACGCAGCTCCAGTTGACCACAGCAGATACTGATGATATAATAGTAACAGCATTATTTACGTAATTCAGACTACTAATTACCATCCATTGGTTGAGATTTAACGATAATGGCCGCGCTTTAGTTCGTATCCGCAATTATGTACTTTTTACCCGACTGCGAATACAATGGACTGTTATATCTCTCGCGCAAATGTATGTATGTATGGTGTTCCTTTATGAAAAAACAGAGGTCAAACGGTTGTACCGATTTTGACAAATGAGTGGTGTTGACATGGCGAGTATCACTACGGCGTTACGAAAAATAAATAAAATTATGGACACCAGCTATCGTCATCATGAAAATCCAGTGAAGAAAAAAACTCAATTTAAAAATCAAAACATCCGAGTGCTACAAATTTTTAAATATGATCTACATAATGCAGCCTATATATATAAGTCTCACGGCAGCGTAAAGGCATTATCTTAAAGAGAGAGTATGGTCTTAATCAACACGCGTCCCCACCGCGGATTGGCGATTTCAAGCGCTAAGTGTCTGAGACACTCAGTGTTCCTCACCATGTTTTCCTTCAAGATTTGCGAGTGGTGTTGCTACTATAACTTCAAAGACTCGTATGTACATAACTTAAGGAAAGGACTGGATGACCCTGGCAAAGAACAGAGAAGCCTGGATGAAGATGGAGGAGGCCTTCATCCAAAGAGGGGTCCAAAACTCTGGAAACATTAACAATACTAACCCAACCTAGACTAAGCAACCGTACTTACAAAACTAACAACATCTGCCATGTAAAATTAAAACTGTAAAATTTTTTTTTAAGAGTTTTGGAATAATAAAAAAGGTTTAATAATGTACATAACTTACAAATACATGCCGGGATTCTAACCCACGACCTTTCGAGTGAGAAGCCGACGCTTTATGACGCCGAAGCTTTATGACATACATGACTATTATACTATTTTTTTATTTTTAATGCACTAACCCGTGCTAAGAGCGCTGGCACGGATAGCCAGAGGTCGCGGGTTCGAATCCCGGCATGGGTGGAATTTTTAGCCTCTAAATAGGTTTTTATACATGACTATGTTTAACTTTCTACGTAAGTTAAACAGGTGGGACCAGTTTAACTTAAGCAGGAGAAATCGACTAAAAGTCCCGAATTATAAAGACCTTTTATCAGTCAGGTTTTTTGTTTTTACAATAAGGTTTTTATTGTACATTGAACTCAATAGGAGCGGATCGGGTACAATATTTGTCGATTACCAGACACCACGTACAACAGATAAATCTCTTTAGGGACTTTTGCGTCAATTTAAGAAACCTAATCTAAATAAATTGTCCTTTACAAATTGAAACTGGAGACTGAAGAAACCTTTTTCAGCTTTCTGTTCGATTTAAATTTCAAGGGAGGAGATTAAATTTGGCCTGGCACTTAGTGAAGCAAACCCAACGGGTAAACGAATTAATTTCACCCAAAACTAACTACAACACAATCCCCAATGTATTGTATAAACTTATAATCCGGGCCAATACGTTCCACGCTTCGATTTCATCGTTAATAACGTGAACAAAACTGCAATACTGCGGAACATACTTAAGGGTCCTTGAGATGTAGTTAACATTTGCGCCAGCAGAGTGTCAGACCAATCTTGGTTCGATTTTTTGGACCCACGGCCTTGACTATTTAAGTTAAATTGTTACAAAGTGTCACAGTAGGTTGGTATGGATTAAGATTAAGAGAGCCCAGTCTATTATTTGATGAGAAAAATGTTAAGTAAAGAGTTAAGTAATTTCATTTATTTTTATGTATGTGTAACACCGCACACTTAGTTAAAATACTAATGTTATATACTTACTGAGCGACACTTTAGCTTTTTGACTTTAAGGAGCTAAAAAGTAGGTACCCACCCTTATTCCGCCAGTTGTGTATAAAATTAATAATTAGTTATTTGTAATTAAGTAACAAAGACGTTAATTTTTTAATAATTTTTTTATTGTATTTATTTACTCAATGTTTAGTGATTATGGCGATAAGACTGCAAATTGCTTAGATCACATTACTTAGATTTAAGAAATCGTTGTGCACTAAAGTGTTCTACTATCTATATCTCTATTGAAGTCGAAAAACACTTAATTAAAAGAACAGGTATGAACGAAGTTTATTTTATACCGTGGAGCGGGGTGATTAGAAACTGGACTGGTGGAGTGGCTGGAAAAGTGAGACAAGATTTAATGGTCACCTCTATACGTGTAAGTTCAGTTCAGCTTCAACGATCTCTCAGGATGTGACCGAATAGACGTCGAACTACGTTAAACTAAGTTCAGTAGGAAGTTGGTGTGAATAAACCTTTTTTGAATTTTTGTTTCTATTCATACTCCAGTTTTTATCATCCCCTTTGACAGTAACAAACAAACGCATTTTGGCTCAGTCACTGAACACGACAAAGATCGTACATAAACTCAATAAGCCAGGCCGATACCGAGATGTGTCTGCTACCGCGAAGTGTCAAATGACATTTTCCACTTTTTACGCCGCGACAACAACCGGGGGGTGGGCAGCAGCGCCCCCTGCGGTACAATTCCACCAAACGGCGATCTCCAACCCGCATCGTGGGGATTATCGGCATTACCTCCCCAATGATGGCAAAACCTTGCGCTATGGCGCTCATTAGGTGAGAGCTATGTCCAGCAGTGGACTAATATAGCCTGAAGATGAAGAACAGATGCCCGACCAGACAAGCATTTACTAAAACTTAGGCAACCGAAAGACAGGACGGCTAAGAACCCCCTGGAAAATATTAATAGACTAAGAGGCCAAGTCGATCGGCACTAGCTGGCCCGAATTAAAAGCTGCTTCGAACCACCGAGAAAAGTGGAATTGAAATCTGTGGTTGAAGCCTTATGCTCCCCTGGGAGTTTAAGGATCGAAGGAGAAGAAGTACCTTAAGGACTGAAATTCTTTTATTGTTTAGTTGTATCGATATCAACCCTTGTATGTCCCCACTGCTGGGGCACGAGTCTCTTCCTGCATCGCAGGAATGTTAGGCTATACTCCACCACGGGGGCAAAATCTGGGTTGGTGGAGGATTGTACCGCTGCCACCCAGCCGGCACCAGTGGCTTAACATGTCTTGCGAAGCACGGAAGCGCTTGGAACAATGCCACTAGTGGAAGTCACAGGACGGTAACCCATCATGCACCTTACCGCGCCTGTTGTTGCTTAAGTCAAGTGATTGATTCCAATCACTCGGTTCGCTTAGGCAACGATCGCTTCCCTAGGCCACGATCGCTTCCCTAGGCCACGAGCGCTTCCCTTTTTGGTTATATGTTTAGTTGTATACATATAACCAAATGTTACATAAATGACTCCGTGATCATAAATCAATACACATCATCGTTACCACATTGGAGCATCGTACGTGATTCCAGTGGCATAATAAACATAGCCGACATACTGTAACCCATCAGCAAACTGGTGACCTCCGACTTCATTGTATTATTTTAAAAGGAACAGATCTACATCACGTAGTCTCTTCAATATTACAATAATATAACCTTAACCTGATAATTGCAAGTCAATCGCTGTGACCTCTGACCCTATACGGAACTTAGACATCCGTGGAATGGTAATGAATGCATTGTATTGGCTCATGGGAATAAGCGTATTACGGTCTACAGAATAACTTTGATTATTACGTCGCTGTCTTTATCATAGAGGGACCTGTGCTCTGCAGTGAGACGTAATTACGTAAACGAGAGTTAAGGGGCTCAGTTAATAACTTCATCAAAGTAATTTTGAATGAAATTTTTATGATTGTTTTAACGTGTAATAATCGAACATTTGTAAAATGTTAAGTAGGTACTTAACTACTTACCCTCCGTATGGCCTATACCTTCCTATAATTGTACTGCATCGTTGTTCCTATTTTATGTTTGTTTTCTCCTGGTTTATAGAATAAAGATTTTTTAATACAGTTGCTCAAAAAGTGGCGTATTACAGGGACATATAGCGTGTGGGATGGGGGCTATTACACACTCGTGCTTTTTTTTACCTTTCCCGCACTCGCGCGTTTTCTTTCCCAACTGTCAAAATAATGTCTATTAAAAAGAAAAACCAACCATGAAGTTTTTACTAAAAAAAATCATAGAAGTTTTTATGAGCTAGTAATTTGTTTCAATATCCGATTTAATGATTTGATTGAATGAGTTAAGTTAGGTTTCATTTCATTTCATCTCATTAAATTTCATTTTCATTTCATATCAATAAAAAAAATCTACTGAAGACTTGGCTGTATGGGCATAGTTCCCTTTGCCTACTAGAATGGGTGAAGAAAAAAAATCTCTGCTTATATTTTTTTTACGGTTGGCGCCATTTTCCAAATAATTTTTCTTTATTAAAGTGCTTATTTTTTTCGCAACTGTATTAAAAATAGTCGTTCAGTACACGTGCGGAACGGAACCGTCATTGCAACTTGTTCCGACTATCAACCCTCGCCTTCGGCTGCGCCTCGGCTCGGGTAGACATTTGTCGGAACTCTTTGCAATGACAGCCTTTCCATACTTGTAATGAAATATACTAATTCTTATCTTATGTCATCATTAAACATCGTAAAAAAAATTACCCTTAGGTTTTTACATAGGTATTATACAGTCCACCTATGTAATGGATATGGAGCAGCAATTACAATTTAAAACGTTACCAAATTCTGTTGCCGAAAATCTCGCTTCGACAATATGCAGTTTTATTACCTGTAACAAAAATAATAGTAATATTAATCCGTCATAAAATTCAATGAGGATTCAAATAGTTGAAAAAATGGACGGTATTCAAAGAGAATTTTGAATTTGTTCCATTTAAACATTTTCCCTGTTCGTTTTCATTGGCACAATTTCCAAATTAAAAATAAGACATTTAGAACTGATTATTATTACTTATTATTCCTTTACTTTCGCAGTCCGGAAAAAGTTTCTTCTATTTTAGACTCAATGAAAAGACGTCATCAGACGAAGGTCGAGTGGTTTTAGGCTGGTCTTTCTTCACTAACTTTAGTTTGACCTTTTGTTATGCTTCATGAAGACGGAAACGATATGAAAAAAATATCGCCACGGGAAACTACGCCAGTGTTTCAGTTCCATAAATAACATCGCTAAGATAATAAAAAATAAAACCGGAAAAAGTCAAACCCGAATAAAACCACTGAGTACAACGACTTATCGCGTGCTTTTAGTCCGTTCAATATACAATACCACACCGTCATTTGTCACATAATCAACAAATAAACAACGTGCCGTGTGCTTCGCAAGGCACGTGAAGCTGTTGGTGCCGGCTGTCATGTAATGGCAGTCGTTAAGCCATGTCAGAGGCCTAATAGGCGGCTCGGTAACTCGCCCCCGTGGTGGAATATGGTCTAATCTTCTTGTGATGCAGGAAGAAACCCGTGCCCCCTCAGTGGGTATATACAAGGGTTGATATCGACATCGATACAAAAAACAATGCGTAACACTCTGTTAGCTTTTAGAATATACCTCGGGCTCTAGATTAGGCTTTGGTTTTCGCCGAAAGCACACGAGTGTAATACTACTTCCTGCGCTGTATAAAACTTTTCTTCACTATTTTGAAAAGTTAAGTGTCATATTAGTTCCGATATTTCTATTACTCGAATATAGCTAAGGTATACTCTAAAAGTTAACAGAATGTAGTACAATTGTAAAACAAAAGCTTCATAAACAATCCTGCTTACGTTGGTTTCTATTGATTGGTTTTGTGGGTTCGATTCCCACTGAGTGCGGCGATACATTTGTGCAAATGGCCTCAATCTGGGTATATTTCCATATATTTGTGATGTCCTAGCCTGATTACAATTGGACATGGGCAAGTGATAGTATTTTGAGGAAGTTATTATTATTTACACTATTCTATTTTTTCAACCTATGTATATTTTTCATCGGAGGCATCGCTTCGACCAGAAAGACGAAAATAGTATTTTTCTTTAAGTGGCGCACCGCCGAACTGATCGCTGCTCCAACATTGATAAAATAATCATGAGCTTCCACGAAAATTTGTAGAGTCAAACGATTTCCTACATAAAAAGACCAGGAAAACTATAAGGCTTCCTTGTTAACTGTTAAATAAAAAATAATAATTTATATTCACCGAATTGAATTATTCATTATTATTAAATTGAGTAAGAACAAAAGCATTGAATCCCAAAAACAGAACTTTTATATATTTTTATTAATGACACCTTAAAACATAGATAATGCTGAAACTTGGCTTTTACGTCCCGTTGGGGAGTCACTCCAAGTCACTACAGGCACTCCTGTAACATATTTGTGAGAGCCAAAGTCACTTAAAGTAAACTCATAGATAGCTCTACAAGCGCACAGAGGAAGCATATCGCAATGTCCACAATGACCACTCGCCATTGCTCAACACCGGACGATGACACAGTCCTATATGCCATTAGCCCTCAGCGGCGTTACAACCTTGTCATTATTGACGCATGATTGCTTCCAAATGCTTCATTAGGAGTTCCAGCGCATGCGCAGCGCTTAGCACCCTCGGGGACGTGTTGGGCAATGCAATCTGATCGGCAGGACTATTATTGTTATAACTCAATAGGAGGACGCCTCGTACATTGGTCAAACCAAGCGTACCATAGCTGAACGGATGAAGGAACATATCGCGGACGTGAAACATAAGCGCTCTGGTAGATCTGCAGTCAGCGAACATACACTTAGCGGTACCCACTTTATACATTTTGATAAAGTTTAAGTTCTAGCCCGAGCAGACCGTTTCTTCCCTAGAATGATACGCGAGGCAATAGAGATCCGCCGGCATCCAAATTTCAATAGAGATCGTGGTTGGAATATACCGGCAGCATGGGAACCAGTGCTTAAGTGCATGAGACCCCCTTGCTAAAAGTGTAAATGTAGAGTTAATTTTAATTTCAATTAATAATCAATATTTTTAGTTCATGTAAAATAATTGGTTTTATAAATTTAATTTTTAACTTCAATTACTAATAATCAATATTGTTGACTTTATATAAAATAATTGATTTACCTATTTTGGAACGTAACTTCATAATTAACTTTTGTAAAAATGTAATAAACGAGCATAAATCCGTATAGAAACAGTTTTAATTATGTCTAGTGCTCGTGTTAACCTTAGAAAATACTAGACTATCTAATGTTAGCAGCGCCACGTTTATTGATATTGTTTGTAGTCTTACAACGGTACGATTTCAATCCAAAACAATTATTTCACACTTACGAATTTACAGACCACAAAACTGGTTTAAATTAGTCCGTGTCGTGCCCGTCAGCTGCTCATACGCCCCACGGGCCGGGCTTTTCTTGAGCTAGCATTGTAGTCTCTATCGCTTAACGTATTTAGGATCTATTTTAATTTCTCTTGTTGAGCCCGCACGCTGACCCGTGGCAATGTGGTTAGTTGATTTTGGCCGGATTAACTTACAAGACTTTTGTAGAAAGAGTCCGACCAGGTTTACCAACAATGTGTAAGTAGTACTTACGAAAGTTTTACTTCAAAAATGTGGTTAGTCTTTAAATCACATCAGTCAGTTAGATCACAAATAGCACTTAGAACCATTAGCTGTTGTACCGACAATAGCTATTGCCGTGCTATCGGACAACTTTGCGGCCCTAGGTGACGAGTCTTTCAAAAAGTCTTAGGATACGATCTTTTGTATGCTTATACAATTTTAAAAACCTATTTAGATGCTAAAAAATCCACCCATGCCGGGATTCAAACCTGCGACCTCTGGCACGGATAGCCAGAGGTCGCCGGTTCCAATCCCGGCATGGGTGGAATTTTTAGCCTCTAAATAGATTTTTAAAGTTGTCCTTAGCACGGGTTAATGCTTTAAAAAGAATATAATTATATGCTTTTGTACAAGACTTTTGCAGATAATTGTGTCCTTTTGAGTGTACCGTAGTCAACACCCTGCGAGTTTTGCATGTCCGTCCGTGTGACTTTCCGTAGGGAGGCATTTTTTTCGCTTTCACCATAATGTGATAGTTGGATTGGTCTTTAAAAATATTTTGGGTGTAGGAAAACAATTTTTCGATTCAGTTAATTGTACTTACAAAAAAATAAGAGCGGTAGCATATATCATAATGAACTTAAAGGGAAAACTTTCACGAAAACGTCGTACAAATTCCACTAAAAATCACCGTGATGCAGTTGTTGGTTCTGTAAAACAGGTAAAAAACCTTTCACGCGAAATATAATAGACAAAACCTGAAAGACAGCATCAATTTTTTTTTAAGAACTAGTAAGACAAGTTATAAATATCTGTAGATAAGTTTGATAAGAATGTGTCGTTTACTACATAAAAACTTGATAAATTAATTTGTAGGTGATTTTGAAAGTTTCTCGACTTTTTTATTATAAATAAGGAAGAAAAGAAAGAAAGACATTTATTATACCAAGAAGACACCTCACAAAATAAATCCTCAAACTAAATTGACATAATATGAGCACAATACAAATAAACGAAATGCACAAAAAAACATATTTTGCCATAAAAAATATAATTAGCCTGTGATGTGTCTAAATTGCCACAAAAGGCAGCTGACTCAGCGTTGTGCTGAGGGAGTGAGCTTTGAGCGCCTGCACCCGACGTGACTGCTTAACGTACACCACAAATTAATAATGTTTAGTCATAACCTTCCTGCGATGTAGGAAGAGACCCGTGCCCCAGCAGTGGGGACATATAAGGGTTGATAACGTAACATAACACGTCGTTGATTTTTATTTTTAGTGCACTAACCCGTGCTAAGGACAATTTTAAAAACCTATTTAGAGGCTAAAAATTCCACCGAGGAATTTTTAGCCTCTAAATAGGTTTTTAACATTGTAATAAGTAATACGACCGTAAGTCCGAGCCCTCAATGTTTTATTTACAATGTATGTAGGTTTATGAGTTGGGTTATGTAAGTAATTGTGTAGCTTATGAATAAAACATTGAAAGCGAAGAACCAACAAATACAAAACGTCGATATTTCCGCATAACAATAACACTTTACATTTATTACATTTTGCTCTCGTTCGTTTCTAGAATTTACACAACAGATAGATCTTTGGAGTGCAAAAGAACAGATTCCATTCTAAGTTAGTACAGTCTGTTAGCTTTTAGGGCGAGATAAATAGTCGCTTCTAAGAACGAGTCTTAGCGAAAGCACTTGCTTAAGAATCGATTTGTCTATCATAGACAGTACTTTGGCACTCTCTAAGTCGCGAAACCCGGACTAATTCTTAGCATTGGCCTAAGTACATGCTTAGTTAAGCAAACGTCTACTTTGATACTTAGCTAAGTTAGCCTGAAGTAATGCTTAGGGAAGCTTGAGTACGGACTTGGGCTAAGCAACGACTATTTATCTCGCCCTTAGAATATACCTCGGGCTCTAGAGTAGGCTTCGCTTTTCGCCGAAAGCACACGAATGTTACTTCGTGTGCTTTCGGCATACTACTTCCTGCTCTGTATTGTGTGTGTGTGTGTGTGTCATTTTAGTTCCAATTTCGAAATTAAGTGTCATATTAGTTCCGATATTTCTATTACACTAATATATCCAATTCTATCCGATAGTAGCCGAGGTATATTCGAAAAGCTAACAGATTAAAATTAGAACGTAAATGTCGGGAATTAAGGTAATTGGACACGCTCGTTGGTCTAGCCGTTAAGGTGGTTGGCTACCGATTCAGAGGTCGCAGGTTCGATTCTCACTGGGGTTCGCAGTACATTTGTATTCGCATCAGTGTGGGAGTATTTTCATGTTTGCAAGTTAGGGGACATAGGGTTTACTACAGAGGATCCTAATTTGGAACAAGGTGCAGTGATTGTACTGTGTAAAAATTATTGTTTTTGCTATTGATTACGTTTTACCTAATCAATAATGGCGATTATATAACTATGTATGAGCATTGCGAGTCATTAAGAAATACTACGTTAATAATGTTTCATTCAAACAAAGTCCTGTCGAAATCTCAGGTTTGCAACAGCAAATTTTATTGTATGGAATAGAATAGACGCGAGGAATCCTATACAATTTGTCGCGCATGATTGCCTAATACTCTGGTCTGACAAACAGTCCGCCATTGAGAGTCATTTTAAAATGGTGTCAGAAACAAAACAGTCAATTGACGAACGAATAATAATACTCCTTCGTTCACTCACTATTAAATTAAAAAATTAAAGATAAAAATATATTTAAACCTTGCTAATACAATATTTATTTTTCTAATATATAATGTATATATTGCGAATGTGAGGGGAAGGGCTGGTAAGGGACGTCCTAGACGGACTTACATCGACCAAATAGGGGATGTATTAGCAAAGGGAAAGATAAAAAGTACCCGGAACCGGCGTGCGTGCATGCAACGACTTAAGAACGTTGATGAAGCGAAGGTGATCTGTCAGGATCGTGGCAAGTGGCAGTCCCTGGTCTCTGCCTACCCCTCTGGGATACAGGCGTGAGGTTATGTATGTATGTATGTATGTATGTATGTATGTATGTATGTATGTATGTATGTATGTATGTATGTATGTATGTATGTATGTATGTATGTATGTATGTATGTATGTATGTATGTATGTATGTATGTATGTATGTATGTATGTTATTTTTCTAATTACAAACATTTCCAAATATAGAATGTCATAGACACAGACACTGTCTATGTATATTATGTATGTCCGGTGTACAATAAACACATTCTTGTCCTATATCATCTCATCTTACGTTTATCAACATTCCTTCTGCCGTTTATGACTGATCGACAAACGACCAAACTTTCACCTTTATTAAAGGGTCTAATAGGCACTATTAGGCATCTATTAGACACTCATAGTGTCATGCTGACATACACCATGCATTGCCGCCAACCTGATTCATAAAACCTACAACTCATAGTTTACAGTGACGATTCTATTATCAAAATTAAAACTGTTTTTATACGGATTTATGCTCGTTTATTACATTTTTTACAATTTTCCAACGTTTCGGCACTTTTTCAGGTGCCGTGGTCCCGGATGACTGTCATCCGGGACCACGGCACCTGAAAAAGTGCCGAAACGTTGGAAAATTGTAAAAAATGTAATAAACGAGCATAAATCCGTATAAAAACAGTTTTAATTATGTCTACTGCTCGTGTTAACCTTAGAAAATTCTATTATCACTTCGTAGTTCCTATACTAGTTAGTCTGTGGGTTGATCGACTTTACAATATACAATAAATTGTTATAGTAAATCCTGAATCCGCTATTTGACTCGTATCAAATTTGACGCGAAAGATCTCACTTTTCGAAAAAGATCACTTACATAAAGTTGAATGTCAAACTTTGTTTACAAGTTTTTGGGACTTCAAACCATAGACAAAAATGGCTTACCGCGTTTTTGGCAGTTTAGCAAATTAAAGTTTTAAAATATATTTTTATGTTGCTTTTAGGTCCTCAAAATATATTCCAAAATATTTTTTGGTCTAATGGAAGAGATATTTACCATTTAAGACTTACTTGAAAAGAGAGTCAAATAGCGGATTGTAGTTTCATGAAACAGTCCCGGTGTAGTCTTTCTATACTGTCTGGCACACAACGAAAAGTGTATTCGAACCACGTAAGCCGTGTGAATAGGAAAGCCCGTTGCAATGCCCAAAAGCAAAACAAGGTCAAGCACGCATCAGATACACTACGACGTACGGCAATTATATAAGCAATTTAACACTTAACAACTGCTTTGCATATTAACCTCTTTGTGTTTTGGTGGAAGAGTCGTTTTAACCCATGACTTGGCGATTGTTGTGACCGCTAGGCCGGTAGACCTTTCTAAATTCCTCATGCTTATGTTATGGCGTAGCCAGTCTCACTTTTACATCCCGACACTTGATGTCCGGGAACGTAGCCAATATGCCCGTAATACCAACATAAACGTGCGCACTAGGAGAATATTATATTGTTGTTGAGAACAGAGCGTTAGCTCGCTTATGGTGTCTCATTCATGCACGGGCATATTGGCAATATCCCGGGCATGGCACATTATTAACCCCAACATTAGTGGTAGCTACATTCTTGCCCTGGAGCTGACTACACAGGCATAAGCCTTCATCTACATATTTTCTCATTTGTCTTTTGAATTAGGTAAATCAGGCGGTTCCGCAATGCGAAAAGAGCACAAAAATTGTAATATTTTTACTTTGAAAGTAGGTCAAGTTTCGTATTCGTGATGAATTAATTTCACAGTAAGCAGCGGCTCAGTTGTTTTAGCATTCCGTGACCGCATGCCCGAGCTCAGTCCTAGCTTTTGTATTAAAAATCCGGAGTGCGAGTAGGGTTCGCGCACGAAAGGTTCCGTACCATTATTATTTTACTTATTTATTTTCGTAGTCGATTGACAATTTCAAGCACTGAAGTATTTTAACACCACAGACACTCAGGTTTCCTCACGATGTTTTCCTTCACGGTTAGCGAGTAGTATTGCTTTAAAAAACAAAGTCATTGGTACATGCCCGCACTGGGAATCGAACCTGGGTCTCCCGCTTCGGAGTCCATTGTTCTACCCACTAACGTTCCGCCGCGTGGTTATTAAGCCTCTACTAATACTCTCTCTCTCTCTCTGAGAGAAGTTCTGTGCCCTGCAGTGAGACATTTATTGGCTGTATAAAAACGTGTAGTGAATATACAACTAAATATTCTGTAAATATTTTAAGAGTCTATCTGATGCCGTTAATAATACCGAGCAAAAAACATTAAAGAATCGCGTGTAAGGGGGCATTATACGGACTCGCGATTAGACCCGTTTGATAAATATTCTATGAACGTGTCATTAAGACAAACTATATTTGCACGACACAAGGAGACAGGAACAAATAACACACTCTTCGATATCAACCCTTTACATGTCCTCACTGTTGGGGTACGGGTCTCCTCCTGTATCGCAGGAAGGTTAAGCCATACTCCACCACGGGGGCCAAGTCCGGGTTCGTGGAGGATTGTAAGACAGTGGCGGGCCTTATTGTCAGAAGTTATCAAGCCGCCCATAAGGCCTCCGACATGGCTTAACGACTGCCATTACACGACAGCCGGCACTAACAGTTTAACGTGCCTTGCGAAGCACGGAAGCGCTAAATATGTCACTAGGTAGTCACGGGACGGTCACCCATCCAGTACCTGACCGCGCCTGTTGTTGCTTAACCCAAGTGACTGATTCCAATCACTCGGTTCCGCTAGGCTACGAGCGCTTCACACTCTTAATTTATGTCATGTTTATTTCTAATAGCGTAAAGGTTTCTGTTAGGACTACGAGACCCTAAGAAAGGAATTAAAACCGCTCTTACAAAAGAGCAGTTTTATTTCTATCATATTCTTACGACTTATTTATTCAGCATTATTAAATGAAAGAAAATTAAAAACCAACTATCCTACATGGTATTCCACATATCTGAAAGCTATTTACTTATACTAGCTGATCCCCGCAGCTTCGCTTGTTTACTTCTAGAAACGAGGAATTGTGAATTCAGCTATTTATCTAGAGGTACCGCATAAGTGCGATGTGCACTCAGGTATAGCTTAGTGATAGTGATACCTAGCTACAAAGATAATATCATCTAAGAATATTCTTTATACACTGCAAAAAACAACAAATACAAAATAAGGTACAAAGTATAATTGGTGACCTTATTGCTAAAAGCAATTTCTTCCAGACAACCTTACCATAGAGAAATGGCATCTAAATGGAACCTTGACTTCTTAGTTTTCCAAAGATGGTAATGTCTTCAAGGTGAATTAGTATGTTGGTCCATTTAAGTGAGAATGACAATCAGAGTACATAGATTAAAGATCAAAGCCATTTTTTATTTTATAAGTTACATTTTCATAAAATCTAAGCTGAAAACTGCACATTCTCGACTTCCAAAGAGACAATTCTCATAAATATACGCGCTGAATAAGTATGTTAATCTCTTCTAGGTAACCCTCATCATGCGGGATTTCGAAACAAGCAACATTTTCCACGTCAAATTGTTAACCGTGACCTTAACTGCTATAAGTCTATAACTACGCGTGGTCCGTAGAGTCGCAGCTATGATGTATGCTCAGAATTATTGTTCTAACATAGGAGTACAAACATTTGCTTTGTTAGCTTAGAGCGATTACCGACAAGGTTTTCTTGAATATCGTGTACGTAACTAGTTCAAGATGTAATAAAGGAAATCATTATTTTCGTCTCGAATGTTTTTTAAGTAGGTATTGTTTATTATGCATGGTTTAGTGTGAAATCCTAAAAGACAAAAGTCCACTGAACTACCACCTCCATAATGTAGAGATCAGTTCTCAGAAATTGATAGTTAAGTAATTATTGCTGTATTTATTGATACCACGGCCATTTCAGAAAATAACGTACATATTTGACAAAAAGAAAACAGTTTAAAAAAAATTTAAATCCTAATCAATCACTTATGTTTATGACAATAATAGTTTAAAAACCTATTTAGAGGCTAAAAATTTCACCCATGCCAGGATTCGAACCCGCAACCTCTGGCTATCCGTGCCAGAGCAGAGCGCCAGAGGTTGCGGGTTCGAATCCCGGCATGGGTGAAATTTTTAGCCTCTAAATAGGTTTTTAAATTTGTCCTTAGCACGGGTTAGTGTATTAAAAATAAAAATAGTATAACAATAATAGTTACACTATTCTAATACATATGATACGACTCAGTTTGATATGAATTCTTTGCAATAAATAATATAAATTAAACAGACTCCTATCAGTATAATACAATATTTACCGTAACAGTATATTTAAGATAAGAATAAGATAAGAATATTCTTTACTGTACACCAGATCACATGACAAAACAATTGCAGAAATTTAAGATTGCCATAAACGGATAAATAAAAATCTTAAAGTCAATTAATTTACCCGTTTATTTTTCAATTTTAAATTGTTACAAGCACCGCAAACCATAAATACTTTTTCCTCTTGAGTAAGCAAATTGGGTTCACAGTGCGCCTTCCAAGTTGTCGAGCATTGCCAGTACCTACTTTGAAATTACAATACGAATCTAAAATGTTATTTTATCCACCTAATAACACTATTTGTAAGCAACTATTGATTTTAGAGTTGATTCTCGAATGTTTGTTTAGGATCGTTCAACGAAAAGAGATAACGTCTGCCTATCTAAGTACCACCCTGGGTCAAAGCCCAAACAACATCGGGCGAGTTCTGGAAAGAGGGGATCAACACACATGTTTGATCGAACTCCGAATTTTATCAAATATACATACGTTATGATTACCTACAAATGGCCCCAGTCTCAGCCAGGATACAATAGCACTGGGTATCCTAATTTGGAACCATGACAAATTATTGCGTGGTGTGGATGTTATTTATACTATATACCAACTACATATGTATTTAGATGAGCATGCTTAAACCAAGAATTTTGGGTAAAATCAAAATGTTTATAAAAGACTTGAGTATAAAAAAAAGCCGTTGAAAAAATGTCTTAAGTATACTTTGTGCCAAAAGGGCTACTATAACATAAAGGATTATAATGTCAAAGATGTCTGGAATTAAAGCCATTGTGAGTTAAGGACTTTGAAGACTAAGTTAGGAGTTTTTTTTATCTATTCTTGCTCCAACATGATCTGAATTTTCAAATGGACACCTAGTTTGACTTGTAATGTTCATAAAGCCGCAGTTTCTACGCTACTTTGACTAAAACCTTTTCATTTAATTTCCAATTTAATTTCAGTATGATCAGAAGTGCTTCCGGATATACTTATACACAGTTACATTTCTGTAGGTAGGGAATATTTCCAGCAAAACCTTAGCAAGAGGTGACTAAGTAGATTACATATTTTCATTTTTTCATGAATTTAAGTACTAAAATTAGGTACAATCTGGTATATTTAAAAAAAACCATCTAAGTATAAACTCATATAGTTAGAAGAAAAGTAGTCGCTAAACAGAAACTTTAAATGACGTCTTTCAATGTTTAAGACGACCTTGTCTATTAAAATTGGCTAGAAACAGAGCACATACTCGTACGGTACAACCAATTCAATTAACTCGATGGCGATCTGAGAAACAAAACCCGTCACGAGTAATCCATTTAAATATTTCGCAAGTGATTTTACACTACCAATTATCGGCTTAACGGCAAATTTGGGGTGCTATATACTCTTACAGTCTCTAAACAAAGCTATCGATAAATGAGCGGGCATAGAACGTGTTCAAGCCATTATCCGAAGCATGTGGGCAATTATTGCTAAAACTTCGTAACAATTGAGCGCCGAGGATTGTGGTCTGAAGGGGCTATTACAGTCTGCTAGCACTAAAGGCGTCTGTCTACATAGATACCCTTAAAAGGAAGCGAGGTGAACCAGTGATGTTACGTCCTTAATCTTATGCACTTTGCACGACTATTATGTTAGCGAATTTGGTTCGGCGTTGCTGTCTCTACAAGTTAGTTGTAAGTACTTTGTACTCCCAACAGTGTGAGTTTAAAGTTAAACTAAACGAGAAGTAGAGGCACAACAAAGACATTTTTTACGGTAACGATAATTGTAATATCTGGCTATTTATTATTTTTTTACTTTTAGAATAACATTTCCCAGCTGACTAACTGATAATCACTGAGCGAAAACTATCAAAGCTAGACTCATGAAATATGACCATCATACATTTTAGGTACCTCTTATTTATGGGATGAAAAAGAGGATGAAAGTTAATACTCTTATACCTGGCTCCCCAAATGACGTGAAGTCCGTCATTTGGGTAGCCAGAAGTATGAAATTTAATTTTTCGACATAATTATTAGAATCTCTGCCGAAACGTCGAGAATCGAGGTAAATACCTTTCACCTGATAAATAGTCGCGATTAGACGCGTTTCTAATAATTTCGGGAATCATTGAGAAATTCTAATTATTAGAAAAAAACAAACGCCACAGAGTATGAAACTTTGTGTGGAAATTTGTAATTTTTACAGCTATAAGCACGTAAAGCGTACCACCTGTTTCTTGGCCCCGCACGTTCCTTTGCACAAACAAACAACCCATACCAATAGCATTGAAATTTAATGCTAATAGTATAAAAGCGAAAGTAACTCTACCTGTTTATTACGTTTACCGTCCCAAAGCACATTATTAATTGTGATGTGCTTTGGTATTATAAAGATAGATTTCATCCTAAGTAAGTACAAAAGCTACTTTTTATCCTATTCCCCAGTAAACAAAATCGCGGGCACTACTACACTACAAAATTGAATATACAGAATTCTCGTGTCACAGTGTTTGTTATCGCATTCCTCCGAAACGGCTTCACCGATTTATATAATATTGTGTACACTTCGTAGGTTTGAGAATAGTTTGTAGGCTAATTAATATGACAAAACAACGTTTGCGGAGTCAGTTACTATATATACAACTACTAATGACTTCTATCTATATTTTGTTTAAACTTAACACATACCACAATATCTCATTACCTACGTTACTTTTTTGTGCACAGAACTTAACCTCATGACCACATTGATACTCTTTGTTACAAATATACACAATCCGAAATTCATGGTGTATTTCAGTCTATATTATGTTTTTGTTCACCTTAGATTAGAAGACACACCTGCAAAGGCTGCTATAGTCGACTAACGAGAGCAATGATTGAAGAGAATGCAAGCAAAACACTGATATGAGAAGTAAGCGTTATGTTTCAACACCTACTTCTCATACCAGTGTGCATAAAATGTGAACGACGCAGATAAGTAATTATCACCCCGCTTGTGGCAAACAAAGCAAGTGTATCAATCAATACAGCGAAGCAGTCACGCACGTGAAGCATTATTCAGTAATAAATAAGCACTAAGAACAAACAGAAGTGTTGATGGGGTGTCGTATGAATACAAATTATAGACAAGTCAGGCGATGTGTATCACATGACTGTCTGAACTTAATTGTTACTATGAATCTAGTTGCTCTTTTTGACTGGATTATTGAAATTATGCTTTAATTCGACTAATTCAGTTCAGTTCATCAACGCACCATGCACTTGTAAATTATGCTACGCACTAGCACTTTCTTAGCGGTCAAATGCCTACAATTATAGAATATATGAATTACTGCACCAATGATTTCGTTTTCTTAGTTACATTTTGTAAAGTCTGTGAAGATAGTAGTAATACCACTCGCTAATTGTAAGGAAAACGTAGTGACGAAACCCGACATATTCATGTTCCTAAACGCTTGAAGTTGCCAATGCGCGGTGGGCCCGCGTGGTGTTTAAGCATTGCATTGGCCTCTGCATTTACGTAATGAGAAGATTTAGACAGCGTCCAGAGGTAACTTCACTCACACTAGATGGGTGAAGGGACCACTCGGTTTAGGCATACTCTCTCACTAAGAGAAGGCTTATACCCTACAGTGAGACCTATAATATGTAGGCTGCATTATTATAGAACGTAATTAAATCTACTAAAGTTCGCGCACTTGCGGTACGATTTCTGTTATTACATTCACCACACCTGCCCGAGGTCGCGGGTAATTGCCCGTAAGTGTTTTCAGTTCAAACTGGCCCCCATAAGAAATTTTATGAAATTTTGGGCGCTAAAATATCTGAAAGGTATTAAAATTGTAACTTTTATTCCAATAGAGATAATAGAGACAATTATTATATATAGGTTTGATTTATTAGAAACATTCTATTCATCCGAACAAACAATCACACAATCGCACAAGAGGTATAGTTTTTTTAAATTTTGCAACTCCTTAAGTGCTATTAAACTAATTCCGTGTAACTAATGTCCTCCGTGACGTTCTCTTATGCTGTACTTCTGTTTATAAATACGTATATATCTACTAGAACGCAGCTACAACCGAACAGACAACCTCGGCGTATCATCGCCGTGACATATATACCGGGTACGGGCACACAGCAAACTAGATCAACCTAGTGCCGATCCGACGCTGATGGGCTCTTCCCAAGAGATAACAGAGGCTCAGCACGCATGAAGGTACACGCAAGAAAGGTCGAGTTCGATTTCATTAGGTGCATTCAGACACAGAAGTTTACTCACAGCACCTCGTGTCTGCTCTACCTGAAATAACTTGCATCGTGCTTTTTCGCTTTCTGACTGCTTTGTTGGTCCAGCTGGAACACGTTTGACTACAAATACAAATTATATTATTTTAATGCACTAACGCATGCTAAGGACAATTTTTAAAACCTATTTAGAGGCTAAAAATTCCACCCATGCCGGGATTCGAACCCGCGACCTCTGGCTATCCGTGCCAGCGCAGTCGGCAAGAGCCCATCAGCGTTCTTGGGTACGATTCCTTTCGATGTAGTCTTAATAGATTAATTCAAATGGCCTCAGGCTAAAGTCATTTTTCATCTTTTTGGTGTCTTTGTCTAGGAACCATAGCACACGATATCCTAATTTGGGATCAGCGCCTCAATTATGAAGTTACCACTGGTTTGAATGATGTCGATTTTCTTTTTCCAGCTTACACACATAGTTTGACTCTTACAGTTTACTAATAAACTTGATGTAAGTATTGTATAACTATGCAGTGTTTTGTCTCTTTTCTTCCAACTGAAAATTACATTCAAATGACGTGAACAAAACACTGTGTAACTATACCAGGCTTATACGGTGTTTATTAGTAAGAGCCTTAAACTTTTGACACGGTGTCGCGTCACGCAGCGGCATTCATGTATAAAAATAAAAATTAAACTTTATATCTTGACAATTATATTAATAAAATCGACTCTGATGTTCAAGTCCAACCGCTTGTCTATATACGAACATTCACGCTTAAAATATAAGCGGGTCTAAATATCAGGTTAGTTGGGAATTTGCCACCGTAGCATGTTGGTCGAGTCTCGAATCGTACCAGTTTCATTTATAGAAGTTAATCCATTATAGGTCTGTCAGTGCACGCTACACGTGTCCCTTTTAGGTGTGATTAATTTACCACAGTGCACGGTACTATCATTGAGCTTTCTTTGATAAGCGCGATTGATTGATATTCGATACTGTAAGTCATTACTAAACATCAGTTCGTTGTTAATTACGTATCTAATGTCAGGCCATTTTGGGCTATAAATTGATGGTCAAATCCACACAGACAGATAAACATTATAATAATATTCTTAAAGGAAACTGTTCTCTTATCTAATTAGGTCAGTAGAGAATCTTGCAAAGTATTACCTAAGTTAAAAGTATAAACTTCATCCAGTAGTTAGTTGAAAAGCTTCCAAGTTGTAAGTACTGGGCTTCACGGTTAATTACTTAGACTTTGTATTTAGTTAATTATTCACCATTTGGTTGACAGAGCGCAGAAAGTTGTAAATGTTACAGTTTTGTGGCTATTTGGCTCTTGTTTTGGAAGAGAAGAGTTTTGGCCAAGTTTGTGTTGCAGTGTCTTATTTGTTTATTTGAATGGATCTTACAAACTTGTTAAAGGCTTTATGTACAAATTGTGTCAGTACATCATAAAAAAATCTTAATAATGACGCCGAACTATAAGGCTGCTGTTATGTCAGGCGCGCGGTCCCGCTCGCACAATCTAACATTATTTGTGATTTTAATTTAAAAAATATTATGGTCTATTAATATTAATATGGTCTGAGAGTTTTATAGGTACTGAATAAAATTGCGGGCAATTTACAATACTTTTTTTTTTCCTATACTTGTAGGAAAATAAAAATAAGTACTTACGTGAAAATAGTACCTACGCCCCATTTTCAGATGTTGAAGAAGATTTTGTTATAATAATAATAAACACTTCCACAGATTACAATCACCTGTCCGGTAGCGTAACGTCCGCCACTGTATGGAGTTGTCCAATTAAACCTACTCAGAACTGTCAAATACATACATAAGTACTAGATGGCGCCCGCTGCTTCAACTGCGCAGGTTTACTATTTTGAGTTGCTTATATTAGCGTGGCTTAGAAAAGAACTAACATTATGATATTAAAATTATGACATAAATAATTTTTGAGTCGCATTTAAAAAATATGATATAATAGGTTTGCTTGAAGAAATCTTTTACAGAGATAAGCTCGCCTTTTTCTTATGTAATGTCCTATTAACTGTTTCGTGTGCAATACAGTATAATATATAATATATTTATAAGTTGTAGCCTATGTGTTATTTTTATGTATACCTAATATATAACTATTATTGTAAAAACCTATTTAGAGGCTAAAAATTCCACCCATGCCGGGATTCGAACCCGCGACCTCTGGCTATCCGTGCCAGCGCTCTTTCCAACTGAGCTAATGGGCGACTCACCGGCATCAGTGAAATTTCGAACCTCTTTACACTATTCTCTGTATTACGTACAGGCAGCCCGGCATAGGTGGAATTTTTAGCCTCTAAATAGGTTTTTAAAATTGTCCTTAGCACGGGTTAGTGCATTAAAAATAAAAATAGTATAATTATTATTGTAAAGTTACATTAAAATCCATTCAGTAGATTTTACGTCAAAGAGTGACAAACATACATCCATCCATACTTACAAACTTTCGCGTTTATATTATTTGAAGAATTTGACACTTTAGAATTGTCAAATAGATAGAGTCGACAGTCACGTGACAGAAGGACTGGTCAGAAACTGCACACACATGATTTTTTGAAAGGTGACTAATACTGCTACGATAGTCTCTTGTGTCACAAATATGCTGCGTAGATTCCTCTCCACAATCAACCATATGTTACCTTATGATTAAATTCTACGAGCGTGCGTCTGGTCCATATACCTAAATGTTTACTTACTTCTAAATGTTTTACGAACGTTAAATAGGAGTGTGCGAAGTCCCAACGTCACTCGCCTGTTCAATTAGACGGAAGTTCAGACAGAGTCGGAAATTTCCCCATTGTTTTGTCCCAACTTCAGTTGCCATTTATCATACACTCTTTGTACATGATTACAAACACAACTGTACGGCTCTGTTGCTCTAATTTGGCGTCTATTTTTAGTGTAGTAGAGACCTTTGTGGGTGTAAATTTGGAGCGGTTGGGCGGCAAACCCTGACCGAAGAAATGGTGGAGTTTCCCCAGAGATGAAAAGTGCTATTTATTTCTTAATGTTCTGGAAGAAAAGTTTAGATAGTGTTGAAGTAACCTATATATCGTATACAGACCGATACATTTCGTTTATTTTCTTTATCGAAACAGTTCTACGCGAGTAATACTTTATTTAATAATATTTATTACTAGCTCTCCCTCGCAGTGTTACCCGCGGTTTATTGATTTTCCTAAATAATTTTATAAGCGATTTTCCTAATAAAATATTTTCCCGTAGTAAAACGTGTTATTGTGTGTGTTAATCCAGGGTGTCAGCTAACTCCATATCAAATTTTATTAAAATCGCTCCAGCCGTTTAGACGTGAAGAAGTAACAAACATACACACTCACAAACTTTAGCCTTCAAAATATTAGTGTGATTAATTATACATTATTCTCATTTAGCTAACGGTTTGGATCGTTATCATTTCATAAGTATTCCTTACTGTGCTTACATATAAACGAAGAGATCATTGCGTAATGCTCAGTGGCTAATGATGAAAATCATTACTGGGGATCTTGGCACCTGGTGGAAACCGCAACTGATTTTACACTTGCCATAAAAGGGAAAAATAATTACAGATGGTAATCCTACATTACCTTAGGGACAAAGTAATTTTGTTTGCAAGTTAGTTGCGTACATTTTATACAAACTGAGAAGCACTGGTGGTCTAGTGGAACCGAGTAATTGGTATCAGTCTGTTGGGTTAAGCAACAACAGGTGCGGTTAGGTAATGGATGGGTGGACATCCCGTGACTACTGGCAGTTGCATTTTTTCCCAGCACTTCCGTGCTTCGTAAGGCACATTAAGCCCCCGGTGCTGGCTGTCATGTAATGACAGTCGTAAAGCCATGTCAGAGGCCTTATGGCTTGATAACTTCTGACAGTAAGACCCGCCACTGTCTTACCATCCTCCACCAACCCAAACTTGACCCCCATGGTAGAGTATGGCCTAACCGTGCGTAAGAGACCTGTGCCCCAGCATTGGGGACATATAAAGAGGGCATACAAACTGAGAGCAGAATTTAAGGCCTTATGCTACGCCGGCTGGTATGTATGGCTTTAGAATATTTCCCTAGATCATAAGATTAGATTACATATTTTGTCAATAATCGTCCGGCGTCCGAAAAGTCGCAAACCTGACAAAGTATCATTTGTTTCAGTCCGACAGGTCAACGTAGGCCTACGTCAGATTATCAGAGGCTAGATCCCGGATTTACCCACAAGATTCCCTTTTATCCCGGAGACATTTCGGGCAGGTATTTGCCGCACGGCCTGAAGAAATGGTCCTTTCTTTATTTGAGACCGCTCACTCTAATTCGGACTGTGTGATAAGACCTCGGCACTTGGTCTGAGATAAATGAAATAGAATCGCCTATCCTAAGTCGTGCCACCGCAGATTAGCGATTCTATTTTATTTGTCTTCTGAGAGAAGGCAATGTCCTACTATACAACAGTATATTTAAAACGCGTCATTTCTGAATTACTTCTGTTAGAGTTAATCGATTTAAAACCGTATAGTTTTTGTCAGACCTAATTTTTCAAAATGTCAGGGCTTTAATAATTTAAGACCTCGGCACTTGGTCTGCGATAAATGAAATGGAATCGTCAATCCAAAGTCGTGCCACTGCAGATTAGCGATTCTATTTTATTCGTCTTCTGAGAGAAGGCAAAGTCCTACTATACAACAGTATTTTTAAAACGTGTCATTTTTGAATCACTTCTGTTAGAGTTAATCGATTTAAAACCGTATTGTTTTTGTCAGACCTAACTTTTCAAAATGTCAGGACTTTTATAAATTTTGAGATATGCTGTTTTAGTAAAATACCTATGTCACAACCTCTGCCGTAGTGGCCTGACCAGAGCATCCAGAGCTAAGATGGTCCAAAGGTGAAAAATCTGCACTGAAGTAGAGAAAACATTTGCCCTGCAGTGGTACACAAATTGTCAGACAGCGCAGTCAAATACAAAGTAAAAAAATCTGTTAAACAACATAGTATATAAATAACAATAAATAGTAATAATAATAAAATACAAAAGTGGTTGTAAATAAGAAACAAATGACGTAGGTATTGCTATAGCCATATACGGATCTTATTTCAAAGAAATTTGAACACATGTTTAGGGATTGATGCTGTGTATAATGAGCAGCAGTTGACAGCTACACATGGATTATTAAATTGGAAAACTAATTAATTTAAAACTAATTAACATAAGCTACGCAATGTTTAAATTGTTATAATAAAGGACCAATTGTAGTTTTGTGAAATGCACACAAGCACCTTGCAAGTTGTAACTGTTGCGAAAAACGCGTCAAAAGCTGTGGACCTCTTGATTAACGAAATTAATGTTCCTTAGCAATACCATAACAATGTGTTTCCTACACATGAGTATAAAATGAGCTATCTATAGCGGGTCTACATACGTGCTTGAATTAATTGTGCGAGAACGTAAACAAGCAAGTTATGACTGAGCCGGAGTTAATCCGGGAATAAACACGCCTAAGGCGGTCTTAAAACAAGAATTAATCGGCCTAAGAAGACTGGTTGTACTTAAACTTAGGTTAAACGGGAATTCCTACTTTGGAAATTCCTATTCTGCGCACTCACAAACTGTAGGTAAATTATGAACTATACTTGTCACTTCTTTCGCGTGAGAATTGGATAAATTGTATCATATGATTCGGCACAAACTTGCGTAAAAGAAGAAACATTATAATTACAAGTACAATCGATAGCAAATGAACCTCTTTGTGCATGCACTCTACTCAGTTACGTTATGGGTGAATTTCCAACTAAAATTTAAAGGTACCTGAGTGTATCCGCATGGACAAAAGTAATGATCGTGCAGCTGTCGGCTAAGCAACTTGCAAAGAAAAAAAAAGCAATCAAACATGCTAACCATCTAAGAAAAGAACTTTTGATTGACAAGAACCTTTTTTGTTTCAGTATGATGTTCCAAAGAGGCTCCAACAAGCCCACCCATGAATTTCTCCTTCGTAGTCACTTATTTTAAGCTTAATTTATGTCCGCAATCACTGTTTAATGTGGTACATGCAATCAAAGTTTATAAAATTAACTTTATTATCGTTTTGACTGCTCCTTTATGCGAATGAGAATAGACCGAGCGAAGGGATTAATCTAAAACAACATAATATTTTTAGTGAGCCAGTAAAGTAGGGTGGCTATAAATTAAGCTCAAGCGCGAGCGTTTCGTTTTCTTTTCAGTAAGTACAGTCGACTTAACATAAGAAGTGATTAAATTTTTCAGTCCTAATTCTAAAGTTAAGCGCGCTGTAAATTTATTTTCTACTTGGATAGACACCAAAGTGGAAATGGTTCTATAGGGTTGCATTTTTTTCCTTTTTAGGTAAGTACAGAAATAAAAAAAACCTTTTATTAAAATAAACCGGCGAAGTGCGTGTTGAGCCACGTGCAGTGAAGGAGGCGTTTTTGGTTTGATATTAATATTTAATTTTAATGATTTTTTATTTTACAGAAGTAATGATTTCAATAAAGTAGTATTTAGTGAAAATTTTCACTTCTGAAAGTAATTAATATGGTGAGATTATGTAAGAAAAATCATTTTAATCTACCATATCGTCGGCTTGATTTAAATGTATATCTATAAAATATTATAGCTTTCTGGTGCTAGTCGTCTCTTAGTTAAACCGCGTACGGACAGACAGACGAACACAGCGATACCATAAGTGTTCCTTTTTGACTACGTAACCTTAAAAAGGTGACTGCTAAAAACTATAATTTTTACTATTTCTTTCTGGAGCTTCCGTAGGAAGAGTTAATTTAGTTATAATCATAACAATAATAAGTTATATCTTGTACTTTTGCGTTGTATTTTTTCATGCATAATTCACCCAATCAAGTGATACTCGCAGGGCATACTATTTTGTTACCTACCTCATTTGTCGAAATCACCAAGCCGTTTGTTTTTTGCGATAAACACCAACGCGTGAAAAACTAACTTTGCCTTTGCAGTCTGTTAAAAACTATAAAACGGACCGGCAACGTGCGCAAAAAAAGAACCCTTAATACTTACGAAGTTAAAGACGAGTGTTTTGTCAAAAACAAAAGCAAAATGACCACACACAATAGTAAGAACAAAAATTAAAAAATATGCATATCAAGAGACACGGCTGAGTGTTTTATCAAAAACAAAAGCAAAATGACCACACACAATAGTAAGAACAAAAAGGAGACGGGGATTTCTGGGCCCGATTCTAAATAGTTGAGATATGGTTTAAAAAAAGCGTTGTATTTTTCTATTTTAAAATATAAAAAATGAGCTCTATTCACAATCTGGAAGACAAGAAATCTTAAAAATAAGTTTATGTCCCTAATAAAATAGGATACCGATTACTTTAATCGATTAGTCTCCATGTATTAAAAAACACCTGCACCAGATGATTGATTCAATCATATTAAATAAATACATTATAATATACTTAATGTCAACAGTTTAAAAAAATCCAAATATTAACTTGATGAAAATAAATCTTTAAATTGATTCTCGTTTACGGATCGATTTATTACCCGTGTTTGTCAACTGTATTTTTAATCTGTGTCTGTGCCAAGAAAAACATCTTTGGTCTGTGCTAACAGTGACAGGCGTGACAGCTCCCTGACTCAATCTATGATCACTCGCACTCGTCTTCTCTCAGAATAATAGAGCGTCTTCGCGTATCGTTTAGTGCGTTTTGAGTGTGTTTCCTGTTGTTTTTGTTATTATAATTCTCCGACCAGTGCTTTCTTTCTACAGACTTACGATCTTGCTTATCTTGTACGGACACGGATAAGTTTAGTATAAGTTTCATTGTCAGCTTGTTGCATAGCCCCACTTTTACTAAATCTCTTATAACTCTGCTCTCAGATTGCCAAAATCCACAGAATTTTCCGAGATGGTTTGCTAATATATAAGCTCTAAATTGACATTTCTTTCACCTTTTAACACCCAGGCCCAAGAATGTATGAAAGTGTATCCGTCTCCTTTAAAAATATGCATATCAAGAGACACGGCTGAGTGTTTTATCAAAAACAAAAGCAAAATGACCACACACAATAGTAAGAACAAAAATTTAAAAATATGCATATCAAGAGACACGGCTGAGATGTATGATGCTGCTTATTGATTTAATTTGTCGAATGTACCAGAACGTTCGAATGGCGTCCGTCCCCCAAAAATACCCACCGTCCGTCGCGTCCTGCACTAAAATTAGTCAACAGTTTGTAGCACTAATGCTGAGTGCTTTCTACTTCCTAAGGATGTCGTTTTTTTAATGTCCTCTTTTTGTATTTTTATGAGCTTTTTTAAAATCCTCTGTGCTTTCACTATACCTGACTCCTTTGTGAACCTTCGAGTGAAAATATTCAAAAATTTAAAACTCGTGAATTTCGGACTTAAATATCAGCTTCACGTCAAAACTCTGTTGATTAATGTAAACATTTTTCGTGTGTTGATCTTACGGCTTTTATTAGCGGTTACCACATCGCTAAAATGCTTTCCTTGCAACCGGCGCTTAAAATCAACAATCCGCGGTGGGCACGTGTGGTGATTAAACCCATACTCTGGGAGCTTTTTTCATATTGCCCTGCTGCAAGACGTATATATAGAAACATAATTCACATGATACCCTGAACAAGACGCCTTATACGGTTTATTAAACCATGGATAAGATGCCAATAATCCCAAAACAAAATTATACTTATTAAATGTAGCGTAACTAAAGTCAATGGCATTGTTAATCGCCTTTGAAGCTATTTGCCGGACGTTATACGTTTTAAAGCAATGGACCGTGCCCCAAGACTACAGTACAGTAAGCGCTTAAATTTACTTACATAATTGAAACGCCTAAAGGCAGCAGTAGCAGATATTTCGACTGACATTCATAAGCGCTAGAGTTTAATTTTTTCGCTCTCCTCTACAAATATTATCGAATTAAAATTTATTTTTTTATTATTTAATAAATACTATAACTCATATGTCAGAGGCCTTATGGGTGGCTTGATAACTTCTGACAGTAAGGCCCGCCACTGTCTTACAATCCTCCACCAACCCGGACTTGGCCCCCGTGGTGGAGTATGGCCTAACCTTCCTGCGATGCAGGAAGAGACCCGTGCCCCAGCAGTGGGGACATTCAATGGTTGTTAACGACGACTATAACTCAACGGTCATCAAAATCTAATAACATTTGCGTTTAGTTTCCAGAACTAAACCAAGAGAAGAAACTGACAAAGAAACCCCGCACTTCGTCTGCATCCCGATTATTTCGTACACCTACTCTATGATACGTATCTGAGATTTATTTCCAACACACTGTTCATAAAACTCGCTAATTAACGCTGGCAGAGGCAACGCCCCATAACCACGCGTTCTTCGCGCGTCTATTTCTATGAAGTATCACCGTAAAAATTAAAAGAAACGATTCAACCGAGCGCCGACTCTCAATAAAAAACCCATTTTGGAATGTCTGATTAAAATACGTACCATTTCGAGAGGCAAGCGGGGTCGTGGGACTAGATTAGTTTCGGGAAACTTTATTTTTTCCGCTTTACATTTACTCCTTTTTTAGTGGCCGCCCAAAGCCTCACCGTGCAGTTTTTTCTTCAGCAACGTGTCAGGTGGAGTCGTGCACCGATGCCAACGTTACGTAACCGGAACGCCGTATTTCGTTCCTTTTTCGAAACTTTTCAAACGAACCGCGGGTTTTTATCGCTCTTGCCAATTTATTGTCCGATAGTTCAGCCGCAGTGGCATAAATTGCGGAACATTGTGTAATCATTAATCGCCAATAGTCCTAACGTCAGCATCAGCAGCCACTATTACGTTAATAGCACAAACCGTGTACTTTTCCGAACATCATATTAACTTAGTTATATATTAAACGCTTCTGATCGCGATTACATATTAGGTAAAATTTAATTACAGTGAATTAATATTCCAGTTGTTAACTAAATTCCGGAATCACTTGCTTGTATTTTGTCGGAAGTGACCAGTTTAGGTATGTGAGTGAGGGAGTGGCTAATCAATTTAGTGATCCCTGTATTAAGTTTTTATTGTGTAGTTCTCACGACAGTTTTTCGAAGATTTTTAAACGACAACACTGCAAAGTCTCAAAAGAAAATATTTTTCTATGTAACTTTTATTACAGACCTTGCAAAGAGATAAGATAAAAATAAAAAAACTGTAAGTTTTGCTTATTGTTAATTTATTGACGATGAAGAACTAATTTTCAGTTCCGTTATTGCAATATCACATGTCCTTCTGTAAAGCTCAGGCAGTTAAGTATTTAGTAAGAGATAACAATTTATTTAACCAATAAATATGGACCCACAATTGATTATGGATGACGCTGAGAAACTTAATCTTACTAGTAACAAAAAACAATCTTTTTGTACAGAAAACATTCCACTTACCACGAGTCACAAAAGCAGCATTGAACATGTAGCAGCAAAGCATAAATTAAATCTTCAGAAACTTTTCTCACGGCCCTTGGCAGTGTCTGACGTCATAAGGCTGTAAAGTGTACTTACCCCAATGGGGTTGGTTTTGAGGAGAAATAGAACATCTCCACGTAGAGTGCACCCCATTAAAACCACATGTGCTAGACGTCACCTCGACGCAGCAACTCCCCACACTACGTTTCTCAAATTGTGAAAATGTTGCTCTTAGATGCCATAAATAATAATGTCCTACCATAGGGCCCATGCCTTCTCTCAGAGCGAGAGTATCGGTTTAATCACCATGTCTGTCCAATGCGATTTGACAATTAAGCGCTGAGGCAAATGAACACCTCAGGCACTTGGTGTTCTCCTTTACAGTTGGTGAGTGGTATCGCTTCTACAAATTCACAAATATAAGTAACTTCATAAGAGTTGGAACCCACGACCTCTTTAATGTGGTAAACTGCAGCCGTTGGTGCGGGCTGTCATTTAATGGCAGTCGTTAAGCCTTGTCAGATGCATTATTGCAGCTTGATAACTTCTGACAGTAAGGCCCGCCACTGTCTTACAATCCTCCACCAACCCGGACTTGGCCCCCGTGGTGGAGTATGGCATACTCTTTTTGCGATGCAGGAAGAGACCCGTGCCCTAGCAGTGAGGACATACAAGGGTTGGTATCGAAGCTTCTACGGACCATGCTACAACCGCTTTGATTCCATAAATATTGACATGCAATTAATCTCGAATGCCAAACGGATTGCACTATAGATAAATCGGTCATACTCGTATCTTAGCATTTCAAATCGTCAATCCGCGGTGGGCACGCGTTGTGATTAAACCTATACTCCCTCTCTTTCTGAGAGAAAGCATGCCCTTCAATGGGACGTATTTAGGCTAAAACATTCGTTAACACTACACTTTTCATTACTTGATTTTTAAGTCGGAAGAATACGACCAGGTTCAGACAAAAATCAAGAAAGTTAATCCGGAATTAAGTTAATAAAGTACGTAGGCTGCTTGCGCTAAGCTAATTCTGTATATTTGGCATCTGACAGCTATAGCCATGGACTCGGTTTCATAAAACTATACTATTGGTGCTATACTATGATAGTTCGATGTACATACATAGCAAAGTCACTTATCCCACAAATTAACAAGTAGACTCTGCTAGGCAATGTACATCAAATTGTCGTACTAAAACTACGAATTGTAGTTGTATGAATCGCGGCCCTGGATTGTGACAAAAGAAGCAAATGAAGTCGCGAGTTCAATATTTACACTTCCAACCTAACACTCCCCGCCATTTATATTAAAAATCTCGTCTGGGATATTTCATTAAAGGGAAGGATGTGATATTTCAGTGCTGCCTTGCTTGTCTCTCTAAAAATGAATGCCGCGCGACCCAATTATGACGAAATAAAAAATACGAACATCATTTATAAAGCGTAAAAACACTGAAACTTTTGGAAATAAAACAAACGACAGAGAGTTGTGAAATACGGTGGACATGACGACTTTCATGTCCGTCTAGAAAATCATTTAGATAGAAAGATAGATAAAGAACACTTTATTGTATATAAAAAATGGAAATAACACATATATTTCTTAAACTAAGAGTGCAGACGGGGCGGCCTTATCACTAAAAGTGATCTCTGCCAGACAACATTTGTATGTTCTGGACCAATTAATTAGAGAAGAAGTAGATGTACAAACAGACGTACAAAATGATAATTCCAGAGGCATACGAATACTTGCCTAAATAAATTACATTAACAAATAAAAATAGTAATGAATATTTTATATAAATACATAAATAATCACATATCACATTACAAAATGAGCTGCTTCACGAACAACTCGATGCTGATGGCTTTAGGCGATTTATCAGTCTAATTTCAGCGATCATATAGAGCAAACATCCGGTCTGTTGAGCAAACTACTCCTCCAGCTCAACTAATAGGAAGTATTAATGGTGAAGAACTCTCAATCATCATAATTATTTGCTTTTCTATAGACAAGTCTGTAAATGATTCGCGATAATTATGTATGAGCATAGTTATAAATGTATTAAACGCATCTAATTGCGATTATTTAAAAGGTAAAACCATTGAATTTGAAGTAAATTCAATGGTAAAACGTAATTATCGTAATACAAATCACGCGCCTTATCACCAGACCTGTCCGCGAACGTAGTAAATGTTGTGTTCTGCCCGCTGCGAAACAACTCAAAAGTGACTAGCTTCAGTAACTGACTGTACTCGCCACTTCCGTCTACCCGTGACAATGGCAACTGCAACGCTGCCGAAACGTCGGGAATGATATTAATTACGTTTCACCTAATAAATAATTGCGATTAGGCCCGTTTAATATGTAACTAGGTTCTATTTAGTGGAAGAAAGCGCAACATTGCAGTAAATATTAGCAGCAGTACAGTAAATATTATTTGAAAGTTTGAGAAGCAGTTCGCGGTGATAATTTGTTTGCGCTGCAGCACTGTCCCGGTGTCCCATCCTACTCTTTCTCGGCGTATTTATACAGGCTGTTTCATAATATTTATACTAGGGGATGAACTCCGAGACTATTTACAAGACAACTGTACTATTTCATACTTTAAAAGAAAGTATGGGAGAGTTAAGAGTGTATTGCGTTTACACTGTAGTTAGGCGTTTAACGTTTCAATATATTTGTAATATCTTTAGTAACCATCACGGATAATAGATTTATTTTCACTAACAAGAGGCCTATTTAAATAGTAATCTGCATAAGAGAGTTTAGATGGATTGATAGAAAAGAAATGCTGTCGTGGAGATCAAAGGATGCTAATAAAACTCTCTTTCAACTGAGTAATGCTAGGGGAGTTCCCACATCTGCTTCTAATAACAAGCCTGCACAATAAATATAATTTGTGGACGGCCGTTACGGCTACGACGACGACTGAAATAGGCAGAAAAACAAAATTGACTCTCTCGTAATAGGCGGATGCCATAAAATGGGAAACGGAAAAAAAGCAAACGTTCAACACTTAGTACTGATTGCAAGCAGACTGAGCAAAAAGCTGCGCAAAGGAGGAATGAAAGTGTAGATTTGGGTGCAGGGAACCGACGTTATCAACAGATCGCTTGACCGAAACCCTTTCTCCCTGCGCCACCTTCAGGGTCCAATTCCATGGAACGACAGTTCATGGTTGACAGTTACTGTGACGATTCAATGTGCATTGCATAGGCGATTAATAGGTATGAATACTAATTCTACGCAATGTACATGTATTTGCTATCGTTCGTTTCGTTTTCAACCCTTGTATGTCCCCACTGCTGGAGCACGGGTCTTTTCCTGCATCGTATTTGCTATAAATTTAATTTGTTGTACTTTGCATCTATGCAATGAGCTGATTTATTAATTGTATTTAAATTATCATAGTATAATATAACCTGTAACTTTTGGCTATTAGCAGCCCTAAACGCTATTGATTATCAGGTAAACTTATAATATATTAAGACCTTCTTCGTTAAGCATGTATACTTGTATAGGTCATATACCTCTGAAATTATTATATTTGATTTTATCTATCATCTACTTCCTTCTCCAATGTATTGCTCCAGTCCAAGCAAAGGTTGTCTAAAAGAGATCACTGTTAGTGATAAGGCCGCCGTCTGTACTCTTCAGGTTTAGAAATATCTGTGTATTTTTTTTTTATGTACAACAAAGTGTTCTCTGTCTATTAACGTCCCGATTCGTTAAAAATACTATTGCGTTTTATGAAATCCTATAAGAAGTGGCAAAAAGGCTTGGTAAGAGCGCTGGAATCGTACACGAAAAACGGGTTCGTATACTAATCCAGAGTTCGAATCCCCGTTTGGCCCTATCTGTCTATTTGTATCTGTCTGTCCGTCGTACATCTTTGTCTTTCTAGCTTGTTCATATCTATTTACTTGTTTATTGAAAGTGAAACTCGTGTTGTAAATAAATTAAAAATTGATATTCATTTTTAAAGAAATTTTTTGTGTGAGTGTTGCATTTAATTGGAACGTTATGTTCCGTCTGTCTTCTTCTATCCCATTTCGTTCGGTCCAAAATCTATTTCAGTGCGCGACCCTCTCGATTCTTTCATCACTTAATTTCCATTAAAGTGCTTTGGAAATATCGATGAAGTCTGAATTCATACGGAATGTACAAATTTAACCGTTGGCGAATAAATTTTGTGGACCGGAGCTATTAAATTGGAAGCCTTTTGGAATCCGTAAAATACTAAAACTGAAAATAAAATACTCTAACAGTTAAAAGCCCGCCTCTGTGTTTGTTATGTCTTATGTGATGCCTTTTTATATGCTATGTGTTTATGTGCAATAGAGTATAAGAATAAGATTTCTGCTTTAGTTCATCTTTATCCTTATAAAAAAAATTACTTGCAGAAAATTTTAAAATGTCGTTTTCCTTCATCAAGAATTTGAGATGTAACGGTGTAAACCTTTTTATGCCACACCTGGCAATAAAGTGGCTTTTTCCGCATGCTGCGCGTACGGAAAAAGCCGCTTTCTGGCCAAGTGTAGACATAAAAAGATGTACACAACACGGGAGGCAATAAAGAAAGCTCTCGAGCGCATATTTACGTCCCTCGCTTGCAGCTCGGGCCGCAAACTTCTGCGATCTTGGCCTTTCTTTGTATTACCACCCTAGTTGTGTAATGTACTATTACACCACTCTTTTATATTTCAATCGTACATGTAATGTGTAAATAATGCAATATCATATTAATGTCAAAATTGTGAATTACCTTTTCACTTCAAATATTGTAGATTTCTTTTGAATTTTTATCTCATTCTTCACCTTCAGACGAAACACTACCATTAATAACTTTTACCTACTAGTCTTTTTTAAAAGACCTATTTTAGAGGCTAAAAATTCCACCCATGCCGGGATTCGAACCCGCGACCTCTGGCTATCCGTGCCAGCGCTCTTTCCAACTGAGCTAATGTCGGAGCTAATTCCTACTAGTCTTGTAAGTTATCTTGTTTTGCCCGTTTTATCTCTACTAAAATAAACCCAGCGTTTTAAAGTTATTATTTAATCACAAGAACCTCTAGGCGTACTTTCAAAGTGGAAAGTAGTAAAAAAGACACGTTTTATTTATTTCAGATACACAAAAAAATTATTGTGGTGTTTTCCTCGTTGGTGGTGCTCTACTTAAATGTCACTGGGGATGAAAGCGAGCAATGTCCGGATGCATCTAGGCGCTGCCTGCAAGAAAAAACCTAATCCCACAACTCGATCTGATGTATCTGGGATTGGCGGACTAAAACACTTTATTATCTGAGTCAAATTAATTAATTCATTAATTATAGTTTACTATTTATTGCACACGAAACATTGAACAGGACATTACATGATATAATGGTCGGTACGTTATTGTTATATGCCACATAAGTAGTAAATACACGTACATTACTAACCGCAGTACGGACCCGACTGAAAATCAGCGTTGCAACTGATCTCTCGGTTGGAATATTATGCTGAGTCGGGCCCATACTTAAAACTTCCGGACATTTTGTTAGATATTTAGATTTCTGTAAGTTTGTCTTTGTGTTAACTGTTAACTACTTGTATTTCTATAGTCACCCGTTTGTGTTTTCTGCTGATTGTTGTATTATGTTGCGTGATTTTGTGTTTTTGAGTATTGTGTCGTCAAATAAATATATTTTTCTTTCTTTCTTCTAAATACAGCAGTTTTCTCAATTTTTGTATACAAAATAAGAATATTCAAGTCTTCTCTTTATGATAGCTTTCTGTTAATATACTAAATAACAACGTTATAGATTAGTTTTATAAAGTATTTTTTCCACCTACTCCAACATTTAATGCTTATTTAAATGCATGCAAGCATATGCATAATTAAGCATATGCATGATTATTTGCTATAATTTGTCCAGGTCCCAAACTAGGGTGCCTTGGCAATCAGCCAAGGACATCACAAATATAGTCCGTTATTGACCTAGACTTAATACTCAAAATGTAAAGTACTAAAGATAAACAGTAGAGGTTGACATTATATCTATCTACATGTAGTCGTAAACAACTAAACTCATGACTCAACATCTAAGGGCCTCTAAAAGATTTAACTGAGACATCAAAAACAAGCAACCACTCAATTTGGGTTAAGGGTCACCCTTAACGAGTCTGATATAAATTAAGATATTATCACTTTTAATGACTTTCTGAATTTAACATCAGACGGAGTTATAAAAGGCATTTTTAAGACGCACTTTCAATATTGGACATTATAACGATGTTAACCTCGTAGTCCTTCTTCTTCTACATTCTTCTTCTTCAGGCTATATGTTAGTCCACTACTGGACATAGCCCTCTCGTAATGAGCGCCATAGCGCCCTGTCTTCAGCTTGCCACATCCAGCATCTGCCGGCAGTTTCGATTTCAGATCGTCATCCCACCTAGTCGGAGGGCGTCCTGCACTACGTTTGCCGAGTCGCGGTCTCCACTCAAGAACACGTTAACCTATCCTTGTCCTATGTTAATCAAACGAAAAGATATATTTTCACAATGCTCACGAATGCAAGAAGAGGCAAAAACAATATCATAGTTCAAACAGCGTATTACAGCATAAATTTAAAGGCAGTCTCTAATTGAATATTCCCTTTGCGTAATACCATCTTACTTCACCCTTTAGGAGAAAATACAGGCTAGAAGCGAAACATGTAAATTTTATCGGGTCGCGCCGCGGCCGCGCCTCGGGACGGCACAGATTTTTTATAAGCCAAGGTAAGAAAGAAAACTTGGCCCGTATTTTCCGCTAAAAGTTCCCCCTATATTGCAATGCTCGTCGAAAAATACTTTCTTGACTTACGACTGGAGTTATAGGGGCGAGCGGCGTTTGTGTGACCCCTTGGCGAGCGCGGGTCTCACAAATCAGTCCACTCGTCCGGCAAAATGTTGTATTTATTGCTCAATTTCATATAACTTTATATTAAGTTATTAGTTTTGTTGGTTTAGTGGTAAGTCGTTGTAAGGCTAAAGCGAAGGTCAACTCATGCGTAGAGACATTGAAGTATACGATCGACTAGAGTTTGTGACGGAAAAAAGTTATTCTGTTCAACATAAACCTGAATAAGGATTAAAAAGGAGATAGGTACATAGGTAACTCTTTATTGTACACCTGTAATAGAGACAAGATACTTAATACACTAATTGTGAAGACTTTTAATTGCCTCAGTGTGTTCTAATTTTCTATATAGGTATTGTAATCATGTGATAGCTATTAGTCTTCCCAGATTCTAAATTAAAACAAATATTTATTTATTTATTTATTTATTTATTTATTTATTTGCATCTGCAGACACACACTTACAGAAAAAACAATTGAAATGACACCACAGGCAATAACAAAGCAAAATTTCACAGTAATAGTACAAACAACAGCAACAAAAGTGGGTACAGGCAAATCAACATAAAGTATGAAGCAGTTTTGTGGGTGTGGCAAATGCAAAGGGGCTCTGACTCAGCATATGCTGGAGAGAGGAGAAATAATTAACTAGTTCTTAACAGTTTAGAATAGGCGGCATTATCGGTAAAAGCTATCTCTCCCAGACAACCTCAGAATTGACAGGACTGAAAGAGAAGATGTCAGTGGATATGTTGGTGTATTTTGTAATACAAAATTTAATTGAGTTACTTAAATGAATGAAGCGCTCGTGGTCTAGTGGAAAAAGTGATTGGAATTAATCACTTGAGTTAAGCAACAACAGGCGCGGTCAGGTGCAGGATGGGTGACCGTCCTGTGACTTCCGCTAGTGGCATTTTTCCGAGCGCTTCCGTGCTTCGCAAGGCACGTTATGCCATTGGTGCCGGCTGTCATGTAATGGCAGTCGTTAAGCCATGTCTGACGCCTTATGAGTAACTTGATAACTTCTGACAGTAAGACCCGCTACTGTCTTACAAGCCTCCACCAACCCGCACTTGGCCCCCGTGTTGGAGCATGGCCTAACCTTCCTGCGATGTAGCAAGAGACCCGTGCCCCAGCAGTGGGGCCGTACGTCCCGTTGATATCAACATGCCCCATTGTAAGGTCTCAGGCCTTTTCTCACACAAAGCGAGAGTAGGCTTAATAACTTTAATAACTTCGCGTACCCACTGTGGATTGGAAGAAAAAATATTTATGTAACTTTAAAACTTGATCCATATTCATCTTGTTAGATGCCTCAAAACTGCTAATTGATACTAAGTTAACTACAAACAAAAAACCTTTAGAACACGTCATGCCATCTAGCAACTGTTTCAGAAGCCATAGCGCAGTTTCTTGACCGGCCTTCGTTCTCACACAGCTAGCGCTAACAGTGTTAACACAGCTAACTGCACAGAGCCAAGGACCGTGAAAGGAGCAGATGGTCACCGTCGTTGTTGCCAATTTGGCCTTAATTTTTTGCCTCCAAAAAGAAATAACATTCATAGAAATCCACAGCCATGGATCACATGATCTTTTTTTCTTCTATAGAAGAGAGGTTTTTGCTTCCTACGCTCTTTGCATCATATCTTTGATGTGGGATCAATAACATAAAAAAATGTCACTTTTAAATAAATACTTTTGACTTTAAATCAACTTTAAGCATTTGGATTATATTTCAAACATTATATAGTGTTTTGAACCATTTCCAATACGATAGCTTTGTAAATTATTTTACTTTGTTAATTTATACCTATACTCTATACAACAATACAAAGAGAAAAAGTTTGCTTACCCCCTTTTCCTCTTTGTATTCTTGGGAGATTACCCCCTACATACCCCTACCGTCGGGGGTAATCTATGCAACTACTGATTAAATATCAACCATTCTTTCATCGATATTTAGAACGGACCTTCAAGATGGGCACGGGCTAGACTTATTCTTTGTCACGCGAAGGAAGCCGCGTCCACTTGAAGCACGCCTACACAAGAGAAAAATAAAATGTGTTCGCGCGAGAATCGATCGCGCGACGTAATCATGAATCTGTGGTCATTCATTCATTACTGTCGTTCCGGTGCCGTCGCTCGTGCCGCTCGCTCGCTACTAATTTATCCATCCATCTGCACACACATTCGCACTGTGACATACGCGCGTGATAAGTGCTCGAATTCTCGTGAAGTGATAGACATTTTGGTGACCAAGAAACTTTATCAGCTCAAAGAACAATATATTGACAATATTAGACTATAAGTGAACAGTGCAGGAGTGTTCTCCGTACGCTAGACGCATCAGCTCATCCATCACCGCAAATCATCTGCCCAACAGCTAAAGCGAGCCATCATCCACCATCACCAAGTAAGTCCATTCACTTCACCTCCCATTCCGCTCTCTCAACCAGCCCATCGTGAGGTAGACGTAGCCGACACTGGCTAACTACCAAAATGTTTACACTAACTCACGCCTGTATCTCGGAGTGGTAGGCAGTGAACGGAGTTTGCCACCAGCAACGATCCTGAGAAACCTCGTTAGCTTCATCAACATTCATTAGTCTTTGCACGTACGCACGCCAGTTTTAAGTATTCTTTACTACTACGAGTAGCTGACAAACGTTTTTTGCCATATTAATGATCCAAATAGGGTATGTATTAGCAAATGGGGAAGATAAAAAGGGGTTCTTCCACGTAGTCAAACTATTTTACTCGGAACCGGCGTGCGTGCATGCAACGACTTATGAACGTTGATGAAGCGAAGGTGATCTGTCAGGATCGTGGCAAATGGCAATCTCTGGTCTCTGCATACCCCTCTGGGATACAGACGTATGTATGTATAATGATCTTACGACCTATTCTCAGACCGAAATAAGAGAAAATATACACAAAAACAATCATACAAATCGATGAAGCAGATTCGAAGGAGTTCAATAACAAACGCTGTAACACGAGATTTTTATATAATATTAGATATTATATACTTTATTGCACATGAAACATTGACATTACACAAAAAGTTACATGAACAAAGAGAAAACTTTGTTTTTGCTTATCATTGAAACTTGAAAGTGGTTTACTTTTCGATATTGTTGACAGTTTTTCTATTATTTCAATAACACGTATTGTAATAAACGCCATTTAGACAATAATGGATACTTTAGATATGCACTCGTATAAGGTTCTTTATGAATGTCGCAACACGCGAGTGTAAACGGCTTCGACAGGTCCCACTTCGTGGGTAGTGGTTTACCTTTCACTATAATGCTCTATGCTTATATGAACGTCACTTACAAAAGCGGCATGTATATACATGCCGCTTTTGTAAGTGACGTTCATACTTAAAACATCATCATCATCTTCATTCAGCAACAAGAAGTCCACTGCTGGGCATAGACCTCTTCTATGTATTTCCAAAAAGACTGATTGGAAGCGGCTTGCACCCAACGTCTTCCTACCACTTAGATAACATCTTCTGTCCATCTTGTGGTTGGTGGTCTTACGCTGCGCCTATCGATATGTGGTCTTCATTCGAGAACTTTTCGGTACCATCGGTCATCAGTTCTGCGTGCTAAGAGCCCCGCCCACTGCTACTTCAACTTACTAATCCGCTGGGCTACGTCGTAGACTTTCATTCGTCGACGAATCTTCGTTTGATATAAGAATATACTCTAGAAATGAGAAACCTATACTAGACAGAGCTAGAATACACAACAAAATCCCCGGATAACCAGTGAGCAAAATTGGAATAATTAATTGTAGCTCCCATTACTTAATAGAGGACTGAACCGAGCGTGCCAACAATAAACGCATGGCTTCCGCCGATAAAACAGCTGCCAGCGCTGTGCCTGAAACATTATACAAAACAAACGACCGTGGAACCGGTGACGCGAGGTGAATCTGATAGCTTTGATTGGGCATCAAGTCACAGATTCAATAATGCTTATATTTGCTACGGGCATACATGGCTGTTGGATGGAACACATCTGGTGGTGGCTGAGTTAAATGTAACTGATTTTTTTTATCTTCGCGCGACTTGCAGCAACATTGCTGTTATACGGGGTGTATAATACAGAGGGGAAAATATGTCAACAAAATACTAAATACCAACAACAACTATACCAACATGAACGTTTTTGTTTTTTTCAATATTTTGAAGTGGCGTAGGAAATAAGTAAAACTATTCCTTTTAAAAAAGAGTAGCCAAGTGCGTGTCGATCCATACTCAGTGTAGGGTTTCGTAGAAGGAGCGGGGTAGTTCACCTTTTAAGTTTGTTATATGTGCTACTGATCAGCTTTTTCACGTTTCTAAAATCAACCGTTTGGTCAGAAAAAGCGGGGGGTGCCATTCTCTAACAAACAATTGCGCTTTAAAGCTTTAGAGAAATATTTATTTATTTCAATTTCTGTTTTTATCTCGCAAACAGATCCTTAAATTAAACCCTGATTTTCCTTACGCACAATATTTTTAACGACGAATTCAACGATACCTACCGCGTTTTTCGGTGCGATTAATATGTAAATCTCTGCCAAATGTAAACTATCTGGTACTTGTCGTACGGTTGGACGTACGACGGACGAACATGGCGAAACTATAATGGTTCCTTGTTGACTACGGAACCTTGAAATGAAGTGATTTCGATAAACATAGTAGAATGAAATGTTAGAGAAACAAAAGTTTGGCACCTAAAACCTACTTGCGGAAATTGTTTTAGGATAGGATTCTTTGTTGTCTTATGTGGATTTCACAGGACCCAAATTAAATTATCATAAATTGTTTCCTTCGCTCGTCGAGGTATTTTGTAAACAATAACATTTCCTTCGCGTTGATAGCAGAAAATAACAAACCTTTTCCTCTTTAAACAATAAGTACCTAACTCCATACATATTTCTCGTAACCGGATCCATGAATAAGGAGGCAATTCAGATAATTCCGTTTTTCTGAAAACACAAAATCCTATCGATCTGACCCAATTCCTGTTTTCTGTAAACACATCACGTGCTATCGATCTGACTGACCCATCATAACAATAATTAATGTGACTTGCACTTGTGAGCCTGAGGATGCCTCGTGTTAGAGGCGAAACGCATCGCGTATTTTCTCACACTAGTATTGGTGTGTTTGCATCTTGCTGAAACCTTATCAGCCGAAGATGCGAACGGGCACCAGCCATCAGTCTTCTCGTGACCACGGTGACTGTAACGTAGTAGAAACGTCGAGGTAAAACAGCAATAAATTACTACGCAATTAAGCCCCGAAAATATTCTAACAATGTAATTATTCATGTGTACTCCTAACAAGGTTGAAGCTGCCGTAAATACAGAAAAATCATGAGCTGCACGCATGCAAACGAAAGTTGACGAAGTGCAAACCACAATTCGCTGTGTTTGCTAAACAATGAATTTCCATTGAAACCGTTGGTCTCACAAAAGGTTTCTACTATATCAATCATCGCTCACGGTAATTTGATCCGGTAACAATGAAAGCCGCTTCCGCTGTGTAAACAGACGTCAATTTTTAAATTCTATACAGCACTGCGCTTGTAAAGCACGGCTGGGTTACACGTTATTTCTCGCACACGAGAGGCGAGTACGCATGTCAAAAGGAAACTCTCCTAGTTCAGTTTTCCTAGTAAACAAAACAAAATCGTGTATTGCCACTCGCTCCTAGAACCTTCTCGCTTAACTAACACCTAACTTCCCCTGTGTGGAAATTTTTCCGCAGGTTGTTTGCCTTTGTCAAATAGTGACGCTGCTTCTGAAAGTAGTATCCATTACAAAAAGGGGAACCTCTCGACTTTTACTTGCCCAGGACCGGATAATACTGAAATTTTTAAGTCGATACCTCAAAAACGAAATTAGAGCCTCTGCCTTCGCCTCTAGAATACAGCAGTGAGTTTTCCATTTGGCCGGCGGAACTCGTAAAATGTTAAAGTTGTTTACCGAATCAACCGCCGCACCTCGCCGCCGGATTCGGCTGCCAATTTTTGAGGAAAGGTTTCTCCAATCTACTGAAAGTTAGGTAAATTTTGAGGGACATAAAACGCGTAAGTGCCGAGAGCTTAGGGTGGGCGCAGAGTCTACAAGTCGAGTCAGGGTAAATTGGATCCCTTCGGATTTTACTGACGCCGCCGCGCAAACACGGGGTCCCTATCCCGGTCGCGCGTAAAATATTCACCGTCATCGCGCAAACACCCAACGCGCTAATATTTTAAGAAGCCCAACTTGGTGTGTTTGCCCTTTGTCAGGAACTATTTGAGTTCCCACCTAGTTTCTCTATTTAGTCCAGAGTTGGGGTGCGACTTCGTATTCGTTAGTTCTTTGAAATTTTACAAGTCAGTTCCTAGGTATTTACAAAGGAGTATCGTCGGAATAGTGCTAGACAAAGGCTGTCGCAGACTGAAGAATTAGAGAAGGAAACTAGTTGTAGAATCACTAAAACAGTACAATGAGGCGAAGTCGATAAAACTGCAAATTGAGCCTTTATCTAGAATCCCACAGGAAGAGATTAGCGTAGTTCAGAGTTGTTTGCTCACTCGGCCCCCGCGCCTCTAGGAATGTGAAGCTCCCGGTTACAAATAAAGAGTTTCCGCAATCACTACCAATTAACACTGAGCGACTTAGATGAAGCTGTTAGTCGAGGAGTGCTTAGTCAAAACCGGGAAGTATCGCTTCTTGTCAAAAGCGAGTATTAACTCGTACTTATTACTTACGTAATAAGCCCCATCCCTATGTACGTAATAACCTTTTACCATACCTTGTACGAGAAATCGTATATGAAAAACATATCAGAATACTCCTATCGTATCACAATTCACAGTGATGGAGACGACTTCTATAACAGAATGATCGATGATTTATATGTCTTAGCTCCGTACAAAAAGCCTACAAAGAGCGAGAGAGTCAATTAGGCACAAATCGAGTTTGATACATCTCCTTTTGTCGCGAAAGGCTGCGGAAAGAGGTTCGATCTCCAGGTAGATGCGAGTAATTGGGGACCGCCCCCGAAGGGCACGCATCGCTGAAGGCCTCTCACAAACCGAGGGGCCTCATTCTACTTGCTGTAGCTACAATAGTTAGGTAGGTTATTCAATATTTATGCAGTATATTTTGTACACGTATATAGACCCGCTTTTTCCTGCTCTCCTACTCTCTAAGGTTTGCTGGAAGAAATCCCTTTCAGAGATAAGCTCGCCTATGTACATGTAATTTCTTATGTAATGTCCTGTTAAATGTTTCTTGTGCAATAAAGTACAATAATAGATATTCATAGCACTGTAATAATAGTTGTTCATAGCAATGGTTTGATGATTCTTCCTAGCAGACTAAATGTGTTCGTCGAGAGATAAGGTCATTAAACCAACCGCCGGAAAAATGTTAAAAAGGACATTGGTCCGGCGTTTCATGACGATGATACATTTTGTGGCACCGCTTGTGTTTGCTTAGGTAAAAGGAACCTTAAAAAACCTATTTAATAAGAGAATATTGTAAAGCGGTTCGAAATTTCACTGATGCCCGAGAGTCGCCCACTAGCTCAGTTGGAAGAGCGCTGGCACAGATAGCCAGAGGTCGCGGGTTCGAATCCCGGCATGGGTGAAATTTTTAGCCTCTAAATAGGTTTTTAAAGGAATATAAAAGGAAACTTGACAATTACCTACTAAAAGCGGTGGTAACTTAGCGGTAGAACGCCGACTTCTCAATCGGGGGGTCGAAGGTTCAAAACCCGGTATGTGTCAATGACTTTGTCTTCTAAGTTATGTATATTTGTGAAGTTATAGTAGCAATTTCACTCGCTAACTGTGAAAGAAAACATCGTGAGGAAACCCTAGTGGCTTGCAACGTACAATGGCCCGATTATGAGGCTAAGTGAGGAAATTTCAGACCTAACTACAACTACGATTTATGAACGTTGATGAAGCGAAGGAGATCTGTCAGGATCGTGACAAGTGGCAGTCCCTGGTCTCTGCCTACACTTCTGGGATACAAGCGTGAGGTGCATGTATACATGTATGTAGTTTTCCATATATCATAAATAAAAAAAATCAACATTTCCACATTTATAGTTTAGTAACAAACTATTTATTACTAAAGTATAAAGATCAATTTAAATTGATAGAAAGTATACAATTATCTTTAAAATGTTTTTCGTTACAAATAATTGTAACAGCTAATACAACCAATTAGGTGGACGGCGCTGACTAGACGCTCGACCTATGGTTTGTTATGGTATAGTTTGTACACTATTTTTATAATGTTTCGTGATTGGTCAGCTAAGTAATCTACAGGGTTATATAGAAACTCTTATCGTCCCTGAAGCATTCGGTTCGCGATAAGCCCACGAACCCCTAACACTCGCCGGATCGCCCTAATGACGTACATGTGGAGGCTTTTTATGCCATCCTAAGATACGCATGATGATTAGGCATCGCACAGTTAAAATGTTTCAGAGGGTCCCTTTGAAAAATTCGTTGTTAAATTGTAGAGCAGCTTACTTATGGATGAAATATTCATCAAATCAAGTACATTCATTTGTCCAAACATAGGTTTTTGCTTATACATTAAAGTATAGTGCAGCGAGATCTTATTTTTATCTGTCCTCCATGCTTAACCAATCGGCATACAAAAACAGAAAACAGAACGTGATACATATTGAGAATCTCATGTCAAAAATCTTAAAAATTAAAATATCATAATTTGTTGTGTAGATACCTATTTTGTCACAAAAAAAATATATGATATAAATGTCAATTTTTTTTATTATATTTATTTAAAGAAATGTCATGATTATTGTTTTTTTATTTATGATATATGGAAAACCGACAGCTAATAAACAGTGTATGACACTTATAAAACTAGTTAGTGAGCCAATTAAGCTTACGTAAATTTAGTCTACTTAAGGGTGCATTTAATAATTTTGATTATTATAATTTTGACAATTTCGATATATTTCACTCAGTAAGGAACCACTTATAATTTTCTCGAAGTTCTCCCCGTGGTAAAAGTTGCCGTATTGATGAGTGGAATCCTGGGGATTAACCACGCTTAAGAGAATTATGATACACCCTGTATAAAACAAATTTCACAAATACAAGGTTTTTTTAAATAAGAATAATTTTAGATTAACTTAATACATCGTAGTATACTCGTAGTCCATCAAAGTAAAATATTACGGTTCAGTTATTAACCACATTATTGTTTATTCAAGCTTAGTAACTCTCGTTTCATTTTTAAAAAGGTCGAGTTGACTTGCAAAAATCCTTGTTCCATATCTGAGAGAAAACTCCCGACCAATGAGAAATAATATAGTCACAACGCTAATCCGGGCTTAAACAAAACCGTCTCGAAGCTTCTTACTTTTTTCATTGGATCCCAGCTTAAGAAAGTAGATTATTATGTAACAAGATGTCTGCGACTGGAAAACAGTTGGCACTTTTACAATCCCCATAGCACCTCTCGTAGATACTGCATATAGATTGTGGTACAGACCGACCGAAGCAAAACATTTGCAGATATTTTAACACTTTGTATGATCGCTACTACGGCATGGGTCTCTTCCTGCATCGCAGAAAAGTTAGGCCACACCACGGGGCTTCTAAAAGGTTCTAAGTAGTTATCACAATCTTAACAACTGTGATAACTACTATAAGAACGTACAGTCTAGAACCTAAGATCAACAATCTAGGACTTTAATCGATTTCCGCCAAAAAATTACGTTTTTAGCGGAAATCGATTGAAGTCCTAGGATATGCATATTACATTGTACGCTGTATGTTCTAAAAATAGTAACCACAGATATTAAGATATCTCATGTTTACTTTTAGAAAAAAACGTATTATAAAACAAGTTATGATTTTTGATGCATTGGTGGCGCTAGTTAGCGCCCCTAAGCGTCTTACTGTAAGAAGTTATGAAGTCACCCATAAGGCCTCTGACATGGCTTAACGACTGCCATTATATGACAGGCGGCACCAAAGTAAGTTAACGTGCCTCGCGAAGCACTGAAGCCCGCGGAAAATGTGCCACTAGCGGTAGTCACTGGACTGTTACCCATCTAGTACCTGACCGCGCCTGTTGTTGCTTAACTCAAGTAATTGATTCCAATCTTTCAGTTTGACTAGGCCACGTGCGCTTCAATTAATCAATGCGCACCAAATCCTGTCGGAATCCTGACGTTTGTGAGAGCAATTTGTATGGAATTTAACAGTTAGGCGATTGGAATCTTCCTGGATTCAGTGCGCGTAATTATCGTGGTAGTGGAGCGGTCGAATACCGGGTTCTAAATCGGAAGGTCGTTCCAATCCCAACATATTCCGATGCGTATATTTGAAGCGACAACGAAATAGGCACGTTCATGACTGTAGATTTCTTGGTACATTACCCAGTGTTGTAAGAAAAATCGTTTTATTTTTATACATTGCTATTTTTTAGGTCAGGTTTCAGCTAGGTTTTTTTTTAATTTAAGGTTATTTGGGAAACTAAAATGACTGTAAAAGCATGAGTGATATCAGTAACAACGTTCAAAGGCCAATAACTATGGGCTTTTACAGATTATTGTTACAGTAGGATAAACTAAAGTTATTTGTCTATTAAAAAATCAAACGTGATAAACATGTTTTTATGTCACAATTACTTTAAAGTTACATTTAATTGGTAAGTACTTAATTTAAAAACCTATTTAGAGGCTAAAAATTTCACCCATGCCGGGATTCGAACCCGCAACCTCTGGCTATCCGTACCAGCGCTCTACCAATTGAGCCAATGGGCGACTCACGGCATCAGTGAAATTTCGAACCTCTTTACAATATTCTCTGTATTACGTACAGGCAGCGACATCTGACTTAAGCAAATTGCATTACTTACAGCCCCGACTACCTACTTTGCAGTTAGGTTTAACATCGGAACGATATCACTGTACCCACATGATTACACTATTTTTATTTTTAATGCACTAACCCGTGCTAAGGAACAAATTTAAAAACCTATTTAGAGGCTTAAAATTTCACCCATGCCGGGATTCGAACCCGCAACCTCTGGCTATCCGTACCAGCGCTCTACCAATTGACCCAATGGGCGACTCACGGCATCAGTGAAATTTCGAACCTCTTTACAATATTCTCTGTATTACGTACAGGCAGCGACATCTGACTTAAGCAAATTGCATTACTTACAGCCCCGACTACCTACTTTGCATCCTTTGTGATACCTAGAAATACAGTTTCATTCGATAGCTCTAATTTGTCATTCCCCAATATAACATTGCTATCAACCGTTTTGACATTTGGAAGAGTGAACTTTATACATTTTATATTTTTGATAGAATTTATTAGAAGTAAACCAATTTAGCACCCGAGAGAGAGCATTAGGTATTTGTATTGTCGAAGTCATTCTCTTGTATCTTAATTTTAAAAATAAGTAATGTGTCATCTGCAAATAACACTATCTCTGACACATTTTGAACCATGAACGGCAAATCATTTACATATACGAGGAAGAGGAACGGCCCCAATATCGATCTTGTGGCCACCTCTGACCCTGAAGATTTAGTTCTATTTATTTATATCAGCTCTTTGAACTCTCCTTCTAAATATGATGTCATAAGTTTTAGCTAAAAACCTAGACCAAAAAGGTATTTTTAGTCTATGCCAAAACTAACTAAAGTGGCTTAGGTGACGACGAGACTGTACTTTGGGTAGGCATAAAATAATTAAGTACATTTAATTAATTGTTCCTTTCAATGTGGCTGTAAAACATTGTAATTAGTTAGTTTTTGAAGTTTTTAAATTTGGAACTATGGCTCCTATGAAAAAACTGGTTAGACAGAAATGTAGAGAAAAAAAACGCGATCCTAATGCTACTAAACGCTCATTTTCTCCTTAAGTCGACTTGGTGAGTTTCCGCTCTACGGGGACGATATGTTGTCATTGTACCAAAATGCATTAACAGATTCTGGGGCCTGATTCGTTTACTTTCATTTGTTTGTATTCATTTAGTAGCTCTGCTTCCAACAGAATCGGAATGGGTACAAAAGAGATGGAGGCTGAAGGGAGCATACGTGTTTTATTATTTATTCACTTGATGAGGACTAAGGCGAAGTGAGCCATCACAGTGTCTTCCCAAATGATCATATTTGGTGACTATTTAATAACTTTTTTATTCGCAATTTTTGTGAATAGCCTACGAAACTGAACTGATTTGCCGGTATCGGTGAAGCTGAATCGGATATACCTACTCGACCGGCTCTAGCCGAATGATACAAAATCGCGTATATTCCGCTCCATTCATTCCTGATCTAAATTTTGAAAATCGTGTAAGTTTTCACTTACTTAAAAAGAGGCTGCGTGAGAATACTTTGCATATAACATAACATTTACATACAGGCACATACATTGCTTCTGGCCCCCACACTAGGATACACTGTGTCGTGGGAACCAGAAGCAACGACATCACAAACATGTAAACATCCAAGACCTGGGCAATATGGTATACTTCACATTCGAGTCCTAAAATTAACATATAATTTATGTTGGTTGAAACACTCGAAGATATGTGTATGCAAGTACGGTAAAAGTTCTCGCAAAATCATCTACGATTCAATATTCAATATACTTCGCTTCTCGCTATTCGCTAAAAAGATCTTTATGCGTCTGTTTAACATTTTAAACTGATTGAAGATAAGATTAAGATAAGATAAAACATTTTATTTGTTAAAACATGGTAGATACACTAAAATGCTGGTAGAATACATAGTTACATAACCGGTTAAAGTGCGCTATTAGAGGAGTAGGATATCAGAGACATGGCTAAGCATGACTGATTTTTTTAAATTAATCTTCAATTCAATTCAAAAAATTCAATACTGAACCCTGTTTTGTACGTGTATTTTATGAATGATAACAAATATTTAGTTGAATATACTCGTAGCGCAAAAATGTTTCGGGTAAGCCATGGGAAGGGAAAAGACCGCCAGATCGTACGTGACTCCCCTTGTCATAGGCATATCGGCAGCAGCTTTAAGCTTTCTCTTGTTATGATTACTTATATTCGACGCTGGCGTAAGAGCTCTTGCTTGTTAACTGGCCCTGCCTTCTTCTTATTTGTATTCTTTGGTCTTGTTACCCTAACAATAATAAATCCGGAGTATTACGTAGTAGCAATGGCATACGAACTATACGGAATCTTTGTAAGTATGATTGTACTGGCTGAATGCATGCCAATCAAAATATTTTAGGAACCTCCTTATAGAAAAAGTTGATAACGCTGGTTTTGACATTCAAATCAATATTTACACCGTACTAATTAACCTTTGGATAAACAGAGGAGTTCTGTGTATTTTATGCCAACATTAATTGTAAAAAAAACTCGTAATACATAGTTACACGAGTTTATTTGTGTAGTTAGTTTAGTAACGAGCCATTTTTATGCAAGCATCATACGCACGCACGAATCCACTTCCTATTAACAATAACAACGTTGATACTTCAGCGGTACACCGATATTATGCAAAGTTAAACATATTACGCGCACGTGGCATAACGCAAGGATTAATTAAGAAGTAAGCCGGGCTTGTGTTTAATAACGTCAAAGTAAACCGAGCGCCTTTTCTTTGTAAAATTCTAAACTACGTAATTAGGGATAAGGCGAAGGCGACGTTACACGGGGAGTTTCAAACAATGACGCGATACTACGAAATTGACTATGCACGCGCGATACTTTGAGCTCTTAATTAGTGTTTCAGGAAACAAAACGTTGAAACATCTTGAATGCGGGAGAGAGGCTCTAGAGCCGGGAGGACTGCGAATGGCAGAGCGGAATGCTCCCGCAAATTATTAGTTAAAGGACCAAAACAACTGCGCGGAGGGAAGCGAGAATACTGAGCAACGAATACAAGAAGCGGGCAACGAGAGTGGACGGAATTTTTCAACTCGGGCGGAAATGGGAGTGCTTTATAAGGGCCGAGGGATCAGTTACTTTTTAAAATTAAAGACAAGAGTGCGAAAAAGAAGTATTCACTGGTTTAATTCAGACGGAAACATCTCATAAAAAAAACCTCTTTCTGCAAAACGCTTTTGTCTGAAAGTGTATTAATTTCCGTTGAAAATATTCTCTGCTATTGCAGAGCCTCTCGTTTAGAATTTTCTTTGGACGTTTGTCCAATAACTTTTTTTTGTAACTGCCGAAGAGAGCAGCGACTGCAGCCTTTGTGAAGTAAACGAAGTCAATACTTGCATTACGACCTTTTACTAGTCTCGGCTCTAGGCTTCCATAGAGAAATTTTATACTAACGGCAAACTGTGCTACTACCGTTGTCTTTTACGAAAGTAATTTAGTTTTAGTGTACGAGAAGGAGGCAAAACATAAATTTGATAGAGGTATTTGTACTTACTCTACATGACGCAGAATGTGTGCACCTGCACTGCAGTTACATGAACGAACCTGAAACAAAAGCAAATGCTTAACATTATTATCCTCTTCATATTGAATGGGAAATAAGACAGTTTAAGAAAAAAGGTTCGTTTAAAATTAAATCCAAAATTTGCGCCTCCAAATAGCGTCTCGACATCGAAACCCAAGAAAATTCAACAGTGTTCGTGAACCAGGGTGCTGCCGCAGGCGATATCAAATTAAGCTGCACTTTAAAAACGTGAGCTCCGAAAATGTTCTTTTGTGGATTTCGAAGCCGCGTATACGTAAGAAGTGGCCAATTTATGAAAATTTGTGGGAATCACGAAGAGCTGGGCGAATGCTCTCACTTTTCACCCAGCCGCTTTATTGTTGTTTAGTAAGTGTAGCATTCTTCGCCGCGAGTTTTCTCACGGTTTTTAACCGACGCTGCCTGGTGCGTCGCGCGTTCTCACTCGCTGATGTTTCTACCTACTACACTTCCCTTATACGGTAATTTGCGACAAGATCACCGCTTGCTGGCACGAAACGAGTCTCCGTCCTCGTCGGGAATAATTTGAAATCAATAGCAACTCGAGGGAAAACCACATCTCGTTACGAGATTGCCACACCGTGACCATTCAAAATTGGAAAAGTCACGTTGAAGGCGTCAACATGGCGTCAATCCAAAAAGGTAAAATGACAGTTTAGATTGAGAACTTCTCGTTGTACAGTTACATGACAAAATCCCACGCTCCTCTCGATGTAGGTACTAAATTGGAGTAACTCCGAATAGTACCGAGGATGGCAATCCTTGATCGACCTTGCAAGCGGATCGCTTCAAGCAAATCTGCGTAGGTGGGCTCTATTGATTTAAATTGAACAACCCGTGAGGTACAGTCGCCAGCTGAATCTGATTCCCGGTTGACAGATCGCGGTGGGGCATCTGTGATGCGAGCGTCGACCCCGAGTGCGCTCACACCAAGTACCGGTTTACTTGCAACTTGGACTTGCAGTCTGCACCTTCACTGTGCGACCAGTAATGACACACTTGTCTCAACGAGTGTACTTTTTTTACTTGAACAATAAGAGGCGTAAACTGGTTCAGCTTTTTGGGTTGAGGGCTACTTATTTTAGAGCACGTCATAAGCCGTTGCAAGTTTATTATAAAAAAAAATTCTACGACGTAAAATTTTTTTACGTCTATAAAACGAGGTGATTTGTAATAGGAAAAGCACTGCTAGTGATATTTTGTACCGAATTCCCAACGGAATGCTGTGCGAATGTGACCTGAATTGAAATGTTCAACATCCGTGTCAGAGGAAAGTTCAAGAGAGCAAAAGACATTGCATAGTCATTCCAAAGTATGTAAAAAAGTCTTTAGGCATTACAAATATACTTTATAGCCAAGATAGGAGATACGTGTAGCCACTGATTTTTCCCAATTTTTTTCTGGAAGTGTGCATGCCAATAAATGAACGGTCGAGTTCCGAATCAAGACTAAATAATTGTTGTGCTTGGGTGGATGCAAAATAAACGATACTACTTTACCTTAAGAGGCATTGGTCATCAGCATAGCATATCGTATCTACAGTCTATTTTCAAGTTGTTAATGGTTATGGTTACCGATGCGGCGATGCGTGATCGTTCCAGAGGTTTGCTTTCAGCTATTTTATGATACTCAGCAGCTGTTATGGTATCAGCTAAAGTACACTGCTTCCATAATGACAATTTTATTTTGCAGGAAACTGGAGGAATCGGGTAATGTTACGCTTGGATTTGCTTATTTATAAAGTTTATCCCCGGTTTCTCGTACACTAACAAGTGGTTAATCTACGGTTAACAGCTGTCAATTGGCCAAAGTGCATACGAGAAAAACATTTGACAGCTGTTAACAATAGATTAACAAATTGCTAGTATACCAGAAACCGGGGGTTACAATATAATCATACATACTCGTAATAATGCTCAACATGATACGGCGGGATCACGAGTAAAATCTGTTAAGAACGAACGCTATAGTCTTACAACAATCTTAATCTTAATCAATGGAAGAAATCTCTTACAGAGATAAGCTCGCCTTTGTACATCTTATTTCTTATGTAATGTCCTATTTAATGTTTCGTGTGCAATAAAGTATAAATAAAAAACAATAAACTAGAACTTAGAATCATGCATATATAACTGATGAGTAAAAAGACCCTATCACTACTGCTACTGTGAAAGCCGCCACTTACCTGAGAGCAACAAAGGACAATCAGAGCATCAATAGAAGGGAATAAGAAAGACCTTAATTTCAACGGTTTCTCACGGCGGCCAAGGCCTTCCCGTCTCTCCCATCATAAAATTGAACAAACGTTCACAGAGACAGCATAAATAAAACTAAAAGTAAAGTGCCTCGCGTGTTGTGGAACTGGTTTAAAAGCGCTTCAAAACGATATGGTAACAAAATATCGACATTTATTTTAGGCGATTGACGAATGCTAGTAAAATCATCGGAGTGGTATCGTTCGTGTCGATACAACATGCATTGCATAAGTTTATATTGCATTTAACTAAAACAAAGACATTGGCATTGCGCTATGTTATGCAGGCAATAAATGAGTCAGCAGTCGTCCATCACAGTATCTATGGAAAGATCAGTCGTCGGCGGCACTCAGAAACAAAACGACCAAAGGCATTGTTTAAAAACCTTGAGTGGACAAACCATTATTCTCTCCAAGTGCTCACGTAACTACGATATCTACACAAAATTCCTACATTGTGAGAAAAGAGACCCGAGCGAAGCGTGGATGCGACCGCGTAAAAATCACTCCATCATTGTTTGCAATGGAAGTTTGAATAGCAGGTAGGCACTATTTTCCTTGTATTGAAAGAGCCAGCTCTTCGGCTCCAGGGACGATAGATAACGCAATACAACACAATCACACAACGGATATACATAATAATTCTATCTGCCAAAATGTTTTAAGTGCAATGTGGTGTAACTACTTTTTCGGTTTGGCGACCTACTCAAGAAGGTGACGAAAACCAATTAAATTTATTAAAACAACAAATTCCATTAATAACTTAAAATGTCATCGCAATGACGTGACAATTTTTTTACGTTTTTTACTACATATTGCATTGTTTAGCTAAGGGTAAGGTTTGGTTAATTTAAATTTCTTTGTCAGTCTGATGTTTGATGTTATGAAATGCTGATAGGTTATTTATATCCCAAAATTGAGGTAGCCAATCAAACTGGGCAATTCTGGTACTGATAGGCGATCGCGAATATTCAATAGAGATGAGGGAAACTAAGTATTTGTTATGTGTGTAACTTTGGGAATAAAGGACCCATTTCTATAGCAGGTAGTAAGCCCATTTCGAGTAGGATCCCAGCGGCCAACCGCACACGTGTTCAGCTATATGGCGATAAATCAATGCACACACAAACGTTTTATATCATGTCGGCTCGGTATGGTATTCCTAGCGTAATTGTTGCATTGCACGGCATTGTATTGCAAATTTGCAATGCACATCTATTTCAATGGAATAAACACGCGCATTCACGTCGTTGGTGTATTTGGTAGAAACAATTCAAATACAGTTCAACAATTCTCAATTGAATCGCATCAACATGATCTTGCTTCAATTCGGGGCATTATCAATAACATAACAGATCTTGATCATTAGTGAACATAATATAGCACAAACTCAGGTCTGTATCCCAGAAGGGATACAGGCAGAGGCTAGGGACTGCGATTTGCTACGATCCTGAGAGATTACTATTTAGTGATAACTTAATTTAACAAATTTAATGTATGTTTGTCAATATCCTTGCGCCTTAACCTAACAAACAATGTGCCGTTTATATTATCTACAAATTAAAACAACTTCGTTAGACCTTCCAACCCTGAGTCACGGCTTTTATCGATACTAAAACCAGTTCCTTAAGTAAAAAAACGAACTGATGCACCGGTGCCAGCCTACGTTGACCTGCAAGTATCGTAGAATCTCTACTTGTGTTGGTGGGATACGAGAGTGTGTAAGTAACGTCTGTTATTGTCTTGTACAGTCGATTGCGAATAACTTACTAATTTTAGCGGAAAATCTCTACAATTTGGTTGCTTTACTATCTGCTAAAGTAATTTCATTCAAATACGTTCTCTATAATTATATATTTATTATGTATTTGATTGATTTCAATTTATAACATTGATTTTCTGTGAGTAATCAGCATCAGTCATTTATTAATTATACCTTTAATGATATGTACTTTAAATTTAATTTCATAAATTTACTGAACCTAGGGGTAGGTACTGCAATACGATTAGATCCATTTAATATACGAGTATATATGAGCATGGTGAGTCGTTAATAAATACTACAGTTACTAAATTTTCACTATCATCATCATCAGCCAATCTCTGCCCATTGATGGGTAACCTTTTCCACACCACGCCATCTTTTACAGTCTCTCACCATTTGCATCTACGAACTGTGTAGTCGGTCGCGACAAAAGTAGTTCTGAAGAGAACAAACTCCGTTCTTTATTTAAACACCGTTGTAGAGCTTAATCGAATTTAAACTTGGTAAGAAGACCTCAGTTCAGAATGGTCAGTTATTGTATAACTGAAGTTATTGACGAATGAATTTTCAATGACGAATTAGATTAATCGAATTATTTAAAACTTTTGTTAGCTGCCATTCGCCGTCCACTGTACCCAAAGAAGGCTTCGAAGGCTGCGTCAGAGACAGCGCTTGTATGTGTGCGTGGAGCCAGTCGTAACCTGTTTTAGTGTGGCTGAATGAAGAGTGGTGCAGGAGGTAAGCTACTTTCTACTGGTCCGCAGCGAAGCCCCCACGTGATGCGATGTTGCCTAGAGTGCGCTGCGCTAGCGAAGCATTGAAAGCCACCGTTTAGGAGTTTACTGTCTGGGTGTCTTTAAAACTAGAGTCAACCGGCCTTTAACAGGGAAGCACGTAACATCGTAGACCCCGTCTTCGCTTACCATCAGGCGTGACTTAGGTCAAATGTCGAACTGTCTTAGTAAAAAAATAGAAATACATAATACTAATTACTACCAATATTAAAAAAAAAAATTGCCTTTTAGCTTTAATTATATGTGTTTATGACAAGAAAAGGTTACCAAAGTCAGAAAGATAAATGTGGAGTGAGCCGGGACAAAACCAGGTGGGGCTAGGGATAGCGAGGTGTGCAGAACTGAATGGAAGGTATTTGTCCAGCAGTTACTTCAAAGAAAGAAATGGTCGAATAAGCAATCAAGAAGCTAGTGTTACTGCAAATTAAATATCTTGAAAGCTATTTTTGAGGTGTTCAAAATTCCAAGTATGACGACGACTCTAGTTTGTAACTAGCCTGCAACTGGAGCTTAGAGTAAACTTGATGAACACTGTATTTGCAACAACGGTAACCAGGATTAACGATTTATTGAAATAGATATCCAGGATTATGGCTACTATGTCTATTTCGTTTTAACTGGTACAGACAACATCATATCAACCTTTGCATTTGAAATGCAAGGTAACTAAGTAGAATGCACACATACAGAGGTTGATGTTTATAGTTTTATTTACAAAAGTATTACAAAACGTATTAGTTCGAAACTCGAGTAATCTATAATTACTGTGTATGCATGAATGAATGGCAAAATATTTAAAAAGTGTATTTGAATATATTATAGTAGCAATGTCCTTGCAAAATTATCATTTATAGTACAGTAAAAAAACGCACATGTATGAGTCGGTTCAACTCTATATTTTCTTAAAAGTGCAGAAAAACTCGTGAGTTTCGTTGACACCCTTCGTATTGGGTAAATAGATTATAACGTACTTCCCGTCGAGGAAATTTGGATCCCTCAGAATCGTAACAAGATTCAATCACATTCAAACCCGGAAAAATGGCGCGTGCGGACCCTATTTGTACTTATTGGGGGAGGGATACAAAGTTAGACGCGTTTTAATGGTCTTATTCTGCTCTCACGATAACTGTATTTGGCACGAAATATACTTTGGGAATATTTTTACACCTTATCCACATTATTCGGAATTGTGGAAGCTCTAAAAGGTTTCTTTGATCTACGTTAACTTAAATGGGATAGAATTCTGACTAGCTATAGATTTTAGCAGCCATACAACCAGCTTGTTTCTAAAAGATAGCGAAGTGAATTTCAATATGTGTTAATTCGGGCACAGGCGAGCGTCGAACGGAATTATAAGGGACCCGAGGGATGGGCTTGGGGGTCGAACAAAGGCGCGTTCTATGCTATTAGGGCCCATTGATACGGAGTTCCGTGAGTTGAAATATTGAGGGTGTTTGGCAATTGTGGCCAGAGGTATATCTGTAGCGGCTCTCGGAATTATTCAATGAAGTATCATGGGCTACCGCACTAATGGTGCTAAAAGAGTTTAGAAACCTATCGGCGTAAAGATTTAAAAATATCAAGCTGACATCAATCTCAGTAGGTTAGTAAAGTGTTTTAGTCGGCAGCAGTTTAAAAAGTTGCTTAAAGCTTTGTTTTAAAACTGTTAAAAACATAGGTACTTAATTATTGAGTTCATTTTAAAGTTGTGCTAGCGGCGTGTGCAGTTTTTTTTTACTACACCAGCTCTACTTTACTTCTAGCTTCCATTCCGACGGTATTTACTCGTAGATTGAACTGGCTCGTTAATTGAATTCTAAACTCGAACGCGCCAACCTCATTTGGGGTTCACAAAAGTTAATTAAATTCAAACGTTACTTGTAGCCATAAGGAACGCGACCGAACACCAATATGGCGCATAGCCCTGGGAAATAAATGAACATAAACATATCACCAAAATACGGGGCATTGTTAAAATAGCAATTGTTAGGAGACAATGAAAGTAAATTGAAATCCCTAAATATCGCCTACGGATGATATCGTGGGACCCCGGCAATTAATATGGACATAAATCATTTGGAACGCGACACTCCACTGTTCCATTGTAGGACTCGATATTGTACACAAGGGTCAGATACACGAGCTCAATGTCTGTTCTTGCGGTTAGTTTGCGTTCATTGAACTTTGTAAATTATCTTTGGTGTTGGGCTCCGGCAGACCGTAAGACCTGGAGGTATAATTCTTCATTTTCTTAGGAACGTTATTATTGGAGCTTTTTTACTCTCGTGCCGGCATTGCAGCGTCCTAAGTGGTGACTTCACTTGTATAGATATTAGGTAAACATTGTCTAGCAGACTAGGTGACCACAAAGTATAATTACCTCTAAACATGTAGGACATATATTATGTAAACAACCCACCCTGAGTCCACCCTACAGTCTGTTATCTTTTAAAATATACATCGGTTACTGTCGGATAGAATCGGATATATTCGTGTAATAGAAATATCGGAACTAATATGACACTTAATTAAATAAAGTTATTAAGAAAAAAATTATACAGAGCAGGAAGTAGTATTACACCCGTATGCGGTGGGGGAAACCGAAGTCTACTCTAGAGGAAGAGGCTAACAGACTGGACCGATTGTTTAACTGAAAATTAATTTATACATTTTAAGTGAGCATTCGCCTTATGTAGATTAGATAACTCTGTGTTGTACACAACAGCAGTAAACCTTTTCGTAGAATATCTATATATACATAGATTTTACGATAGAATTTATTGTAAGTACACCAGGAATTTCATTTCATTTCTTTAAACTATAGTACTGAAAAAATTAACAGGCAATTTTCTTACGATAAGACTGCAGGCGTAGGAGTAGACTCAGGCATTCGCCTAGAGCACTGTGTCTCTTTCAAGCCAACAGAATTTAACATAACACCGTCTTGCAGTATATAAAAGTCGAGTCTACGCCTGCCATGTTACTCTGACGAGAATCGTAACGCCTTCTTAAGGAACTAAACACACCAGAAGGCCTAATTCGATATCAACCCTTGTATGTCCCCACTGCTGGGGCACGGGTCTGTGACTATTTGCCATCAAATCCTGTCTAAATACTGACATTTGCTTTAGCAATTAGTATGTAATTTGACAGACAATTTTCATACATTCCATAAATGCGGGCATTTGTTTGATTGCATGCTAAGTACGCGCTCCCACTAGTGCTTTTCAGCCCTTACAGTGCGTTAGTATAATGTTTCTGCTGATTCGAATCTAATCAAGGCGACTTAAATCTGCAAACTAAATTAAAAGCATTCTAAGCTACGCTTTCTAATTTGAAGATTTCAATATGGAAGCTTATTCCCATAGTTGTTTATTAGAGTCACGTCAGATTACCTACTATAAATATGGGCTTATTTAGATAAGTACTTCTTATTTTCTTCGGAACCGGCGTGCGTGCATGCAACGACTTATGAACGTTGGTGAAGCGAAGGTGATGTGAGGATCGTGGCAAGTGGCAGTCCCTGGTCTCTGCCTACCCCTCTGGAATACAGGCGTAAGGTTATGTATGTACTACTTATATGCAAGAGGGTGATGTTCCTTGCAATATGCAATATGGATAAATCAAAATAAATATAAAACTGATGCGGCCGCATACAGAATTACACGTTGAAATAACGTTCCAATACAATGTTGCGACGATCTATTGGAAAGTACGAAATTGAATCTACATTCAAAATTATCGTTGTTGCATTTTCTTCCTTCTGACTCGGTCGATACGGCCCTATCCGATTCGAAGTTTTAGTGGTTATGCTTTTATTACAAAAGTACATTTCCTAACAAAGTGTGTACATACCTACGTTCGATCTATATAATCTACTCATGAACAGAGCCTAGTATTTCTTCTCTTTAACGCTAACCCAAATAATCCTTTATCGGACCGCACGTAGAAATGTCAAATTAAGAATATTTTTGTGAACGAATTAAAGATTTAGAAGACGACCTCCGTAGCTGTAGCGCATCGCACCTTATCATGCGAGTTGTCCCGGGTCTGAAGGGATCAAAAAAAACCTCCAGGTCTTTGATGTTTACATGTTTGTGATGTCGCTGTTTCTGTTTCCCACGACAGAGGATATCCTAGTGTGGGGCCCGAAGCAAAAAATACTTATGCCAGTATGTAGAAAAAACAAAACTCAGGCTGACTATGTAAGTAAATATTCAACAGCACATCACACGTAAATGCCTGTTTTAAACAAAACAACATCTTTACAGCGCCCTCAAGGTTGTCTGAAAAATATCGCTCTTAGCGATAAGACCGCCAATTGTATAACATTACTTAGATTTAAGAAATCATGTTTGCATCCTTTTTTCTGGTGCAATAAAGTGTTCTCTACCTACCAAAATACACCTTAGCCGTAAGAGTGAATATAACCACCTCGTCTCGCAGTGCTGGCTAAAAACGGCGCCACTTGCCATAATTTATCTACGCTCAGCTTATTATTATTTCCACCCACAAAACCGACATCAAAGTGAGGACATATAAAAATCAACCAATCTCCCGGGGGACTCCAATGTTGCTTTATTTCCATATTTCACATCACACAATGAATGTTTTTCGATTTTCGAATCATATTCGCTAGAGAGCCTTCAATTTACTGCCTGTGTATTGCTGATAAGTCACTTTTGGTATGTGTGGTAGAATTATTCAGTTGTGTTTCCATTTTAACATTAATTCAATCGTCCGCATACCTACTACGAAGTTTATTAACACGCTGGCACAGACATTATATTGTGTTCCAATTGGACTGTCTAAATTCATATTATGTATAAACCTAAAATTGGTACGATTCATCAAACTGAAACATGGAGTTCCAACTTTTATCGACACTGAAATAAAATCGCGTAGCACCTTTGTGATAAAATAAATTCCGAACTATTCCATAACTACAAAAGTAACTTCGCAACAAAGTGTTCGTGAGCCCGAGAACGTACCTACCGAGAGTAGGCGGCCATGTTTTATTCTGCTTTTAAAATCATGCCGCTCGGGATCGAAGCTGAATAATATCTTTGAATCCGCTTTGCTTTACAAACAGGTATTCCCTATTCTTCAAAAGCATTCAATCCTATTCCAACAATTAAGTCTGTAATTCCTGTGAACTAGGTACTCAATTTATAAATCTATTGCGTTTAGTATTTTGCCAATAGTCATTCCAATAATTTGATTGTAAAGGCCCAGAGTGAAGGTCTGTGTGCCTCTAGATTTCGTCATAGACAAATTGTGTTGGAAGTGGCGATCGACATAAGCGCGGCTAATATACCCTGAGCAAGTCGCATTTTGCGGTTGTATCAAAGCAATAAGACGACTGTTACAATAGAAATAAGAATCAAGAGGCAAGCACACAATGTTTATTGAGTGTCGTGAATTTTGCACGCCTATAGCGGGTCAGCCACGGCGAGGCCACAAACGAAATGTCAGACATCGGTTTGGTTTCACCGGAACTCTTGCTGCGCTACCTAGATACTGGTATAATTATAAAACCAGGATCTTGTTTTTGTCAAAGATTTCAATGAATGAATGAATGAACGAACGAACGAACGAACGAACGAACGAACGAACGAACGAACGAACGAACGAATGAATGAATGAATGAATGAATGAATGAATTTATTATTCTTTATTTGGAAATCCAACAGCACAATTTTAAAAAACCTATTTAGAGGCTAAAAATTTCACCCATCCTAGGATTCGAACTCGCAACCTCTGGCTATCCGTGCTAGCGCTCTTCCAACTGAGCTAATGGGCGACTCACCGGCATCAGTGAAATTTCGAACCTCTTTACAATATTCACGAATATGAGTCGCCCATTAGCTCAGTTGGAAGAGCGCTGGCACGGATAGCCAGAGGTTGCGGGTTCGAATCCCGGCATGGGTGGAATTTTTAGCCTCTAAATAGGTTTTTCAAAATGGTCCTTAGCACGGGTTAGCGCATTAAAAATAATAATATAACCAACAGCACAAAATAACAAATAATTTCACTTGTAACTATTACTATCTAACAATATCAAGGGAAAATTACCTAAATATTAATAAGTTTTAATCAAATTGAATTGAGAAGTGGACGGGGCGAGGAATTGATGAATGAATGAAATTCTTTATTGCACAAAAACAAATTTGTACAAAGGCGAGCTTAATACTAGATAGTATTTTCTTCCAGCTAACCCACAATAATGCGGACAGTGGAAGGGGTAGTGCCAAGGTTTGCCTTTTTATTGAATAGAATACTTTTCAACTGACGAAATCAAGCGTTCTACAAACCATATGCAAGGGACTTTTAGAGAATAAGTAAAAGTCACTATCATGAGAGGCATTTCACAATAGCACACGAAAGGTCACACACGTAGCTGGAGTCATCAAACCGATAATTTTGCCGACGTAGCATGTGCCCATGGCTAACCCATCATTATCTTGCCAACCTACATTAACATAATTGCCAAGAAAAGTACAGCTCCGAAAATACCTTGAGTTGGTATAGAAACCTTTTAGTAACAAAAGCATGACAGAAGATGACAAAGCCATTATTCCCCTCAATAATCTGTTTAGTTTCGTAATAGCCGATACGTAATCTAGTTCTTAGGAAACACTGTATGTGTTACATACGACACAACTAATCAACTGGAAGTATTCGTGTCACAATCCCTTTTTGTAGGTTTTCGTCAAGAAAATAAACCACTTAACATAATGGAAAGTGTTTAATGACGAGTTACGCAATGGCATTACTATGGCAACGGTAACGTCTTCTTATTGGAAGCGGCGAACTGCTCTATGCGGCTTGCTTTACTATCTGTGAGCTGGATTGCGTCATGTTGAGCATTGTTATTTAAACTCGTGCGTTTGACCGAATTTGGAACGCATATTCTTTGATGTAGAAACGTAAATTGATTACAGCTGTACACGAGCAGCGCACGAGTATTCGCGTTTTAAAAGTAAGCGTCGATTCTGGCTAAACAGAGCGGAATCATCAGAATTATCCATTGTGATTACGCGTACATAAATTATGTTAATTATGTGTATGCGTTCATAAGCTTCCGCTTAAAAAAGGTAATTCTATAACAATTTGCGGTTTACAAAGAATATAACTAATTCTAGTATCTAGGAACATTTTCTACGATATACATAAACTCACGCCTGAATCCCGAAGGGGTAGCCACGGGAGGCTATCCACTTGCCAAGATCCTGATAAGCCTTTTTCGCGTCATCATTATTTATAATATAGTTTCGGGATTTTTTTCACTTTTCCTTTGCTTCTATATCGCTTATTTGATCGGCATACTATTTCATACAACATTGTGTTAAGAAAAACATACATTTTTAGCCTCTAAATAGGTTTTTAGATATTGAAGCAAGTTATCCCGCCATAAATTAACAACTAACTACCTGCAGTATGAAGTGGATTAACCAAAGATTTAATAATCATTCTTGTTTGTTTCGTTCTACTTAGGTGTTGTGTGTAATAGCTGTGCCCCGCGGTGTTACTTGCGGTTTACCAATTTTCCCATGGAATAAGATATTTTCCGCAGTAAAACGTAGCCTATGCGTAAATCCAGGGTGTCAGCTAACTCCATACCAAATTTTATTAAAGTCGCTCGAGCCGTTTAGACGTGAAGAATTAAGAAACATACACACTCACAAACTTTTGCCTTTATAATATTAGTGTGATGTAATGATAGTATGATGTGATGTGATATAGTGTGATGTGATGTTGTGATGTGATTAGCAACAACAATACACCTAAACCGCATCTACAACATGTGTTCATTATTGATATCAATTACCTTGCCCAATCATGTAAGTGTGCCTCTGAAACTGTTACCACCATTATGTCATACACTCATAGAATGTTTCTTAATGTCAAGTTCTTATGATACAAATTTACTGTTTGAGGTGCCTTGACCAAAGAAAAAAGTTCATCACTAATTCATAACAAGAGCTAGTAACCTGCACGCAACGATGGTCGATCAAGAAATAGAAAACGTGTTTTAAGTTACTTTTTTTGTACGCCGGAAGGTTAAAATGAACCTAATTTTTTTGAAATTATTTTTACTGTTGATCGAAGGGCTGAAATGCTCAAGGCGAGCGTTTTATCATAAAACGAACTCCCTGAAGAGTTCTAAATTCAAATTGAATTCGCGCCACCGCGCCACCGCTTCACCGCGAGGGCAAGCAAGAAACATTGGTTATTGACATCCGTTCATAGACACTTTCACCGGCGGCCAGCGACCACAGCGACGTTCGTACCGGTCATTTTCATCGCGTATTTTGCTACAAAAGATATAACAATAACTTAAATATTTGCCTTTAGAAGCCCTCGACATAGTGAATTTGAAAATATCACACGACGTTTTCCTGTTTTAGCGTTAGACAGGATAACAATATCATTTACTGCAATCGACAATAAGCAGCCTATACATACATCTCACTACAGGGTACAGGCCTTCTCTCAGAAAGAGAGAGAGATATATATAGGCGTTTGAGTTACCTCCTCGTGAACTCCCCGCAGATAATAGGCAATTTCAAGCACTGAGGTATTTGAACACCTTAGACACTCATGTTTTCTCTATATACTTTGATTACCTGTACGTAGGTAAATTCAGATTCGAACCCGGAACCTTGCTCGCATGGAAGGCCCGAGTTTGATCCTTGTAATATATTAAACGCCGTTGACGAATTGACAATCTTACGTAATACAGAGAGTATTGTAAGGAGGTTCGAAATTTCACGGATGCCGGTAAGTCACCCATTAGCTCAGTTGGGAGAGCGCTGGTACGGTTAGCCAGAGGTCGCGGGTTCGAGTCCCGGCATGGGTGGAATTTTTAGCCTCTAAATAGGTTTTTTAGAATTGACAATCACATTACCCTAAATATAAAACCACTCCAGTGTCTCTTCATCACTATAAATTTGCCATTATGTTTGTGCAATAAAAAAATATTTGACTTTAGTATTTACTGGAGATTGACCGTCAGTGCTGCGTATTCCTCTTCTCTTTGGCATTATGTTTGTGCAATAAAAAAAATTTTACTTTACTATTTACTGGAGATTGACCGTCAGCGCTGCGTATTCCTCTTTGCCAATATTCGATCTCCAGTGCGTGCATGTACCAATGACTGTTTAATATTAAAGTTACTTACATTTGTGAATTTGTAGTCGCAATACCACATGCTAACTGTGAAGAAAAATATCTTGAGGAAGATGTTTGCCCTCACAGTTGGATCCCCACGTCTTGACTAGTCTCTCCCGTGGGCTAGGCCGACTAAGCTGTCAGGATGGAATAGGTGCTGGGCAAGCCTACATCATCTAAAACCATGTCCCAGGCACTGCAGCATCCGAGTGTACCCTTCACCGATCTAGTGTGAGTGAAGATGCCACTGGACGTTGTATAAATCATCTCATTACGTAGATGTAGAGGCCAATATTGCCAAGAGAAATAGATCTTTAACGCTAGGCACTCCGACCCATTATCTGATTTTACGGAGCAATGATTTTTTTTTTCTGCGAGCGCGCCTTTCCCTCGCAATTTAATACGTCAGCGTACATAAAAAGTAATTAAAGCTTGGCCAATCCCTTTGAAAAGCAGCGGCCATAAATAGCAATTCCTAAGATGACATAACTGCATCGTACCTACCGGAACGGCGGAAACGCAATCTAAAAATGCGGTTTTGCCTTTTCCTTGTTTAGTAGCTATACGAACTTAGAGATGGGTTATACTCGGCAAACTGAAATACTAGGTAAAACCGTACTTATTATAAGTAATCGTTCCAAACACCTGTTGTTACTTTTGCAATGCTGGTGATTGTGCATAACGTCTTGATACAGGTAATGTCTATAGTATCTAGGTACGAGTATGAAAATTATGAATATCGGGAACGGGAAATTAATAATTTAAACGCGTCCGTTAGTAATTTTCCCAAAATTATTAAAAGTATATTAATTTTGGAACGCCCTCGGTCCATCTCTCCTTGGCATTGTGCTCGACTGTAGTGACAGGGTAGAGCGAAAAATAGATTAAAGCCATAGAATTCCATATTTTTTTGTGTTTAACAACTCATTACGACTATAAACGATATTGCACAAGTTATTAACGATTCACGTCGAGGATTTAATTTAGTAGCAGCAGATAGATAACAAGTATTATGCAACCCGATACGTTTTGATATTATTTAGTTCCATACTATTACCCTCTAAAGTATAATATAAAGGACGCCCCGTAAACGCCCGTGGATTTTTATAATAACCAATTAAAATTAAGTTATTGTTGGAATTGGCGACTTTCTGAACTTCAAAGTCGGGCTCTAGAAGAAATAGAAATCGTAGTCAAAGAGTGGGCTACTCTTTGTACGCTAAGAAGCTTTTAAACAGGCATAATGTTGCAGGCGCGGGCAGGCGGACAATGCATCCACAAATTGGATTTCTGTTGCCTCGAGGATTGGGCCGAAGTTGGCCCGTAATTGGCCCTCTTGGCCTACCGTGTCGAGACCCGCAATCTTGAACTCAAGTGCATTCGGCCACGAGCTCGCCGCGCTAAAGAATAACTCAATAAACTACAAATACTATCGGGAAATCCTGCTGTGTACAAAATGTAGCTTTAATAGCATTTCTGAAGCAAGGCTATTGCGAAAGGTATTTTCAAATTAAAAGCTATGCCGGTAGATCAAAGTCACAAAGTTTATCCATTTTTAGTTGCCGATATAAAATATATAGGATTTTCTATCGGGCTTGGCTCAAGTCTCGGCCATTAGGATGCTGGCAGGACGCCAATAAAGCTCTAGATGCATGTTTATTTGTAAACTTAACATTCCGGGAAGTGTGGGATCTTGGAATAGTCTTCCGTATAGGCGCCCTGTGTCCTAATAAATACATTGACCGTTGATAGGGCAACCGCACAAAACCTATATTATGCGTTTACTTCCTATTGGTACTTCTTGTCGGTAAAAAACCACTTAATATACGAGTATGCTGTCTAGCTATTGCTAATCCGCGGCGGGCGCGCTTGGTGATTAAGCCCATACTCTCTCTTTCTGAGAGATGACCCGTGTTCTACATTAAGACGTATTTAAGCAGCACTATTAACATTATTAAACTGTCTAGGCTTGAATCGAATACAGTCGATTGTCGTCACTACCACATCAATACAAAGCAAAACTCGTATAAAAGCAGTCTTAGTTCTGCGTAACATACGAAGGATATAAAAAATATATAAATACTTACTAGAAACAATCTCAAGACATGTTATCAAAGCAATTATTGTGCAAGTTAGAAATAAGCATTCCTGTTGTAAATGAAAACAAGACACGGCAGGTACAACTCGATAGAGCTTGTACATTCTACGTGGCATTGCCAACAATTAGACCCCTTGTAAATATTACTCCGTATTACATTCCAGCTGGGATTTACAGAGAGATTCCAATGGCATAAATGAGCGCTTTTGTTATCGTGTATTGTCTCAACAAATAGCCCGTATACCGATAATGCCTCGAATTTCATCCAAGGCCATTAGAGAATTCCGTAAGAACAATAGGGATGCTGCACATTCTTCGAAGCCTACTTTATGTGCGTAAGCGCACCTCGCAGTTTCGCAAACAACTGGTGCGACGGTATTGACCGAGAAACCCCGTTTGGAGGACACTGTCTAGTGTTTGGAGATTACATTGAATGTTTGGAAATCTGGTTTTAGGTTTTCTGTTAGACAGTTGGAAATAGATCGCGAATCGCCAGATGTTACTGAAACAACATACTAGAATTCTTCTTGTCAATAACAAACCTAAAATCAACAAACCAAATACTTCGGAAACTGTTTTCTGTAGCATACCAGTATTAAAGCCGTTTCAAACTCAGACGAGTGATTATTTTGTAGGAAGGTCTTAGGTGCATAGAACAATTATATCTCCGTTCATATGTACGTCCGTTGACTATGTCATTAAAAGCTAATTGACTACTGGTCTGTTGTAATTAAACCTTACTAATTACATACAACAAGAAGCGAAAAAAAATGTCTTTACAAAACCTTGCAGAGTCAATGGATTTCGTCGGACAGCGCGTCCATCGCCTTTAGCCGGCCAATTTATTAGTTCTCATCTCGGCAGCCCAAAATAGGCTTTATTACACGGTAGTAAAAGCTAGTTGGGACGCCATAAATAAAGAACCAAGTTGTAATTGGACCAGCAGATCCGGCAGTGCTGCGGACGGCGACACACTTGGATGAGAAAGAATAGGGTTTATTTTTCCGGTCTGCGGTATCGAACCGACATCGTGGGTCTTATGCAGATAGGGCACGCTTTAGACGTAGGATTTATAAGCTCCTGGGATTTATTTATATCAAAATGTACCGGTAAAGCGTTCTAAAGCTACCAGTAATTTCACACCTAGTTTATTCTCTCTACAATGTACGTTCTATTACGCGAACGGCAATGTTTTTGTGTACTTTTAGTCGAGACAATTTTGGTGAGTGACTTTGTGTTCACTTTCCATCCAACATATGTTTGAGGGCATAAACGAGTTTTAAATCTCGTTGACAGGCCTAAACAACAATCACAAAAGTTTTAAAAGCAAAAATATATATTTTGTATTATAGTCGTTAAGTTATCTTTAATCTTCTAATCGGTTGCTAAGAAAAACAACGTCATAGTGTTGACAGAAGAGCATTTGCGTTGCTTCCGTGTTTATATAATAATTAACGATCTATTATAAACAAGTTCTTATCGACAAATATCATTTTTAGTAATTAATTATTTAAACATGTCCTTCTAGTTATGTTTTATACCACAATGACTCAAATAACTAAACCCAGTAGTACACTGCGCCAAACATCATCATTTCTAATTCTCGATCAATTGTATTTACCCAAATTAATTACAAAATATGTAACAATTCTAGAGTCGCAGAGCGCCGATCCTCATATAACATTGCATAAACTCACGCCTGTATCCCGGAGGTGAAGGCAGAGGCTAGGGTTTGCCACTTGCCACGATCCTTACAAACCTCTTTCAATCCATCAACATTGATAAATAGTCGCCGATTTTTTGCGAACTAAATCATATTGCGAGTGCCTACCTAAATAAAGAGAAGAATTTGTATTACGAACGCTATGCGCGCGCATGTGTTGGTCGACCTTGCTACATGCATATTGGTATATAATGTGGAACAATCGCCAGGTTTATGTAACGAGGCCATCCTCCTTAGTGTACCGTGACCAGTAATAATCGCTTCAATTAATTCCAAGCACTTCTGTAATAAAATACATTACTCTCGAAAAACAAATGTGTAAAAGATCCATTAAGTAAGAACCGACTTTATGGAAAGAAACGCTAAACTACTTTGACTTTGACTCAAAAGATCATAGAAATTGTATCTTCGATAGTTTATTAACTTTTACATTTTAATTCTAAAGTTCACAGTACTAAGCGTTAGTAGCGGCGCGGTAGTACGCCAGATTCTTAATCAGGTTCGAATCCCAGCATTTACCAATTAACATGCCTTTGTTTTCTAAGTTATGTTCATTTGTGACGTAACGAGTATAAGTAGCAATACCACTCGCTAACGGTAAAGGAAAACATCTTAAGGAAACCCTAGTGTCTGAAGTGTTAACATGCTGCAGCGCTTGCCACGAGCGCTTGCCACGTACAATGGCCCAACTATGAGGCTAAGTGGGGAAATCGTTTCTGACAGATCTAACTATATTTAAGTTGACAGTAATTGGTAATAGGTACTCTATACACGTAGAGTACATATTTATTTATTTACTGTATTTTAGGAAAACCATCCACTAATACAACAAAATGGAGGGTACATTGTATACAATATAGCAGTAAAAAGTCATTTAAAGGTTTTCACTTATGTACTCTATAGTACAAAAATACTTAAAAATTCTCGGGCTGTCTACAAAAAACAATGGAAGTCCATCGGTAGACATACAGATGGTACTAGTTGGTATTTGTTGCATGTGAGTCGTCATCACAAAGATTAACACAAATTATACTGGACAATGTAATAATTTTATTCAACTAAAGCAGATTTTTCCTGGAGGAAAACCACTAAGCTAGGTATGTATGTGGCTGTTTTCCTACAGGAAAATCATTCACATTTTAATGACTTTAAGAAATTTTAAAAGGAATAATTTTAATTAAATTTCATGGAATAAAGGAACTGGAGGATGATGTTTTAGAAAATATTTAATTTGAATAAAAGAAGCGTCATTAATATATATATTATACGTAATAAAATGTACGAAGATGTGGAGACGTACACTCCACCTTACATCAACTATTGCATCCACGCACTCTACTGGCCGTTACGATACGATGGCCCTTACAACTTGCAACAAATATTGTACTGCTGTCGACTCTACATAGGTTTCTAACGTTTTAAACATGCCCAATTCAATTCAGGGCGACATCCTATTTTCAAAAGGCCTGGTTTTGTAAATTTATGTATAACCCAAATAGTTCTAATACCATTAATAACACTACCTGCCACTTTACGAGGTAGAACTAAGTTTAATTTCATTAATACTAACACGTACCACTTTAAAAGGTAGAGGTAAGTTTAATTTCTGTATATTCAAAGTCCGCAACTTTCGTCCGCAAGGCCGCGCCGCGCGTATCTGCTCCACTTTTCACCTCGCCTTGTGTACGCCGCAATTCATATTGTTATTAGACATACACCGCGACTAAGTGTCGTAATAACAATTCCAGTCTCAATAGCAACGCAATTTGCTCCATGATAAGGATTTTCTACATACAGATACGCCTCAATTGCTAAGTACTAACAATATTACCGTCGTTTGCTCTAAAGTTTCCACAACGTTGGCGCTCCCAACCACATTTGCATATATCTGCTTAAAACAGTCTGCACACAACATGATGTAAGACAAGAACACCGTTGAAAGCGGATATTACTCCATTACTGCAGAACGGCGCGGGGATGCAAATGAAAGTTCAGCACGCGAACAAAAGACTTCAACGCGCTCGCTGCGTGCGCGCACCGCTACGCCGCTATTACTAGACGATTTATACCGCATTCAAACGTCATATGCGCTATACAACGTACTATTTTATGTATGTGGGTTTGCTATTGTATATGTTCCTTCACTAATTGCTAGGAAGATAAAAACTCAATAGAGCCTTTCTACGAAACCAACAATGATTTGCTATCAACCTACACTACCTTTGTCAACCGAGTAGAAAGTACTCTATCATTACGGAGTCGTAAAGACGTGATTGGCAGGTACCTGAGTGGGATCGGCTGGAAGGGAAACCGATGCTGTGTGGGCAACGCGGCGATCACGGGCGGCGGCGGGTGCAGCGGCGGGGGCGGGGGCGGGGGCTGGTGCATGGACAGCGCTCTCAGCGGCGACTGCAGAGGAGATTGCAGCGGAGACAACGGCGGCGGGAGCGTGCTGTAGGGCGGCGGCGGCGCGTCCAGCGGCTCCGCCCGCGCCCGAGCCCTGCGCCGGCGCCGCCGCGGCTCCTCCGTCTGGCACTCCTGGGAGGCGACACTCCGCTCCCTCTCCGTCTGCACGGCACTGTTCACATTACACGGCAGCGGTACATCTTGCACCTGCACTATGTTCACACTGGACACGTTCGCGCGGCTCGGCTCGCCCGGCACGCGCACGCACACGGAATCCGACTTGCGAGGCGGGGCGGGCGCCGGGACGGGCAGCCGCATTTCGGTATGTATGAAGGCGGACGCGCGCGCATGTCGACCGCCGCTAGGCGACTGGCGCGCGCTCCCCCCGCGCTGCAGGGCGCCATCGGTGCGCGAGCGCGGGAGCGGCGGCGCGAGCGGCGGCGAGCGGCAGTCGTAGGGCTGCCACAGCAGGCTCGAGAGCGCCTCGGCGGCGGAGAGCGGCGGCGGCGCGTGCTGCAGCGCTGCGCTCATCTCGCCACGCGCCGCGCCGCCGCCTCCATCCTCCAGGACACGCCACTATCGGCACCTGAAACAATTTAGATTTTGGGAATTATTTGTTGCACAAGAAACCAATCTCGCGAGCTCAATATTGAAACGTTTTTTTTTACCAGCTGATGCCAGATGGACGATGTTAATTGAGGAAAGGGTAGTGCCAGTAATTTTGCTAGCTAACACTTTATAGTAAAAAAATATATTTACTAAATACAAATGCATTTATTTATTAAATATGCGTGTACATAAAAGTTCTTATAAATAATCAAGGTTATAAGCACAATAATAATAAATGAGTTTACCGCATCTACTGATTACAAAACAGTAGTTCTACTCATCAATAAACAATTTTTACTACAAAACTAACTGCTATATCAAAAATACATTAAATGGTTCATGAAGCAAATATCAGAATGAACTGTGGAACAGCTGGACCGGGTTTCGTAAAAGTACAATTCGCAGTTTATTTATAACAGTTCGAGGTACATTGCGTAGCAGAGTCTGCTTGTTAATACGAGTAAGTACTTTGCAATTTACATCGAATGGTCATACAGTAAACCTTGAATTATAGTTCTATGAAACAGGCACTTCAATATCGATATCAACCCTTGTATGTCCCCACTGCAGGGTCAAGGGTCTTTCACCCAAACAAACTCAAACAGGCACCTCAGTTACTGTCATAATAAAATAGTTTGAATTTATGTTTATATAGCCCCCTTAAGTTTCAACAGATCTTTCTGAAACACTTTGTTAATTTCATAGACAAGTAATCGAGTCGTTGATAACAGCATTAAATTTTTAAAGAACATCGTTAGCTACAGACAAAGAATGGCAGCTCAACCAATTTTCTCAATTTGTGATTAAACAGTGATCACTCAGTGTGAAACCGTACGCGTATACATTAAATGCGCATCAATCATTAAGCGTATGCCGACACCCGCTTTAATTGCCTCTCGTGATTACACGTTACATATGGAAGCTTTTAAAGTGCTTCAAACATCACAGTGACTCTGCGAATTAAAGTACAGTTGGTTAGTTAGACCTAACATTTCCGCACTTAGTCTCATAGTTGGGCCATTGTACGTAGCAAACGCTGAGGTACGTTAACACTTCAGACACTAGGGTTTCCTTACGATGTTTTCCTCCACAGTCAGCGAATGGTATTGCTACTACAATTTCACAATTGTACATAATAGAAAACAAAGTCATTGGTACATGCCGGGGTTTGAACCCACGACCTCCTGATTGAGAAGCCGGCGTTCTACACCGCTCCGCTACCACCGCTTTTTAAAGTACAGTTTGTGGCGTAACTCAACCTAGAGAGAAGATAAGTGGAAGAAAGGGTAACAAAGCCGTGAAACATTTTGAGAGTGAAAGTGAACTACATTTATTACCAAAACACAAATTAAACACAAAAAAAAATTACATAAATGTAGACAGACATAAGATCATCTAAAAACATAGAAATAGAATCATATGGAACAGACATACAAAACAATATTGAGTATTACATTTTAGTTTATAGGCTACCCACCCTGGTTTGTGAGGTAGAACAAATTGCCTAAACCATTTAATTTATATGCATTTATCGATGCTCACTACGATCATGCAATTTCATCTGCATATTTTGCAATATTGGCAAGCGTAATCACATATGCTTTTATCGCTCAGTCTCGTCAGTCGGGAAATGCACATAGTATTTAAACCGCTGCCAGTGCAGGCTACAAGCAAAGCACAAAACGCTATAAATCAGTCATCGTTCGTGCGGCCGCTAACAGAGGAGCGAGGCTCTGCTACGACGATAAACAGTGTCAACAACGTGGGCTTAGAACCAAGTTACCGCAACACTCGCGGTGATGCAAAACAACCTCTATTACAAGGAGTTAGAGGTCTGTCTGGAGGTGTTGGAGGTCGGTTGTTGTAGAGCATGACACAGTTCTGTTGAGTTGAGAGATCCGGCCACAGTGGAGCATCTGCTGACGCTCTGCGGACGCGCATTGTTCGACTATCCACGTTCACATATAACTACCCAGCCGGCCGTGCACGGTGCGAAGTTCACCTCAGCAACAAAGTTTGCATTTTGTTCGCAAAACGCTGACGGTCTTTGTTTATTTAGATTGCTAGGCTAATTAGTGTTTGAATATTAACGTTTAAAAGCTCATTTAGAAATTTCACTTAGAATAGTCTTTAGAAATAAGTACTTAGATAGAACATTAAATTACTGCCTCGTTAGTGTAGCATAACGGTAGAACGCTAGCTTCACATTCTATAACTCATAGGTTTGAAACCCAGCATGTATTAATACTATGTTGTGTATATTACGTGCATCTTTTTAATTTCTAGTCAATTTCATCATAATCATCATCATCATATAACCCATTGTCCCCACCGAGGGCACGGGTCTCTTGCCTGAGGGAGGTATAGGCCATACTCGACCAAGTCTGGATTGGTGGAGGCTTGCAAGACAATACAAAGAAGACGTTGTAAGGAAACCTGACTGTCCGAGGTGTGACGTACCTAGTTTTTAAAGTCACCAATCCGAGGTGGGCACGCGGAATGATTAAGCCCATAGTCTCTCTATGAGAGAAGGCCGATGCCCTGTAGCATCAGCTAGTTATTACTATAAGTTACTACCTGCTACGGTGAAAGTTGTTTTGCTATAATAATTAGGCTAAACATATCCTTAGACCTACTAAACATGCGCTCGTGGCCTAGTGAGTGATTGGGATCAATCACTTGGTTAAGCAACAACAGGCGCGGTCAGGTACAGGATGAGTGAGCGTCCCGTGACTACCGCTAGTGGCATTTTTCCGAGTGCTTCCGTGCTTCGCAAGGCACCTTAAGCCGTTGGTGCCAGCTGTCATATAATGGCGGTCGTTAAGCCATGTCAGAGGCCTTAAGGGCGGCTTGATAACTTCTGACAGTAAGGCCCGCCACTGTCTTACAATCCTCCACCAAGCCGGACTTGGCCCCCGTGGTGGAGTGTTGCCTAACCTTCCTGCGATGCAGGAAGAGACCCGTGCCCCAGCAGTGGGGACATACAAGGGTTGATAACGAACTAAACATACGAAAATATACTACAAAAAGTGATAAATATGGTGAAGCCGTTTTAAAGGAGTTCGATTCAAACAGTGGCCCGAAATTTTTAAATATTACATTACAGCTTTAATGTAGAGTCAAGTAAAAGCTCAAATAATAGTGTAAGTAATCCGAATAGAATATTAGCCTAGCCGTCTCTCTTAATCCTTTATCCCGCGGCATCTTTAAAGCAGTCTTCCTTAATATAACGCTGAGGCTCTTAGTAAGCCCGCCAGCTCGGGAACTTTATAAAATTTTAAAATCTGCACGAAACACAGACTTATTAACTCAATAAGTCAGCTGGTGTAGCCTTAAGTAGAGGTATAATGAATAATGACAAACACAATTTCGCCTAAAACATTTCGTAGAGAATTTTAATTAAATTTTGGATGTGCACTTTTTAGTAACATTATAATGAAAATCCTACACAGTACGAGAGGTGTTTGCAACTTTGGCATTACTTTCCTTACAAAATGTTACAACTAACATCAGTTGGATACCACATAATAGGTACCTACCTACGCTGCGGGTCCTCTATAAAACCAAACAGCATGCGTGATGTAACAATGTCACTACAATAACCGTATGGTGGATCGACTTCACTCCTCTACTTTCTTCATGTCAAAGAGCTTCTACACAAATGTACTACCAGTTATTTATTTTAAAAAAAAGTAGCACGGTTTATGCCATTGCAACGCGATTGGTTACGAGACTACCGATAGTGTGAATGAAACTACCATTACCGGACTAATATGACTGTATTGAACAGCTAAGCATTTTAGAGACTTGTCCCCTGGTCTGATCGCGATTATTTATTAGGTGACCACGGCAATGGGGAGGAAAACGCAAAGCTGATTCCAGATGTCGCCACCGGCGTGTAGGCCCAATACGCCGCCATTAGCTTGTTGTTGGTATTCGTGTTGAGTTTTCTTCCTCAATATTTACTAACAAAATGTACTCCATGATGACCGTGCCGCAGCTAAAGGAAGAGTTAAGAAAACGGAAAGCTTCTTTTGTTGGTAAAAAAGCTGTTTTGAGAGGCTGTCCAATTTTTCCTTCTCATGGCCTTTTCCCACAACTTTCTTCTTTTAGAATCCTTGGGAATCATATGAATCCCTTTATTCTTACAACCACGTGCAGCACAGTTCGTCATTTGTTAACTATTCAAGAAAACAAATAAGTAAACAAAAAAATGTATGGTGTTTGACAGCTTTGACAGTTTATTTAGGCCTAGTCGATCATTCGCCCTCTGCCAGGATAAAAAAGCACTTTTTCTCCACGATACCAAAACGTCACGAATTAAGACAGTGACAATTTACCTAATAAATAATCGTGATTTATTTTAATATATAACTATGTATGATTATCGCAAAACATAAAGAAATACTATATACTACCAGTATCCGCGAGCAACTATCCCTACTTGTACCAATCACCGACCGACAGATAAGTATCTGACGATATTCAAGCGAGTTCGCGTTGGTTCAGTCTCTCTGTGGAGAAACTAATACGGATACATATTACTACACTTTCACTGAGGCCGATCCACGACGCTGTGGCGCCTCCTACGTATCACAAACCCGTTAAAAACCAGCTAATGGCCCATCATAAACATTAAAATAAGATTTAGTATAATGGATCGTTTTAAATGAGAATGATAGAGATAGGCACATCCTGAATAAGACCTATATTACACCTAGCTTATAGCGTATAGGATCCTTTATGATATCGATTGCGGGTTCTTGAGGACATATCTTGATGGTGATTGATTAAAAGTCGCAATGGAAATCACATAGGAACCTTTATTACAAATCAGTACCAATTACAAAGATTTTTTTCACTGCTGGGGCACGGGTCTCTTCCTGCATCGAAAGAAGGTTAGGCCATACTCCACCACGGGGGCCAAGTCCGGTTTGGTAGAGGATTGTTAGACAGTGGCGGGTCTTGCTGTCAGAGTTATCAAGCCGCCCTTATGGCCTCTGACATGGCTTAACCAGCCGGCACCAATGGCTTAACGTGCCTTGCGAAGCATGGAAGCGCTCGGAAAGATGTCCCTGGCGGTAGTCACGTTACGGTCACCCATCCTGCACCTGACCGCGCCTGCTGTTGCTTAACTCAAGCGATTGATTCCAATCACTCGGTTCACCTAGGCCAAGAGCGCTTCTAATTTTTACTTCAGTATAAATGGCCTCAGTCTGGGAGTATTCCCATGATCTCCTTGCGTGGTTACCTAGTTTGGTATCCTGTACATGGTATCATAGTTTGCGACCAAAACAAGTGTATTGTGTGAAGTCATTATTATAGTTATTACTATTATCTAGTCTTCTATTTTAACATGGACCTAACACAATTACTTAGGTACTCTAGAACGCAGAGGCCCTGAGTTATCCTTGTGAATAAATCACTTGCACACAACACAATCACACGTCCTAGTACCACACTAGGATACCCTGTGGTATGGTAACCAGGCAAGTACGGTACATCATAGGCATGGAAATACATCCAGACTGAGGTCATTTGTATGGACACTATAAATAATTGCCTCGTAGAACCGGTGTTAACACGGTTACGCTGCTAACACAGAGATCGCAGGTTGTACTCTCAAAGAGCCGCTACACCACTAACACGAACATTTAATGTAATAGTACATTACACAACTAGGGTGGTAATAAAAAGAAAGGCCGAGATCGCAGAAGTTTGCGGCCCGAGCTGCAAGCGAGGGACGCAAATATGCGATCGAGATCGTACGCGCAGCGTGCGGAAAAAGCCACTTTATTGCCAGGTGTGGCATAAAATACTTTACTTTATTGTAGGATATCCCAGTTTAGGGCTAGGAAAAGTGATGTGTTTCATTGAAAATCAAATAGACATAAAAAACAGGTCAGGCATGATTAAAGACTGTTATCAGCCTTGCTACGGTATTAATTCATTATCGGCCTTACTAATAAAGGTTATGAGCTGTGTATACGGCCGTTATGCGAGGTCTGACAAACTGGTTATTTGTACGCTAAATGCGAATAAACCAGTTTAAATTGATATACGTCAAATAGTTATTCAGAGTGTATAACTTATTTATTAGTAAGGCCGTATGAGAAGAAAAGGAACGTTAGCTAAACAATCGTTTTAAAAAAGGACTTAAGATAGATCCTCATTACATACCATACACCAGAAGAAATAGTTACCTATTTTTATTAAACCTATAATTGGCTCAATTTTTTTAACGTCATTGTATTACAAGGATTTTTGTTGTATTAGCATAAATATTTATTTAATTTCCTAGTACATTAAAGGACATACCTATACTGATTCAGTCTTATACATAGACTGCAACCAAACTGAAAACGACATTCGTGTCGTGAGTTGACAAAGCACTAGACTGACAAAGCAGTCAATGATAAGCTCCCAGCACACTGTTGTTGCTTATCAATCAAATGAATAAACACACGGATGTAACAGCTGTTATATCAGCGGCGCCGACCGCGCCACAATACTTGTTTTGAAATAACTTTCGTTTCTTTTTATGTTACAAGACGAGATACTTCTGAATGGAGCTGTCGGCCATTATAATGTCATGAAAGCTGTCAACCGCCGCTTTGTTTATATTCGCGATCGAACCTGTTTTCTAGCACTTGAAACACAATCATCATTACGAGCTATAAATATAATGAATATATACTTGTAATAAAGTATTCCCTATCTATCTCTGGGTCATCATCAGTTTAAAGTAGCATATACGTAATTCGTAATTGTAATGATGAACCATACTTTAGCAAATAAATATTCTTATTCTGGGCATTCAAAGCTGCATACAAAATTTGAAAATCCGAAGAAATTCTAATTCACGTACTTTCCAGACCCTATCTGTTATACTACGAGATTTAATTTGTTCTATTATAAACTACGTGTCACGTTGTCACCAAAAGGGTTTCAGGAAATAATACACCAAGGGATGTATTCATTTCTTAAAAGTTTCAAAACTCCCCTAAATGATACAGAAGAGTAGTTAGCTAAGAGGAATCTAGCCGTCGCGGCGTGTTAACGTAGAGCAAAGTAAACTTAAGTCAAAGAACATTTTCAACTAGAGTAGCCTCTTATTCTACCCTAAACTTAAAGGAAATCCGTAGCGACTGTGGAAAAACGAGAAATGGAATGCGTGATTGCGTGAATAGCTTAATCAGCATCCACTCCGGACGTGAACACTACGAGAAGTGATAAAGAGAAACCGGTCCACAGTTTTTAGGGTTCCGTACTTATCTGATCTAAATGTAGCTTTATTTTTCGAATATTATTATGGTATATTGCCCATTAAATGTAAACAAATACAAGGATTCCGCGGCGGAGTCGCCACGGAATCCAAGAAGGATTTTTTCAACGAATTGCTTACGCATTATGGTTTTAATAAATCGTAAAATGATAATACATACAAGAGTCAAACTTTAAAGAAATATAGTACCAATAGTGAAACCATTAATATTAATATTTTGCTCGTGACTTGATCTCCGAACTGAATGACATACTGAACACATTTTTGGTAAGTAATACCATTAATACATTTTGTGGTGTACGAAACCCTCGGTGCGTAAGTTCGTCTCACACTTGGTCGGTTTTAACATTTTTTTGTTGGCGCAGAAGTCCCGAAATGTTATAACAACAGATTAACTTACGCCATTGTTTTATAACATACGAGTATGCATAAAGCCATAATTAGGAGAATTCCGAAATAGGTCGATAGCACGTAGTAAAAACAGGCCCAAGGATATAAATTGCTGTAACTTAACTAGTCTGCACACTGCTGAGGAAAAAGTTACAGATATATTAAGCAAAGTACACCGTAAATATTATTCTTTACTAATACTATTACATAATATTGTGTTTTCCTTTTCTTTGTACAATTAGGTGTTCTTAACTATACTTTGATTAACATCATCACGTAGCTTTATTAATACCGAAAACTGAAAACTTTACTTTTATACTGGAGGAGGAGCAAATTAAAACGCGAGATTTATTGGATGTTACTAATTAAATTATGCCGGTAACTGCAAATGTAGCCAATTTCATATGATTCATACCGTGACTATATCAACCTAATAATAGCGCTACAGTTTTTGTACTTCCTACATGAGCTGCCTAATGGTCAAATACAAAAATTGCCAAAAACAACACTGCAGCCTCAGATGCGTTAATATAATACGTGTAATGTGCAGTACTGAGTAGCCTTCCTGTAGTATATATTTTGGCGCCATCGGCGCTCGACACTTTCTCTGAAGGTCAGTAGCTGTGACCGAAAGCCGATTTGCCCTACGCTTCGTGATAGTGCATTGACTTATGAAGAGTTTCTCTCAAAGTTGCCGCAGACGCATTGATATAACACTTAAGTAAGGGTACGCTCTTGGATCTAAAGAAACAAAAGTATACCCCTACTTAAGAGTTGAGTGCATCTGCCACATTTTGCATATTGCTATAATATGTTGTATGGAGTCAGGCGTTACTTTGCGGAAATCCATAATAGCGGCAGAATGAAGCAAAGTTTTCACATATTAATGCTATAATATGTCATTAGATAAGATGCTAAACGCACTCACTCAGGTGAACTGACACTTGCTTTGTAGATTATAAACGTCCTATCATAGGACACAGGCTTTCTCTCAGAAAGAGAGAGAGTAGGAGCTTAACGACTACGCGTGTCCACCGCGGATTAGTAATTTTAAGTGCTGAGGTATTTACACACTTCAGACTCTCAGGTTTCCTTACGATGCTTTCCTTCACAACTAGCGAATCGTATTGCTACTTTAATTTCACAAATGTGCATAACTTAGAAAACAAAGTCATTGGTACAACAATTACTTATTATGAATAATTAATAGATTATAACCAGGCATTCGTAGCTTATTATAAAGTAGGTATTCCAATCCAAAATTAAGTGAGTAATAAAGCCTCTTTGTATTCAAGTAATTCTGATTTTTCCCATCGTTAACTTTCTGAATGACAAAGAAAGTGCGATTTCGTAATACCTACCAAGCTGTAAAGTCAAATAACAAGGTAATCCGCGGATTTTAATACTGCAATTCAGTTCAGCGTACATTAGGCAATTAATCTTCGTTTACGAATATCATCGGCGTACAAAAGAGGCATTGTACTTTACAAGTTATCTCGTCGTTTGTTATTCATACATTACGCGCTTTATCTCACATCAACTAAATTACTTTCACACTTCGAACTTTAAATATTCTGCAGAAGCTTAATACTTGTTTAAGAAGTAATCACTATAAGTTTTTTTATTTGTGAATCGGTCTCAGAGCAATACCACCTTGAACCAATACATTACTTTGTTCTCTAAAGGAAAACATTGTGAGTAAACATAATTATCTGATGTGCTAAACAAGGATTGTTCATTTATTGTTCGTTAAGAGTTCGTTAAATTACCGACTAAGACGTAAAACATGTTGTAGTTTTTAAAATACATGATTAAATTTGTTAGCTTCTTTTATTTAATTTAAAAATGTGCATCGCCTATTATTTGTTTTTAATTTTCTTATCCTCTTTTTTTCTCTGTTTGTAATGCAGTGTAAACTTTGTGTATCTGTTAATGTTTTGTTGTGTTTTGTGAATTTGTTAGTGTTTTGTTATGTCTTTAGTATTGTGCCGTTGAATAAATTATTTCTCTATCTCTCTCTCTCTCTCTCTCTCTCTCTCTCTCTCTCTCTCTAAAATTCATAAGTGGTCTCATATTCTAGTTTTAGTTCGTTTAAGTACTTATGGTAATTGCTTCATAGACTGTTATGGTGTATGTACATAAATTTGGCATTATGGTTCGACAAACAGCTTATCATGACTTGAATGTAATCTTCTTCAGGCTATATTAGTCCACTGCTGGTCATAACCCTCCCCTAATGAGCGCCATAGAGCAAGGTTGTGCCATCATTGGGGGGTAATGCCCATAATCCCCACGCTGGGCATGCGGGTTAGGGATCGCAGTTTTGGAATTGTACTGCAGGGGGCGCTGCTGCCCACCCCCCGGTTTGTGTCCCTTAGTCGCCTTTTACGACACCCGCGGGAAAAAATTGGGACTTGAATGTAATGCTATGTCTAAAATGCTGTTTTGTACATCTTTTAGTAAATAAATAAACAAATAAAAGAGCTCACTGTACTATTGTGTTATATTTCAATTTTAAATTATTTACAATATCATTATCTATAAAACTTACATGAGTTACATGACTAACATACTTAATAACAACTATTAATAAATAATTTATTTAGTATTTACATTTACACACTGTATTATTTTTTATTATTTGAGGAACATAATTTAGTATTTTGTTATAGTTTCACTTTTTTATTTTATATTGTGTGTTTCTATTACTTTCATGGTTACAATACAATATCACCGTTATTTAATTTTGATGCACATTCTTCAATACAAACGTATTGATTTGGCGTTGCTTAGCGATGCTATAATTTCGTAAACAGCCTAACAAAACCTAGAGAACTCGAAACTGTTGTGAAAAATGAAAGTGGATTCGCGTGTATTTTTATAAAGCTGACAAGCCCGTTTGCTTTGCATTTTCATTACCATACCATCGGAACCGGATCCACCATTATCTCCATAACGCTTTGCTCTACTTTTCATCAAAACTTTAGAATTTATGACTTATAACTTCGTAGAGTGTGCTTACTGACTTCCTGCAAAATGAATGTTAAGTGCATCGTAAAATAATTAACTCATACCTGCTTGACAATAAACCTACTTCGTAGGCTGATATGCTAATACATCTAAATTACACAAAAAAAAAAACAAAAAATATTTTTAGTAGGACTGAACGATCTATACGTAATACCAACAGTTGCAATTTCTAGTGTCGGTCATTTTGTGACGGAAACAAAACAATTTTTTCCTATAATACCAATCAGCAATTGCCATGACGTGAATACGTATTTAAAAATTTTTTTTCTTATTTCCTGAAATGAAATGAAATGAAAAGGTTTTATTCAAAGTAGCACAGAAACTGCGGCTTAATGAACGTTACAATTCAAACTAGGTGTCCATTTCAAAATCTAGATCATTTAGGAGAAAAAATGGACAAAAAAACTCCTAACTTAGTCTTTTCAAAAGTCCTTAATTAACATAGTTTACATTATAAACATAGAACTCATACATTGTACTGGCTTTCATTCCAGACCTCATTGTCATCTAAATAATCCTTTATGTTATAGTAGCCCTTTTGGCACAAAGTGTGCTTAACATATTTTTTGAACCGCGATTCAGGCAAGCTTAATATATCTTCAGGGATTTTATTATAGAAGCGTATACAATGCCCCATGAAGGATGTATTAACCTTTGCCAGCCTAAATAGTGGGAACAAAAGTTTATGTTTATTTCTAGTATTTACATTGTGTTGGCTACCTAAAGTTTTAAAGTTACTGATATTTTTCCTAACGTACATAATGTTTTCATATATATACTGACTGGCAACTGTCAGGATGTTAGTTTCTTTAAAGAAATCTCTTAGCGAATCTCTACTACCCAGCCTATAAATGAATCTGATCGCTCTCTTCTGCAAGACGAAGATGGTCTCAATGTCTGCTGCCCGTCGCCACAGCAGTATGCCATAGGACATAAGACTATGGAAGTAACTAAAATAAACAAGCCTAGCAGTTGCAACGTCAGTTAGTTCCCTAATTCTTTTGACTGCATATGCTGCTGAACTAAGCCTATTTGCTAATTTTTCTATATGAGGACCCCATTGAAGCTTTGCATCAATTGTGATACCTAGAAATACAGTTTCATTCACAAGGTCTAATTTGTCATTCCCCAGTAAAACATTGCTGTCTACCGTTTTGACATTTGGAAGAGTGAACTTTATACATTTCGTCTTTTTTGAATTTAACAATAAGTTATTAGAAGTAAACCAATTTAGTACCCGAGAGAGAGCATTATTTGTATTGTCAAGGTCATTTTCTTGTCTCTTAATTTTAAAAATAAGTGACGTGTCATCTGCAAATAATACTATCTCTGACATATTTTGAACCATGAACGGCAAATCATTTACATATACGAGGAAGAGGAACGGCCCCAAAATCGATCCCTGTGGCACTCCTATCCTGACCTCTGACCCTGAAGATTTAGTTCTATTTATATCAGCTCTTTGAACTCTCCCTTCTAAATATGATGTTATAAGTTTTAGGCTATTCCCGTTTATACCATAGTGCTTTAATTTTAAAAGAAGTGTTTTATGGTCAACGCAATCAAATGCTTTCAATACGCCTATAGCATCCTTGCGCTCTTCCCATGCACTAAATATATGTTTAACTAACATGACGCCGGCGTCCGTTGTAGAGCGCCCTTGCGTAAAGCCGAATTGCTGACCATGGAGAAGTTGACAGTCATTGAAATGTGTAAGCAGCTGACCTAGAACTATCTTCTCGAATATTTTACTCAAAACGGGTAGAACTGAGACTGGTCTGAAATTTGTGGGATCTTGCTTATCACCACTTTTAAATAAAGGAACGAGCCTACTATATTTCATTAGATCATGGAATATACCCTCATCTAAACATTTGTTAAAGATTTTGGCTAAATGGGGTGCTAGGGTATCGATTACTGAGCTAACTACTGTTACTGACATACCCCATAAGTCCTCAGTTTTTTTAAGCTTTAGCTTTTTAAACGATTTAATCACGGTATGGGCTTCAATATAGTCGAACGAAAAATCGTGATGGCATGGGGGGACATTGTCTTTCAAAATACTTTCAGCAAGAGCTGGAGAAGAGTCTAAAGGAGCTGTCGTTACAATTGGAACATTTGTAAAGAACTGTTCAAAAGCCGTAGCAATGTCTTCATTTGAGGTTATTAATTTATCATCTATTTTAAGTTAAAGTTCGCGATCTCCTGATTTGGATTTACCGGTTTCCTTATTTATAATAGCCCAAATTGTTCTGGATTTATTAGACGATTGAAGGATTTTTGATTTTATATGCTCACATTTTGCTTTGTGGCAGACGGCCTTAAATAATTTTGAATATAGTTTAACATACTGTATAAAACTGGGGTCATATGTGTATGTTTTTTTCTCATATAGCGCATATAGTGTGTCCCTACTTTTTCGGATGCCGGCAGTAGCCCATTCACTAAATGCTACTTTATTTCTTTTTGATGATAACTTTTTTAATTTAAAAACATTTTCAAAACTACCTGAAACAACTTTGAATAAATCTCCATAATGAGCATTTGCATTAAGGGTCTTATAATTTTGTGTAGGTAAGCTACTTTGTATGTAGTTTCTAAATAATTCCATCTTTTTTGCTGTAATGGGCCGATAAACTATATCTTGCTCCTTTTTTTTTAAATCTGCTTCAAAGTGGACAATTTGACCATTGTGGTCTGACTTTAAGCAAGTTACTGTAGAACAATGCGAAAATTCACAGTCGCAGAATACATTGTCAAGACAGGTGGCTGTGTTTTCGGTAATCCTAGAAGGCTCTAAGAAAATATTAACTAAATTAAAAGACTTGAAAATTAATATTAATTTGTTATTTAAAACGGAGTCTACCAGCAAGTCTATATTAAAATCTCCACATACTATAACTTTCTTGCTACTACTTGAAGCTACCTTTAAAACATCCTCTAGTACGGATTCAAATAAACTGTAGTCACTGGCGGGGGGCCTGTATACGCTTACTACAATATGCTTAGCCAGTTCAACACATGATAGTTCTACAACTTTTTCAACAGAAAGTCTGCTAATATCTTTTCGTTCTTTATACTTCAAACTACTATTTACTATTATTAAAGATCCACCATGCAATGCAGACTTTCTATTAAAGCAACTGGCTATTTCATAATTATTTACAGAAAAAATCATTTGGGACCTTAGTAGCCAGTGCTCAGTGACACAGAGTACATCTACTCTATGTTTTTCTAAAAATAACTCCAATTCTAGTAATTTACCAGAAAAACCGCCCTGTTAATTTTGATTAGCTAAGATAAGTTTTTTTAAGGGGGGCTTTTCTGTTGTCTGCGCTGATAGTTTAAATCAGCAGTCAAGCTTAACCTACTTATACTAGGTTTTTTTAAAACCTCAGAATACAGAGGTTTGAGTGTAGAACTTCTACAGTTAGCAACTTTAGTTGGTCCCTGTTTTATTGTCTTAACAATAATGGGGTCATAAATATTGAATGCCAATAATTTGGCAATCTGTCGTTTCGAAGAAAGAGGCACATGCATGGTGTCCCTAGTCAATATAAAGTTTCGAATAAAATTATTCGTATCAAAATATAATACTTTGTCTCGATGGCCAAAGGTCATATTAAACAATAGCCGATTTAACTTATCTAACTGGGCATTTTGTGTCTCTGACAGAGTTTTTGAGTAAGGGAAAGCGCAAATTACAATTTTTCTTGCTTGAAGAGCAACTATAGAATCAAAATAATTTGTCAAATCTTGTTGCTGTATTCCTGTGCTGTCCCCTATTAATAACACAACAGTAGTATTATTATCATACTCCTTACTAAGCATGCAGTTAACTATTTGCATGTAAGATGCAAAGGGCATACATATATTTTCAACATGTTGTTTTAAGTTATTTTGTAGTCTACTGCCTAAACCTAAACCTAATTTATCTGAATAGATAATGGTTTTGTACTGGATGTCATTGTCAGGAACTCGGTAGCTGGTGGGTCTAGACTGCGGCTGTGCATCCAGTATGGCATCAGGGGTCGGTGTTGCACTGCGCTGCTCGTTGACTGGAACTGAAGAGCTGGTCGGTCTATTAGGTGATACTCTAAGTCTGGCATCACAGGTCATTGATCCACAGGTCTCAGCTGTCACATTCGGTGTTGCAGGCTGTCCACTTAGCTCACCCCCATGCTGCTGTGCCGTATCCAGCTGTAAAGTGGCTGGTATGTTGGGCATGCTGCACGGTGGACATAAGCCTAGCTTCTTACTGCCCTTTTCACTATTCCGTGGTTGCATGGAGCTCTGCTGTAGAGGGGCTGTGTCTCCAATCACGGCTAATGGTGGATTTAAGGGTAGCAAGCTTGATTTGCCTTCTGTGTCTTCTAAGTTCTGGATAAAGTTGGACTCAATGCATTCCAGGTTGTTTTTGCTCAGTGCAATCAACTCGTTCATCGATGAAATGCAGTCACAGTACTGAGTTTGCATAGCTGAGTACTTGCAGGTGATGTCCAGCAATTGAAACTGCAGATCTTCAACTTGTAGTTGTAGTTCGGCCATCGCTAGCTCGTGGTCGACATTGTTGGTGAATAATTCCTTCTGACATTCGGCCATTTCTATATCCTTATCCACATTACCTTCTTTCACCTGCTAACATTGGTATTAAATACTAACAGCTAATATTTCATAATGTTTCAGGTAGCAGCTTACCCAAAAGCCTGATAAGTCTGCAGGGATTGCGTAATTTGATTTCGGCCAAAATTCGTGGTTGTACTTAATTTCATTAGTGGCATAACGAGGGAACATTCTATGTCATTTGATCGTATTCAAAATAGCGTTCATTCAGTTTCGATTTTAATTGTAATTGAATGTTAATAATATTTAGCTCATTTAGGACTAATTGTTCAGTTTTTTCTAATGCTTTGTATCCTTTTAACGCTTAACATCATTCAATCATTATTGACAACAAAACATCATTCTTTGCTGTCTTCGTTACACTACGTTTTTCTCTAACTCTTTCACCGTTCGAGTTGCGCAACTATCATCTTTCAAGACGATATCATTGTAGTTAATAGGTATAGATTTATATGTTTATTTATTTATCGTATACCGTTTAAACATTGGTGTTGATGAAATATATTGCCTTGTAATTACAATGTCATATTTGTCTACAACAGACTAAAGTCACAATTAAAATTAAAATTTGCAGTTCTTCAAATACATAGCTGTCTTGCCGGTGACATTTGTAAATACTTGTAAGTATGTACTATTATTACTTCGATCTGGGCGCATTCCCATGTTTGTGATGTCCTTGCCTAGTTATCGCAGTAAAGGTGATCTTAGTTTGGAATAAAGACAATTGATTATGATATGTGGAAGTTATTATTATGATTATTTTTTATTTAGTTATTAATAGTATTTCTTAATGGTTCGCGATACTCTACCCGAGACCACGGCAACTGTAACGCTGCCGAACGTCAGGAAATAATTACGTTTTACCTAACAAATAATCGCGATTAGACCCGTTTAATATATAACAAGTAATTAATATTTTCCCCTTCTTCCCGCTATGTTAATTTAAACACTGTACACGTTTAAATAAAGAGTATACTCCGGAATCACTTCCTTGTATTAATAATGTGTACCTAGTTCTTACCCACTGGGCTACCACCGCTTCTACAATGAACTCGGAAGCGAGATATCCAGGTTCGATGCCTAGAGCGGGCACGTTCATTGTTCCTATGACTTTGTTTATTGCAAGTTACGTACATCTGCGACCTTCTAGTACCAATACTATAAGCTAAAGTAAAAACCTCGTGAGGAAACCCGCGGTTTAGTTGGCTCCGCGCGTATTGACTTGTCTTTTCTGTGGTACATTTTTTTTTTAAGGTAGTACAGGTTATACTTGACCCCAGTCACGCCTGATGGTAAGCGTAGACGTGGTCTACGATGTTACGGGCTTACCTGTTAAATGCCGGAATTTAACCAACTACCAACGTCTGTCTTCCCGGAGACATATAACCTGGGTGTCTTTAAAAGTAGAGTTACCTATCTACGTTTAAAGACACCCAGGTTATGTCTCCGGGAAGACAGACGATGGCAGCGTGTTCCACAACTTTGCCGTAATATAATTATATACATTTTAGATTATGTAAAAACCCCAAACATATAGTCAAAGAATATTCTTACCTTATCTAATCTAATTCACAAGTACTAGCAGTACCTATCTCTCTACAATACCGCTATACATCAACCAAATAGGATTCGGGATAATGCATATCAGCCTGACCGGATTCAATTACTGCCAAATTGATTACAATCTGTCTAACGCAGCGGTTTAGCCGTCTACGTGCCGATTAGAAGATGCAGATTAGTGTACCTAATTGTTTGGTGACCTGCCGATTGGAAATACATTCAGTCACTGGAAGGGTGGCCAGGCTAGTCTGTTGTGTATTTCAAGAAGGGGTACCTACTAATAACAAAACAACAATATATACAATTTTAATGTTCTTTAGGCAAAGTCGATAGCACATAAACTATTAATACACGTATTTATTCTAATCAATTTGTTACGCGCGACTTTGCAACTCAAATGTTTTGATTTTTATAGTGAGTTGTACTGTATGAAAATTATCACATACATAAATCTTTCGACTAAGAATCTTGTATTTTTACACTTCGTAAAATTACTAAGTAAAACTGACTAAGCAAAATTTTCTACTAAGAAATTCTTCAAATTTCTGCAACAAGAAACCGCATCGTGAGGTTAGCTTCGTGTAGGATCAATGAATCAATCCGTATTCCTTCACTGCTGGGCATAGGTCTACCCCAAAACAGGCCACTTCTTTCTGTCCTCAGTAATCCTCACCCAGCCGCTGCCAGCCATCTGCCTTTGATCGATGGCCCAGAAAGCTGTTTGATGTCCATTACTTCGTTTCCCAATTCATGGTCTTCCTTCGAGAACTTTTGCGCCCCATTGAACATTGGTTCTTTGACATTGTGACCATTTCATAGAACTTATTCTTCTTCAGGCTATATTAGTCCACTGCTGGACATAGCCCTCCCCTAATGAGCGCCATAGCGCTCTATCATCCACTTGCCGCATCCAGCATCTGCCTGCAGTTTTTTGCAGATCGTCATCCAACCTGATCGGAGGGTGTCCTACACTACGTTTGCCGAGTCTCCACTCAAGAACACGTTTACTCCAACCGTTGTCGGTTCTTCGCGAGATGTTGCCAGCCTACTTCCACTTCAGCTCGCTAATTCTCTGAGCTATGTTCATAGAACTAAAATTCATTTATTTATTGACTTGAATATTGCAACAGTAAAATACACCAAAGCGTTAAAATATTACATCTAAGCAATACCTGTCAAACATCTTCTAGCTTTCTCTTACATACCTTCACCATACTTTCAATAACGTCCGCAAACACATCACACTGTGGTGCTTCAGCGAGCAGGACACAGAGTAGCCTCAGCGCACGCGACAATTCGATGCACATTGCCAAACCGAGACTGCCTGCCTTCTTGCCTGTAAATCCTTGGGTTGCCTGTAAAGACTTTGCAATGTATATCGAATTGCCATAGATATCAAACCTTGTAGTCCCCACTGCTGGGGCACGGGTCACTTCCTGCACCGCAGGAAGGTTAGGCCATACTCCACCACGGGGGCCAAGTCCGGGTTGGTGGAGGACTGTAAGACAGTGGCGGGCCTTACGGTCAGAAGTTATCAAGCCGCCCATAAGGCCTTTAACACGGCTAAATGACTGCCATTACATGACAGCCTGTACCAACGGCTTAACGTGCCTTGCGAAGCACGGAAGCGCTCGGAAAATATGCCACTAGAGGCCGTCACAGCCACTCGGTTCGGCTAGGCCACGAACGCTTCGAATTGTCATAGTAAACAATGAATTGTCGTTCTATGAAACAGGTCCAAGCTAACCTGTCTTTTGTAGGATCCTTCGGTCAAACTTCTGGTCCTTATACGTTTAGCGAGTTGGGCGATTCAATAAAAGTCAGCCGGCGAGGACAACTAAAGCCGTCACCCGCAGGTCGCCGGGGTGCATAAATAATTTATCCGCGCAATCCGCCGCTTGTTTGCATGAGGATTATCATATTAAACGGATATCAGGGTCAAAGACCTGCCCGTACCGTCCGATACAAACGCTAACAAATTCATGCAACATTTAGGGACGCGGGCGGCACCCAAAGGTTACACTTTTTTTTATAAACAAAAGCAAAGCATAGGTACAGGGTTATTTCTTAATTACGTAATTCCTAAGACACCCCAATTAGAGATTGTCATGAGTTTTGTTTAAAATTTTTGAAAATGCATTGGATTTTTCGTTAATATAAGTATAAATTAATCACATTTTATCACTCGTCTTCCGTAAATATTTATCATATATAGAAAAATACCATTCTACATTTATGTGTTAAACATTATGTATCAAATATCTCTTTTTTGCTCTGGGAAAATTTAACAAAACATTTACAAAAGTCGTAAAACTAAATTAGCTGCACAATTCCTGAAACACGTAAGCTAGAGTATGCAAATGACCTACTTTAACTGACGTGTTTCTGGAATCGTGCGAAAATCCTTGAAGATATATTAAGTTTGACTGAAACGCTGTACAAAAATATGTAAAGTACACTTTATGCCAAAAGGGCTACTATAATATTAAGGATTATTTAGATGACAAAGATGTCTGGAATTAAAGCCAGTACAATGCATGCGTTCTATGTTTTATAATTAAGTATTTAGAAAAGACGTTTGGAGTTTTTTTTTTTCCTTTTCTGTATGGACACCTAGTTTATTTTTATAATGTTTAATAAGTTACAGTTTCTTTGCAATTTTGAATAAAATCCTTTGTTTTGTTTTTAAAATATCCTTATAAGGTGTCCACGTAAAACGTAAAAGAGCCTTGATACTTACCACCCTGCACATAGTAAGAGGATCTCATCTGATAAACAAACTGACTGACAGTAGTATAATCATCTATACGATGACTGCTTCGTAAACTGGTCTAGCGATTAACATGCTTGACTAATGAAACAGACGCCGTGCATTCGATTCCCACTGGAGGCCGCCGTACTTGATTTGTGCAAATGGCCTCAGTCTGGGTGTATTTCCATGTGTGTGATATCCTTGTCTGGTTACCTTAGCCCAGGAGATCATAGTTTGGGACTAAGACAAGTGATTATGTTGTGTGGCGATTATTTATTGAAGTAGCTAATTTTGGCCTACGATCATCCATCCTTTTCACCCTCTCACTGCTGTCAAAAAAACTAATAGACCTGCAAAATATTCTACTTTTCTTCTTCTTATTCTTCTTCTTCAGGCTATATTAGTCCACTGCTGGACATAGCCTTTCCCTAATGAGCGCCATAGCGCAAGGTTGTGACCATAATACTCACGCTGGGCATGCGGGTTGGGTATCGCAGTTTGGTGGAATTGTACTGCAGGGGGCGCCCCGGGTTATTCTACTTTTACGACAACTTAATTCTCACTTTCACTACCTATAATGTTATGAGTATGAGCGGGTGACAAACTGCGCCGACAGGAAACAAAAGGATCTCAAGGGACGAAATTTTGGACCGTTCGCGTGGCCTTGATTACAGGGTAAAGGCACTTCACATTCTAATCTAACGCGAACGTAGTCGCGGGCACAGCTAGTTCTAAACTAAGTAGCTATCCTTCTGATTGTAGTGCCATTGACTTTGTAACTCTCCCTTCACTTCCACAAACTTGTATAAACTGTCTTTGACGATTAACTTTAGTTACGAAGAGATCTTTTCCCTTGCAACTTTGACTGATAAAGTTGATTTATTTATTTTGTACTTATGTTCGTCCACTGCAAGGCCATGCAAAAGGGCTTGGAGTTACCTGAAACTTTGTTGCAGAAATTCTTTTTTTAAATCCAGCGCCGGCTCTAGCCCATGTGACAGGTGTAAGCACTACTCTGATATAAGCGCTGCGCCCTGCTGTGATTTTTTCCGCGCCACTGCCACCGACTGGTGCGGTCGGCGCGCCGAGTGGATCAGTTTAAACATAACATACATTTACAATGAAACAGTTAGTCATAGATCTCAAAACTGAGACACTATCCGTCGAGGCACATAATTGCACTGACACAGCTACTTCTGGCAAGGTTTGACTTGTAGGGACCTGCTAACATTGCAAATCACTTTGTCAAATTCGTCCCGGGCAACTTCAACATGCTTGAAGTCGTTCGGCATGAATTCAACTTCAGTTTGGTAGCTTCAACACAATGAGAGCTAGCCTTTGGTAGCTCCACCAAACTGGAGGTGACAATGGAATCAATGTAGAGAAATCTCTATCAAGCGTCCCTTATACCCTTATTCCTATTGTAGTACCATTACGTATTGCGAGTGAGAACGTTTCTTAGCGATGTATAAAGTTAGTCAGTCAGACAGTAAGTCTAATCAGTCAGTGACTCAGTCTGAGAACCAATAGGACTCAAAAGACCAAGGACAACATTTCGACCTATCGTGTGTCAGATCACAAGTCTTCTCTATCTCTATATTTATTTTTGGAACGAAAACGTGAAAAATTAAGAAGTATGGTAGTGATTGATGCTTTTGTAACTTGGTTATGTACCAGTTTATATCGTAGGAGGCCCGAATACACGCAATAGGACCATCAATAATAATGTTACCGATGCTCACAAAAAATCTTAAATTTTTTTATTATCTTTTCCCGATGGCTCGTCTACGCCATCATGCTTTATTTAAGGACAGTTATGACGAGTTTAATCACGCTTTGTGGTTTGCGGAAAACAGGAGTCTTCTTCTTCGGTCCTTTAACTCTTGGGGAGCATAGGGCCTTAACCACAGATTTCCACTTTTGACGGAGATTCGCGGCAGATTCCAATTCAGGACAGCCAGTGCCGATCGGCTTGACCTCTTGGTCTATTGATCTTTCACAGGGGGTCTTTGAGCGCCCCCTCTTTCGGCTGCCCAAGGGTACACATAATTGCTTGTCTGGTTAGGCATATTTTGTCGCTGCGTGGTGTATGTCCTATCCAGCGCCATTCAATCATGCAATAATGGCTGAACGGGTTTACATGAAACTTGGCGTACAGATTAACAAAGATCTGAAGTGAGACACAGGATACTTGGTATCCCAGTAATGCGTTCTACACTAATCCTTCGTAGACGAAGTCGCGGGCAAAAGCTAGTAAATGAAACTATGAAGTTTGAGGTGTACAAGAAGGAATAGTCTTTACCCGAACAGTTAGTAATCCTTCAAGTAGATTAAGAATGGAGGATTAATGATTTCGCCATCATTTACCAGCATAACCAAAGCTGGGGTGTACCTTTCTACGCTCTCTAAGTCACAGAATTCCTCACAGCTAATCCAATCGGAAGATGTAGAGACGGGCATATTCAGCAAATTAAATGAAGGCTTGATCGTACAGCGATAACAGCACCATTATCTTCCTACTTTGGTTGGGATTTGGCGCAATCGATTCACAACAAACGACTGAGGCTTCCCGCAACTATTATCTTCTGAGCGTAAGCGGTACTAAGGCGAAGAATTGCCGGGAATTCTAAGCTGTAAGTACTCGTATCAGAAGAACTGTTTTTAATACCAACCAACTTTGGCCAAAAAATACAATTAATAATGAAATACAACAACACAGACCTTCTCCAAGCCAAATTTTTGCTTCTTCCACACTTGTCTAGACATGGTTAAATAAACGCAATGACACATTTAATTTGGCATGATTATTAATTTTTTTATTCCAGTTTACTGTGTTATTAAGAGGTCCAAAGACGTACCGAATAGTAATAATAGAAGTAATAGTTTCTGATGTTAATGCAATACCACTCGCTAACTGTGAAGGAAAAATCTTGAGGAAACCTGAGTATCTCAGGTGTCCAAATACCTCAGTGCTTGAAATTGCAAATCCGCGGTGCCACGCGCCGTAAGACCATACTCTCTCTCTCTCTGATAGAAGGCCATTGGAAAATTACTAAACTTGATGATTTATAGGTACCTACACAAGGCGGTTGGGTAATAAAACTATAATTTCTTCCCCTACCTTACTAGTCTGGAGAACCCACAAACAACCCGCCAGCTCCCAGCGGAGCCGATTCACATTAGAAAATCTTTCTTCCGTTAGCACCGCTCTTGTTTATGGCACTGCATCGATCTTCGAGATAGGTACCATACTATCGTTGGTTGTACATGTAATTTTTAGGGTTTTGTAATCAATAAGCTGTTAAACGCCATGTAGGTCACCGGCGACCGCACTATGCCTTAGTATTTTCATCTTGACGTTCAAGGGGTTAAGAAACCCTTATAGTTTCACCATGTCAGTCCGTCTGTCTGTATATTTGTCCTCGGCTTAGCACTGAAACGATCACTACCTACTAGAAAGCTGAATTGTCTTCATTAAAACTACAACTCTAATCATAAAGCTTACAGCGCACAAAATCAAATAATTTTTATATTATACTTATTTATAAACTCGTAGGTGTCAATATAACAGTTCTAGCAGATTCCGGACAAATCGGCTTTGTTCCTGTATATGTTATTTAATATTCATAACAATAATTTATGGTGTTAAACGTTATAAAAATCCTTATGAAAGTGACTTTGACTTTGTAAAAAAACTTTATGCTGTTATAAAAAACTTTCTTAGCGCCTGCGTTTTTGGAAATAGCAAACAGGTGCGTTAACTTGTAAACTATCTAGATTCAGTCAGGCACCAGGAGCAAAAGTGCATAAATAATATTCACAGACTGAAATTTTGTTACTGCCGAAATCTTTCAACTTTTAAACATGTCCAACTAAAATTTACTTTTATTCAGGCTAGTTGGTTCCATGAGAAGTAAAAATATATGTAGGTCTGTACAGCTGAGATAACTTTTCCTATCTATATTCGTAGTTCTTTCCGGTTCAGTAAATTTTAGCACCTGAGTGGACTTGGACGTATTTAGCCGCTTAATACTCGCCAACTCGCGAAGAACAGCTGAATTAATGATCTTGGGAAGAGATAAATTTTAACTAAACGTGCACCCACCAAGTTTGTTCGTAAGCGATTAAAATCTGAATTTCTGAAGAAGGACTGCGGCTTATTTAGCGTGGCAACGGCGTAATTGCGTAGGTATTTATGTAGGTATGTAAGTATGTCTTAAATTCATATGTATGGCAATCATTGAATAATTTCACATTTAACTTAATACGATTGTCCCTCACCTGAGTTTCAATTGAGTGTTCTCTCTCTGAAACTCCAAACCGTTGCCCGATATTAGTTGGCCTTATTCATAATGCATCGCTCGGAAATACGTTCGTAAATCATACGGCATTACAATCCAAGGAACGTAAGCACCGAATACCTATTCCCTCTGAATGGAATGAAGAGCGTTCCGTATTGGAATCGAAGCGTATTCTCGGTTGGGCAAGACTCTCGGAATGCCGATCCCAAAGTCCTGAGAACTCCTTGGGGGACTCATTCACCCGCAACTGCCGTTTGAAAACTGGACGCAGACTTCCATCTCGTCGCAAACAAGAGTTTTGAACAACTAAACGTTTGATAGCCCAACCGTTTAAACTTATCTACAAATCAAACAACCCTAAGCCGATCTGAAAATCTCAGTCGACAATCAAGCGACTTATTCTTTTGATTTCACGGACCTTAAATTAATCCCTTTGATGTGAAAATTCACTCGCAGAACATAACTCTCAATGAGTTTAATGATTAAAATGTTTTTAATTAGTAACAAAGAGACGCCTCCTAAATTTACGATCGGTAATTGTTTTAGCTACCGAACACTGGTTTTATATATCTCTCTTATTGGATTTTATTAGATCCCTGTCAATATTGGCTGTAATTTCACTAAGCTCCAACTAAATGTGTATATATCTAAATCATTTATTTTAATTAGGCCAAAAAAATCTACTACCTCATTAAATCATTCAACGTAACAACTATTATAGATAAATAAAAGTTCTAGTACTATTGTAGCTCTAACCCTTCTAGAAGCTGAACATGTACAAGACTTTGTAGAAATTTACAGACCTTTTGCAGATATCTAACAAACGTTAACTTGACAGTACAATTTCCTTAATTTATCCGCGCATTTGCTTAAGGGGTAGCAAAAAGTTTTCGCTCGTTAAGTACAGAGACAAGTGCTGTAAATCACGACTCGAACTCGCTCGTATCGCGACACGATTACTATCAGCGAATTAAGGGGCAGGGTGGGGTCGTAACTAATTAGAAGGTCATCTAGGCAAAGCTCTCGTATTCCACTGCCTTTTGTCATTTTTCTCCGTTTCTGTCGCAAATGGCTACAATTTCAGATACGTCGAAAGAAAACACTCGCGCAGACAAATCTTTGCTGTTTTGTAAAAAATAAAATGTATACGCAGATTTAAGATGTCCAGTTTACTTTCATTGTTCAGTATGCTGCGTGTCCATATCCAAATGCTCATCCGTAAACGTATCAACCTGAACCTACCTAGCTACGTATCTTTTGCATTATTTTGAACTTTTCAGATTAGATTAGATTGGAAATCTTTATTGTAGGTACAGACCAGAAAATAAAATACATTAAAAGGTTACATATCTATGTTTTTCCGTATACAATTGGCGGTCTTATCGCTAAAAGCGATCTCTTCCAGACAACCTTAGGATGGATAGAACTCATAGATGAAGAGAATAGGTAGGTACCTAGGTGTACATGAAATATTTAGGAAGAATATGTTCATAAACTGACTTACAAATAATATTTACACATATTGATAGACTACTTAAACTTACTATAAAATTATGTATATAATTAAATTATACTAATACATAACAATCATGACTACCTATAGAGAATTATATCAACAGCATTTCAGGTTACACCATTTTTATTTTTAATGCACTAACCCGTGCTAAGGAACAAATTTAAAAACCTATTTAGAGGCTAAAAATTTTTTTCACCCATGCCGGGATTCGAACCCGCAACCTCTGGCTATCCGTACCAGCGCTCTACCAATTGAGCCAATGGGCGACTCACAACATCAGTGAAATTTCGAACCTCTTTACAATATTCTCTGTATTACGTACAGGCAGCGACATCTGACTTAAGCAAATTGCATTACTTACAGCCCCGACTACCTACTTTGCAGTAAGGTTTAACATCGGAACGATATCACTGTACCCACATGATTACACCATTTTTATTTTTAATGCACTAACCCGTGCTAAGGAACAAATTTAAAAACCTATTTAGAGGCTAAAAATTTCACCCATGCCGGGATTCGAACCCGCAACCTCTGGCTATCCGTACCAGCGCTCTACCAATTGAGCCAATGGGCGACTCACAACATCAGTGAAATTTCGAACCTCTTTACAATATTCTCTGTATTACGTACAGGCAGCGACATCTGACTTAAGCAAATTGCATTACTTACAGCCCCGACTACCTACTTTGCAGTAAGGTTTAACATCGGAACGATATCACTGTACCCACATGATTACACCATTTTTATTTTTAATGCACTAACCCGTGCTAAGGAACAAATTTAAAAACCTATTTAGAGGCTAAAAATTTCACCCATGCCGGGATTCGAACCCGCAACCTCTGGCTATCCGTACCAGCGCTCTACCAATTGAGCCAATGGGCGACTCACAACATCAGTGAAATTTCGAACCTCTTTACAATATTCTCTGTATTACGTACAGGCAGCGACATCTGACTTAAGCAAATTCCATTACTTACAGCCCCGACTACCTACTTTGCAGTAAGGTTTAACATCGGAACGATATCACTGTACCCACATGATTACACCATTTTTATTTTTAATGCACTAACCCGTGCTAAGGAACAAATTTAAAAACCTATTTAGAGGCTAAAAATTTCACCCATGCCGGGATTCGAACCCGCAACCTCTGGCTATCCGTACCAGCGCTCTACCAATTGAGCCAATGGGCGACTCACAACATCAGTGAAATTTCGAACCTCTTTACAATATTCTCTGTATTACGTACAGGCAGCGACATCTGACTTAAGCAAATTGCATTACTTACAGCCCCGACTACCTACTTTGCAGTAAGGTTTAACATCGGAACGATATCACTGTACCCACATGATTACACCATTTTTATTTTTAATGCACTAACCCGTGCTAAGGAACAAATTTAAAAACCTATTTAGAGGCTAAAAATCATGTGGGTACAGTGATATCGTTCCGATGTTAAACCTTACTGCAAAGTAGGTAGTCGGGGCTGTAAGTAATGCAATTTGCTTAAGTCAGATGTCGCTGCCTGTACGTAATACAGAGAATATTGTAAAGAGGTTCGAAATTTCACTGATGTTGTGAGTCGCCCATTGGCTCAATTGGTAGAGCGCTGGTACGGATAGCCAGAGGTTGCGGGTTCGAATCCCGGCATGGGTGAAATTTTTAGCCTCTAAATAGGTTTTTAAAGCATTTCAGGTCTTCAGCGAGATTGTAAGACTTTACCAGTACTTTGAAAATATTAAGGAACTTTTATTCAAAGTAACACATTGAAAGGTTCCTCAACTGTTCAATATTTATTAGTACTGTCTATGCGCAACGTAGTCAACATATCGGAATCTCTAATGTAGCGCTGGTTCTGAACGTTTAAAGTTTTCTTGTATGAAACTATTCAAAATGTCTACGTGCAATATATTCAACTCATCGGAATTTCCAACAAGCATAGCACTGGTTCTAAACGCTGAAAATTGCGAAAATTGCTAACATAATTTTTGTATAGATTTCCCGACAACTATGAGTAATTTGTTTTGGGTAAAGTATTGATTGTAAGACTTTACCAGTACTTTGAAAATATTAAGGAACTTTTATTCAAAGTAACACATTGAAAGGTTCCTCAACTGTTCAATATTTATTAGTACTGTCTATGCGCAACGTAGTCAACATATCGGAATCTCTAATGTAGCGCTGGTTCTGAACGTTTAAAGTTTTCTTGTATGAAACTATTCAAAATGTCTACGTGCAATATATTCAACTCATCGGAATTTCCAACAAGCATAGCACTGGTTCTAAACGCTGAAAATTGCGAAAATTGCTAACATAATTTTTGTATAGATTTCCCGACAACTATGAGTAATTTGTTTTGGGTAAAGTATTGATTGTAAGACTTTACCAGTACTTTGAAAATATTAAGGAACTTTTATTCAAAGTAACACATCGAAAGGTTCCTCAATTGTTCTAAGTTTTCTTTAATATTATTTATTAGTACTGTCTATGCGCAACGTAGTCAACACGTCGGAATCTCTAGTGTAGCGCTGGTTCTGAACGTTTAAAGTTTTCTTGTATGAAACTATTCAAAATGTCTACTTGCAATATATTCAACACATCGGAATTTCCAACAAGCATAGCACTGGTTCTAAACGCTGAAAATTGCGAAAATTGCTAACATAATTTTTGTATAGATTTCCCGACAACTATGAGTAATTTGTTTTGGGTACAGTATTTCTTTAAAACCACAGGGTGTTAGATCATCTTGACAAAAAAAAACATTTCCTGTACTGTAGAAGCATACCATGGAGGTCATGTTGTAAATTAATTAAAAACATAACCCTACCTCTGACGCAGTCAGGTAAAAATATTTCTTCAATGTTTAGAGCTAGAGGTATGTCGTCATCACCATCATCAACCCATTATGTCCCAACTGAGGGGACGGGCCTCTTCCCCGAGGAAGGTATAGGGCAACTCCACCACGGTGGTCAAGTCCGGATTGGTGGTGGCTTGCAAGACTAGTGGCAGGTCTTACTGTCTGAAGTTTTTAAGCCTCTGTCTTGGCCTTAGGGCTAAGGCCTCTGACTTTGCTTAACAACTGCCATCTATCGACGGCAGCCGGCACCAACTGCTTAACGTGCCTTGCGAAGCAGGAAACCGCTCGGAAAAGTGCCACTAGTAAATAATAAATGTTTTTCATAAACAAAAAAAATATAAACATAATTTAAAACATAATTTAATAAATTACAACACCTGTGCCAGGAGATCCCGCTCTTCCACAACTATACGTTTTGATTTTTAAAAACTTACAGTTCTATAATACATTTATTGTGTGTGTGTGGATGTGAGTGTATGTAAGTGTGTGGTGTGCATGTGTGCGTGTGTGTATGTAAGTGTGTACACTAGCAGCATATCTATAATTTAAAAATGAATTACTGAATGTGTTGGTAAGCGCAAATCTCGAGAGCAGCTGAACCGATTTCGCTAATTCTTTTTTTTTAATATTCTTACGGAGAGAAAAAAAATAACGAATTGACTATTAGGCGGTACGAAGTTCGCTGGGTCAGCTAGTACCTAATATAAAAATACCTGATCGAAAACAAAATGGTTTTTTACTTGAACCAAGGAAAAACTCACTACTCTAGCGCCTTAGTAGAACAGACTTTGTATGTTACCTTAGCGTCGCCCTCTATACTTAAGACGGCTAGAGATTCATCTTGTCTGTCTCGGCCGATATCACTAAACTCTGCCGGTTTCTTTCCCTTGAGGGTTCAACTACTGCCACAGGCCTTATCTAGGTTAGCTTGGCCAAGAAACTGCTACACTGCTGTCGGTATATATTATTCTGTAATACATTAGACACAACATCCTACGGTGGGAAGTTTCCAAGAGCTTTAAATTAATTAAAATTAACTTGAGAGTAAGAGTGTAATCACGGGGGTCAATTGGTCAACTACAGTTTGTTTTTTCTAAAATCTTACCTACGATGCACTTACAATTTTGTGCTCTATGCATGGAGATTTTGTTTGGCGGAACGTGAACTAAAACAAGATTTGGAATTATGAAGATATACGCACGGGCATTGACCAGTTTAGTACCGCATGTACTTGGTTAACTATTATGAGCCTAGAGACTAGCATAAGTAGGTACTCACTTGCTACTTACTTCAATACCATTTAGCTATTGAATAACTCGATAGACCCTCAAAATTGAGATAACTTTGTATTTTTTGAAACGTTGGGTATCTTTGTAAATAACGACTTCAGGTGTGGTTTTTTTGTAGATAAAACAGAAAAACTGGATAAAAACGGATAAGCGGAGAAGCAGGTAAAAAAGTCAGATCTGGTCAAAGAGTAAAGTAGTACTGAATGAAAAAGGAGAGAAATCGAATAATGTGTGACGTAATTTAAATATTTGAAAATGATAGATAGAAAAAGAAATAAAAATGGTGTGAAGAGGTTTGCACCGTTACATTTTTACGAGTTATCCTTAGGTTTTTCTATGTAGCTTGTACACGTCCCACGTCAGGGCTTTCTTTCACAGTGAGAGAGAGAGAGAGTGAGAGAAAGAGAGTGTCTGTTACCTCAGGTTAATGGTTTTTTCTAAGGTTTCTCGACTCCTTGCATTAATTTTATTAAAATGATTGGTCAAGGAAATCTATGGGAATTAGTGGTTTGAAGTTGCGCGTTGAAGTTAGGTACTTTGTATCCATTTTAAGATTAATATCGTTTTGGAAAAATAATGGCTAAACAAACACCAAACTCAGTGTTTTTTATAGAAATACGATTCCTCTAAAACACTCCTCTGAGGCAGTTTGAATAATCTGTGATAAGTACCTACATACTCCATTTAATAAATCATGTTTTGTAAATGAGACCGTTTGTGTTGTCAATTTTGGCCCATAATTAACAGACTTTAAATATTATTATTACAAGATTTAGAACTCATGCATCGAACTAATATTTATACTAATATTTATTTATAATACTTCATAATATTGGTCATATAAATAAAAACTATAATATTGTACCTACCCATTAATGTAACCCATTCTGCACATTGTGTGCTTTACGCCTTCTATTATAGTATCGATGTAATAGAATATAGTATGATAAAATGGCAAGGATGACGAGTTGCTTTTTCACAATTATTCGTTTTTTAAATTATCTCTGTGAGATACGATATAAGATTTTTTTATTCTCCCAATGAAGGCCGTAAAACATTTAACAACGCCAAAACATTTTTCAGAACCAGCCAGTTCCAATAACGTTCACAGAATTTTACCTGGCTGTCGCGGAACAGACAAGATTTTAAAACGTAAATGAGTTTTCAGAGAGCGGAAATGACAAGTGAATAACTGAAACTTTTACCGAATAAAATTGAGAATATCCCGGGGCCGGGCTCTTTCATGATAATTTCCCTCGCAAGTTCTTCTTTATACGTTTTATTTTACTCGTTTAATATCATGCAAAATAAAAGCTCGCAGCGGGCGATGGCGGTGTCGGCTCATTGCATTCAGCCCATGAATCCCTCGCCATTGTTGGTTTGCGGGGAATAGTGTCGTTTTTCTTGGCACCGGCCGACTGACAGCCATTCAGCGTTTGGGTGTCACTTTTTCATTGCATTTTAGTTCTGGAGAGCGCCGGGAAACTATTTCTAGGACAAATAGTATCTAAATTGTAAAACTATGTCGAGGATTTACTGGATATTTTTTTTAGCACATGTTTCCTTTTAGGTGAAAACTAACAGTTTTTTTGTACTGCAGGTTGTCATGCAAATCCACTGCTGGAAATTAGACTACACGTACAGTAAAACGGTTGGAACAGATGTGAGCTTGGATAACATTAAGTTGTTTTGCACTAGGAATATTACTTGTATCATCCGTAAATTGAGTAGAAATTCTATTTGTACAATAGTTGTTATTGTTTGACAACATTTTAAGTGAGCGGTCCGCGTGGCACAAAAACAGGAAGGCTAACTCATATATATATATATTGCAACTTAGCAACTTTGACGTTCTGCTACTGAGTATAACAACTTTGACGTTCATTAAGTAAACATTTTGGATGTATAGTGAATAAAATTCTTTTGACTGAGACTATAAATTCATATAAATTTACATAAATTCTATTACAAATTCTATTACGAGAACAAGTATATTTATTACATAATTAATAATAATACCAGTAATAATAATGCAGCCTGCAACGTTCCAATGTAGGGCACAGGCCTTCTCAGGGAGAGACTATGGACTTAATCACCACGCTTGCCCTCCACGGACTGGCAATTTCCAGCGCTGAGGTATGTCAACACCTCTGCTTGCCTCACGATGTGTTCATTCAAAGTTAGCGAGTGGTATTGCTTTTATAACTTCTATTTCAGACTAGCTGACCCAGCGAATTTCGTACCGCCTAACAGTCGGTTCTTTAAAAACCTATTTAGAGACTAAAAATTCCATTGCCGGGACTCGAACCCGTGACCTCTGGCTAACCGTGCCGGGTTCGAGTCCCGGCATGAGTCGAATTTTTAGCCTCTAAATAGGTTTTTAAAATTGTCCTTAGCACGGGTACTAGTATTTTGTTATCTGTGGCACGGGTTAGTGCATTAAAAAAAAAGAATATAGTCGGTTCTTTAATTTTTTTTAATTTTTTTCCGTAAGAACCATCCTCGTACTTCAAGGAATATTCTAAAAAAAAGAATTAGCGAAATCGGTTCAGCTGCTCTCGAGATTTGCGCTTAGCAACACATTCAGGGATTCATTTTTATATTACATATTTATATAAAGCTGATAAAAAAAAACATTTCATTCGTATTATTTCGAGATAATATGGACAATAACAGATTATATGTGATTCTTGAAAACGATCAATATTGTTCTCTATCTATCTATCTAAATAAGAAGTAAGAGCCGTATAAAAATATATTACCAGTTAGTATTTAAGTGCCTTAAATATTAACATGGATTATTAAGATATTCCATCAACCAGCAAACAGGAAAGTGTTTATCGCTCTAAAATCGTGAGCTAACTTTCACATCGGGGAGGCGCCGTAGTTTTGAGAGTTTAATTTATTGGCACTAAAACTTTTTCGATAAACCGGCATTGCCTGATATTTTATCATGTCGCAAATATTTATCTAATGAACATTTTAAATACTGAAACATTATATCGGTAGATACAAATCTTATCCTAATAATAGATAGTTCGAAACATGATTGCATGCGTGCGTGCATGGTTTGTTGGAAGAAATCTCTTTCAGAGATAAGCTCGCCTTTGTAAATATTATTTCTTATGTAATGTCCTGTTAAATGTTTTGTGTGCAATAAAGTATAACTTAATGATGAATCAATACTTTCCGATACCGACCGATCCCACCCCGTCCCAATACCCTTTTATTTTGAATGTTATTAGGACCAACATCAAATATTCGACTGCAGACCAAAGTGATAATACCTACCTAACATGCTAGCAAACTTCAGAGAGCGGCTCGTCATGAGCCCCGAGTATCGGGAGTGTGAACAGTGTAATCACGGCAAATTGCTGGACCATTACCGAGATTGGTGTGGGAATTAGTGAAACTTTGTTGTCTTTGTGTCCGACTCGATCAGCGTTATTAGAAACGGCCCGCCGAGGGTTCGCTGTGGAGCGCCGATTGATCGACTCCGTTCTTTAGCCGGTGTGGTGTGCCTAGCTAGCAATCTGAAATGGTATCAATACCAAGATTATTGATTTATTTATTTATTTAGCAAGAAGTATACAATAAAGTGTTCTCTATCTTCTATCTATCTATCTAACGATATCAACCCTTGTATGTCCCCACTGCTGGGGCACGGGTCTCTTCCTGCATCGCAGGAAGGTTAGGCCTTTCTCCACCACGCGGGCCAAGTCCGGGTTGGTGGAGGATCTACCTATGCAATATGTGTTTCGTCCTACATTCTCTCAAATTTAAGTACTGTGAAAAGATTTTCGCAGGCGTAGTAAACCATTTTGTTAGGTTTGCATTTTTTGGCTTTGAGAGACATTTATTTTAGATGTTTCCGATGTATTCCCATTTCCGTTAAGTCCATATTCCAAAAATCCATAAATAAACTAAACCTTTAAAACCACTCCACTTCCTCATATAACTTCACATAAACTAATTTAATTAAACTGTAGCAAACGCCTAGATACACAAGCCCGGGAAGAAAAGCACATCCATTAGGTGGATAGAATTAATTATCTCAAAACGTCCAGCGGTGGCCGATAACTTGACTGACGCACCGACAGCCGTGATTGATTGTCCGCAGACCGATCTTAAATTTCGACAAAACCACTTAGCGCGAGCAAACATAGCCTTTACTGCTTGCTTTTAAGGCCCCACGATGGAGTGTTTTTACAGAACCATTTAGATCTGCAAGATCTATTTACCACTGTGGAGCGGAGCTTACTGTGGAGCTACTATTCACCACCTGCTTTTAACTCTGTACTGAATTATGTATGTGGGTATCTTCTAGGAGAAAAACAAAGGTTACACCACAGGCTTTTGTCTTCCAAAGTGATTAGATTACAAACGCTAAGGCGTTGCAGACATTGCCTTTGGCTTGACAAACATCAACCGTAATTAAAAAAAACCTACATTCTGAATGTTTCGAATATCTGGTTCGGACAAAACGCCTGCATAGTTAGTTAGTTAGTTAGTTAGTTAGTTAGTTAGTTAGTTAGTTAGTTAGTTAGTTAGTTAGTTAGTTAGACCTAAGATTTCCGCACTTAGCCTCATAGTGGGCCATTGTATGTAGCAAGCGCTGAGGTACGCTAACACCTCAGACACTAGGGTTTCCTTACGATGTTTTCCTTCACCGTCAGCGAGTAGTATTGCTACTATAATTTCACAAATTTACATAACTTAGAAAACAAAGTCATTGGTACATGCCGGGGTTCGAACACACGACCTCCCAATCGAGAAGCCGGCGTTCTACACTGCTCCGCTACCACCGCTCTTAAAAATTAAACGCCTGCATATAGATTGTTCCTTTTGTCCTCTTTTTAGCCACCTTTTCTTATAACGAGTAACTGATCCATTAGGTCGATGGCAACCCAACGCTTTTAATTAAAAGAATATACGTAGATATATGTAGAGAGAATTTCAATAAAATACGAAGTTGCAACAATCAACAGTAAATTGAAGGCCTGGCGGCGTTTGAGCGCGCGTGCCTACGTCCCCCTGAATGCGGCTTTATTTCGTAGCGTCGCGTCGCACCAATCAGAGCAATTAAAGAACAACAAAGAGAGAAAAAAGATTCGTTTTCCACCCGCGTGCTGAAGCTTTATTCACGAACGCTCGGACTGAAACGAAATTGGTACGCTGTTCATGGAAACTGTTGATTAACATCCAAAGCTGCGTCAAGGCTTTGTTTAGTTTGACACTACATAACGAATCAGAGAACTCTTGAAAAGATAAGACTTTTCTAATCTGTAACCGTTCAGTTGTACTTGTTTGTTGTTATTCAAAACCACCGTTAACAGATAAGGTGACTACGGTTGTGCAAAAGTTAATAAGTGGACAATAGAAAACTAAGTATCCAGGTGATCAAATCTAAACTCTTGGCACAGTGGTACATTTTTGTGTAAAAAAATGTCTTCAGAATGTTCCAATCAAAACCGCTTCGAGCACCCAGAATACATCAAGCAAGCAGGGTGAACTCGTCCGCAGCCCTCCCGGGCTCTAATTGTGGCACACAGAGCGAGCGCACTTGGGAACAGATAAGACACGATGCATTTCGGCCTTTTTAACCTCGAGCCAGGTTTTACCTTAATGCCCGCTCGGCGGAGTTGGGACTTGGCTTAAGGATCAGCGGTGCCACTTCGGGCTTATGGAAATGTCAAATGGATTTCATTTCACCTAAGCATTCGTTTTTCAAAAGATTAGGGAGATACGATAATTCGAGAACCATTGATTTGCCTACTTGTTACTTAACGTCCTGCATGATCGATCACGTAACATGATGCGGAATAAATTTGGTAAAATTGAAGCGTTGGTAGCCTAGTCGAACCGAGTGATTGAAATCAATCACTTGAGTTAAGCAACAACAGGCGCGGTCAGGTGCAGGATGGGGGACCGTCCCGTAACTACCGTGACCGCTTCCGTGCTTCGCAAGGCGCGTTAAGCCTTTGGTGCCGGTTGTCAAGTAATGGCAGTCATTAAGCCATGTCAGAGGCCTTATGGGCGGCTTGATAGCTTCTGATGGTAAGACCGGCCACTGTCTTACAATCCTCCACCAACCCGGATTTGCCACGGGGGGCAACGTGGTGGAGTATGGCCTAACCTTCCAGCGATGCAAGAAGAAACCCGTACCCCAGCACTGGGGACACATAACATTGATATTGACATAAAATGTTTATATTTATATTATGTAGTATATTTGCGCAACAAAAGTATTTTTTTTAAGATCCACAGTTCTTGAAATCGACCATTAATTAAGTGAGTAATGCAATAACTTTTGTCTTACAACTTTTTTTAAATATGAGTGGTTATATATAATTTTATGACAAACGCTATTATAATACAAAAGCTTTGTTCTTGTTTGACTCATGTCAATTTTATCGGTGTGTCTATTAGAAAAAAATAACACCGAGCCTTGTGAAAATATTAAATAAAAACTTTTAAATCAGAACGAAAGTTGTTTTATGAATGATAAATATAAAAAAAAATCAATTATGCATTTTAAAAATAACCCTGTATATTTTATCGATGAAAGCATAGGTACCTACATTCACGAGAAACACAATCCATGAAAAGCAAAATAGCCCGCATATTCTTTGTAAGGTGGGCGAGTCGATCACATCGGTGTTCGGCATTTTGCAAACCATTTTCTTTGATGGCGACGAGCGCGGTGATTTGAATATAAAACAGTGTCGCTAATGATATAAACGATTATTGACGGAAGTGCGCACGGGCCTTCGAGGAAAATGTCTATAAACTAACACGTCGACGTTCGGTGGGGAAATTGGGACGCATAAAATAAAATATAAGTCATCAGACAAGGTTTGTGACGATGGAGGGCATTTTATCGCCTTTTGCTATGAACTCTCCTTTTATTCTAAATCAGTGTTCTGATCAAGTACACACTGGTGCACTTGATGTGCCTCGGAAACATAATAATAATGAGATTTCTGGGTGACATTTTTTAAGCAAAATCGTAAACTAATTTAAAAAAAAATCTATATACGATTTTGCGGGTTACGATTTTTAGAACTTACTTTTTTGCCCCTGAGGTGGCTTTTGAACTTTTTACAATAATTTAGATCGCTAAAACTTTATAACTTCGTGAATGTTCCTTATTCACAATAAGTTTGCTGACCACTGTTATATGACATAAGTATGAAGTTACAGTTTGCTTGCTAATATTTTAACAGAAAATAGACGGACTAAGTGACTAACTACGACTGTTTATTATGTATGAGTATTGTGAGTCATTAAAAAAAGACTAGAAAATAATTACTCATGTCTTGTTGAACTGTACATGATAATACCGCTTAATATTAACATTTTGTCACACAATTTTGATACATTTTGATATAACGTGCAAGAACTGCAAGAATGCAAGAACTTGGTTCGAATTTGTAGCGGCGGCAATAAAATATTTAAAAGAAAACATGACGTGCCTTGGGTCCTATCTTCAACAGTGACGAATGGGTTGCTTTGTAATTGTATACAACTGCCAAAATGGCAACAATATATTACTTACATGTATGTAAAAAGTTGTGATGTGATTTTTTTATTATTATTGACGGACATTGAAACCGAGGCCGTCCTAGAAGACGGTGGAGATGGAGATGATCTCAACAACGGTCTGCCGGAGTGGTCTGAGGTGCCCCAGGACAGAAAACTGGACTGAATCGGGGGAGGCCTTTGCCCAGCAGTGGGACACAAACATAGAAGCTACGTAAAAAAAACTGACACCCGTGATCTGCCTGCATCGTGGCATTGGCAGCCCCTGGTATCTATCTACCCCTCTGGGATACAGGCATGAGTTTATATTATGTAGCTGACAATCAGAAAATAAGAAATAGGTTTTCGCCATTACAGACATACAAAAGAACAGCTGGATGCCGCCTTACGAGCAACGAAAATCGTTTCACCCATTTCGCAGCTCTCGGGCCATTAAAATAAATATTCTATGTTGCAGCTGAAAAAGTAGCATTTACGTTTCCGAACATATTCCCATAGGCCACGAGGTAAAGCGCGCGAGCGCAGCGGCACGCGGAAGTTTTCCAATAAAAGTTGTCTGCGGCGGCGAGCTGGCGCGTTTGATGCGGTTACCCTGTTGCACTCAGCGCCGATAGTTACCGGCCATCAGCAGATTCGGATTCGGAATGGAGACCTTTAAATTCAAGCTAAGCTCCAAAATCTAAAAGATTAGATTTCTATGGCTTTACTTTGTATACGTGTGTGTGTGGCTTATGTGAATAAATGATTTATTTATCTATGTAAAAAAAATATAGAGGACCTAGTAGCGGCCACCTAAGGTGATCAGGAAATGAAATAAAAACTATGTCAACGGGTCTTCCCCTACTTTTAAGTATTTTTTTTATACTGCTATCAAGTAGGCCCTAGGATATAGATTACGCGTTTTTTTTGCAAATCAGGAACCCAGAAACAAACGTTATTTCATATCTGTATATTTTGAACACATATTTCGACTGTATATTTAACAGAAATTCTAAATTACTTATCTGACAGACAACAAAACAAACTCGAATTTGAAAACAAATTACTTGAGTAAAATTAATTGTAAATATCAAACTCGAATAGCATGTTTCAAGATTATAAAAAATATACATATATATATACATTTTCTAAACTTTAAAAGTCAGGTCAAAATTTGACATCGAATGTAAAGATACCTACTTAGAAATTGCGCAAAAGTTTAAGATTGTTTGAACACAGTAAAGAAGACCTTTTTGTCTTAATAATATGCCTATGAATTTAACGACAAACGATTCACCGCTTGTACCTAATTAAATGTATATTTTTTATAAATTCTCCCTCTACTACTGAGTTTGATTGAAATTATACCAAACCATGGTTACAGGGGTGGGCAGCAGCGCCCCCTGCAGTACAATTCCACCGAACTGCGATCCTCAACCCGCATGCCCAGCGTGGGGATTAGGGGCATTACCCCCTATGATAGAACAACATGGCGCTCTTTAGGGGAGGGCTATGTCCATCAGTGGACTAGTATAGCCTGACGACGACGACGACGGTTACAGTCAACGGTCTCCGAAGGGTCAATATTTCTGTCATTTCGTTACATAGTGTTTGTCTAGTAACCTAATGTAACCCTTAGTACGCAACTGAGGTCGGCCGTCCTGCGGGCTGCCGCCTGCACTCGAGCCGGCTCTCCAAACTTTACCCAACTTTATTGACATTTGTATCGCTACAGTCGACTCAGTTTAGCCGTGAATATTCGATCGCTTTGGCTGGACAAACACGCTTCCTTTGTTTACCCAAGCTCCCGCGAGAAGTGGCTGAATATTTCACGAGCTTGATCAAAAACGTAAACCGTGTACCGGAAAGAACGAAGCAAGATAAAAAAATTATCCAAATCTTACTAATAGCATCTTACAGTTCAGTATATTTATCACGTCGTCGTCGACCTTACGAGTGTTTAAAAGGGTTTTATAAAACTACGGGTCAGGGGCATTATTATGTATTTCTAAGTATTCACTGAGTTGAGTGACGTTGATTTTTACTTTTTTTAAGCTACTCCAGCTGTCAAGTGCATACATTTTTTGACACTTCCGAGTAGTCTAAATGCTTAACTCGATAGAGAGGAATGTTACGTAATAGAACGGCTGATTTCCAAACAAAAAGCACTACTGGAAAAGTCGTGAGAAAAAGGTTCTTTCGCTCCAGGGAAAGGAGAGGATGTGTAAATAAACATCCAGGTACATTAATAACATCTGTTTTCGAACGCACCCCGTGAAGGAATGAAAGGGAAGCGGCTAATCGAGCGTGCCGTGCGAGAAAAAAACAAAGCACTTTGCCTTTTACCGAGCAGGTCTGAAAGAAAATATACTGGAACCCTGCAGCTGAAGCTAAATGCAACAGAGGAACTAAATTCGTTGCATCACATCATATTTTTGACGAATTTTACTACGACTGTGAGTTGATAAATGAGAGAGAGTTTAGATGGAAGGAAGTTGAACTCAATCATGCTGAACGGATCTGGAGCCATCATATAAGTACAACACTGCATAGCCGAGTCTTCCTACCTGTTAATCTGTGGGTTAATCGACTTTGCAATGTATATCGAATTGTCATAATAAACCATGAATTGTAGTTCTTTGAAACAAATCCCAGGAGATAAGTTATATATGTATAGCCTAATATAGCATAGATGGGATAAGAAGTAGACTCAAGTAGGCTATGTGGTGAGTTTACCTATGGGTTTACCTCTGGGGTGCCAGATCTTTTTTTATCAACATTTACATGCAAACGTAATTAAGCAAAACAGCGTGTGTGAAATGTCTTTATAGTTACATTGTTTTGAAAGAAAAAAAAATTATATATCTATATCTATCTATCTATCTATAATCAGCCCACATCAACATAGACATATAGATTGAATATTCTTTATTGTATGTACACCAGGGATTACATAAGAGACTTAAAAAGTAACAGTACAGCACAAGTGGCGGCCTTATTACTAAAAGTAATTTCTTCCAGACAACCATTGACGGAAAAGATGAAACGGAAACTGATTGACGGGTAGTCGGCGCAACTAAACAATATTAGACAATATTATTTTATAGTTGAAACACATACATAAACGATACGTATATATGAAATTGATACACACACATTAACGGCACATAAATATGAAATAAATAAAAATAAACATACACAAAAAAAAATAGGACGTGAACGAAATATATACCTACATAATACTAGAAA